>JAPMLY010000472.1:2500-27500 GCA_026401115.1 Tetraselmis chui
TCTCTCTCTCTCTCTCTCTCTCTCTCTCTCTCTCTCTCTCTCACACACACACACACACACACACACCTGAGACATACACTCGCACTTTCTCAACATCACACACTCGAACGCAAGACGCTCGCACTGCTTCTGCACCTCATTGCCTCGCTTGACGCTGACATACCAAACACAGTGCGCTATGACGTGGTGTATCGCAGAGCTAATAATATATTGCTAACTTGAATCGACAATGATACTAGTTACGTTATCTTTTTTTTTTTGCGTGGCCTTGAATAGATAACTGCATGATATCACGATCTATCACGCTCAGCGTTGTTTTCCCGCACATCAGACAATGAGAGTGTCGATGCCTCCACCCCCCTTTCAAGAAAAGGTATACTGAAGCTGCCCTGTGCTGTAGACCGCTGCGCCGCCGGTGGAGGACCCCTTCGCCGCCCTCGCTGCCCCACCCCCTGCCGCCTTCGCCGACCCCTTTGCTGCCGCCCCCGCACAGCCGTCGGTGGCCGCAGACCCCTTCGCCACTACCGCGGCGCCCTCCGCCCAGGGAGCCCCCTCCGGTGCGCTGCCCGAGGATCTCTTCGGGCCGCCCGCCCCGGTGAGGTCTATGCCGGCGGGGCAGATGGGCGGGATGGCGCCGGGTGGTGGCATGATGATGCACGGCATGCCTCAACCCGGGATGCAGGCGCCTCATATGGGCGGGATGCAGCAGCAGCACCAGCAACAGTTCGGTATGGGAGGTATGATGGGCGGTATGCCACAGCAGCACCAGCAGCAGCAGGCTGGGATGGGCTACATGATGGGTGGCGTGCCTCCCCCTCATTATCATCAGCACCAACAGCAGCAGCAGTTCGGTACGGCAGGCATGATGGGCGGTATGCCTCAGCAGCAACACGCTGGTATGATGAATGGTGGCATGATGGGCGGCATGCAGCAGCAGCATCACTCCGCCGCGCCCAGCAGCGGCTACGGCACCAACATGCCCATCGGGATGGCGCCTAAGTCAATGCCGTCGATGCCTCAAGCAAACAAAGCGAAGGACCCCTTTGCGGGTCTGTCCGGACTGTAGCCGCGCGGAACACACCCGGTACTGCCGTGATGGCACACCTCCACCCCCTCTCTTCAGATGTACCTCCGTTGCAGCTTCCTATGCACCGGATGCCTCCCCCCTCCTTTGCCTCTACCCTGGCTTCGGATCATAGCCATTCCACCGTTAGGTGCATTTTCTTGTAACCAGATACGGCAAGCCACTGCGTTGTTTGGGTTTGCCTGAGCTTGTATTGCCTACGCACGTTGGGCAGCGTTGCGCCTGCATCCGAGCAATGAGTGAAAGCTTCCTGGGTCTCACTGGATCGTGCTTCTGGCTGAACTCAAAACAAAACTACAATTTTAAATTCCCTCACGTGTGTGTGTATGTGTGCGTGTGCGTGTGCGTGTGTGTGTGTGTGTGTGTGTGTGTGTGTGTGTGTTTTGGGGGGGGGGGGAGAAATTAGCCTTTCGATACGCTACACATTATTTCGCATCGTCAGCTTTAGATGCACTGCGCGTCGTCGGCCAAGTGTCGACGCGACCGCTCACCACCCTCGACCCACGGGGGTGTTCTTAAGGAGATTGGGATGCGCAGCGACGGGAAATGGGCCAGAAAGTGAAATGTGACATCGATGTATTTGGTGAACGGGAAATCGGTGTAGTTTGTCGCAAGGTTGAGTTGGATCAGGATGGACAGCGTCGCGCCACGCTCACATGCAACTGAGCTATTTCCTGCTGAAGTACTTGAATCCGCACAGCCGTCAAGCAGACTGACCACATGACGGGGGGTCGCAGTCTGTGACACGGCGAGATGACATCGACCAGAGGCTGCAGTCACGAGAAATATTCGTTAAAAGGTATATTAATTTAATAAGTAAGGTATTTATGTATGACGCCGCGGATCGGTCGGCTGTGCGACACAGCTTTATGAGTGGTGAAGCCTCGACCGCCGCGTGTAGTGCACTACAGGCCACGTAAAGTGAATGCTACAGAGCGGCCACTGCTGCTGATTCCACAATCATTCTATATTGCTCGGCGCTTTTTGATGAGATTCGACGGTGTGGCCGAAGCGCGCGGAAGACGAACCGACATATCGTGGCTATGGGAATTTTAGGGCACATAAATCAGGGCTTACGTTGTCGGGGGCGAGGGCGTGGCCCGGCGAGGGCAGACAGTCTCGGCGGGTGGCGGTTAAAATCTGATGCGGAAGAGTGAGGTGTGGCGCTGTGGGTCGACCACCGCTGCGAGCTGGTGTCGGAGGGGGGCGTAGCGCTCCGCAGCCATCGCCCGCTCGAGCCAGGGCAGCAGCGTCGAGGCATACGCGGCGCGCTTTCGGAGCAGCACCGTCCGAAAGGCGTGCAGGCCGAGCCAATGGATGTGGCACGGCGAGACGCGTGCGGGGCGGGTCGTGCCGGCGCCCTGAAAGCTGCAGCCGGCGGAGGACTGCCCCGCGCGGTGCTGCTGCTGCTGCTGCGACCCCGCCTGTTGGCTGCCGCTGCTCGAGTCGTCCTGCCGAGCACAAAAAACAGAAGAAATCTGATAATGAGGAGCTGTCATGAGGCAGCAACCACGACACAACTTCGGCATCACTCTTAATTATTACTCGGAATGTATTCAGCACGAAAATAAACTAGGTCACCAAATGCATCTCATAGCTTGAGATAAGCCCTAAAACTGAGATGAATAAGTATAAGGAACAACATAGCAATAATGCAACGAACGATTGAAAAGGTCGGTGTGTGAATTTTTGGATAGAGTATCGACAGTCAGGACTACAAAATGAATTACTCAAGAGACACAAGAAGATACATATTTGGAATCAATATGCGACCACCACATGGAATCCACGATCATCTAATAATCTTCCGACAAATAGCCAACGTATCACCCCATCTACTATTAGCAACTGCCACACACACACACACACACACACACACACACACACCACCACCACCACCACCACCACCATACACACACAGTCCCTCCACCCCCCCCCCCCCACAAACACACACATACCACCACCATACACACACAGTCACTCGCACACAGTGGGACAATCTGCAGCAAGTGATCCTAACGTTTCAAAAGGCTGTCACTTTTACACTAATGCACCCGCAAAAGGGGCGCGGTGGAGGTGAGCGCGACGGCGCCCAACCTGTGACTGTTGCTGCTGCCGCTGCCGCGCCTCCTCATCCACACGCCGCCAGACGCGGAGGAAAGCGGCGCCCATCCGACCGAGCACACTACCGATGGCGTGGCTCGCGAGGCGCGCATCCTTGTCCACGCCGCGAGGGAGGGCGGCCAGGTAAATGTGGAACTTCATGGCCGCCAGCAAAAAGGCCTGCGGCGGATGGGGTGGGTGGTGAGAGTGTGGGCGGGGACGGTGGGGGGCACTGAGGGAGGGCGAGCTGCTGTGGGAGCGCCAGACCAGTTCAGCTCAACGTGAGGAGGGGATGGGCAGTGACTGAAAGAGTCGCCACTCGAGTAACAACGTTTCTGAGAATGGATATAATGATATCATTTATTTTGTAATTTATTTCACCATATCAAAAACATTGACAAAATTAGTGACTAATTGCTCTGATGTGTTTTTCCCTCGACAACGCATTTTCTATTGCTTCGTAATTGAACACAATTAAAATTCCAATCAAATTGTAGACCGGGTCGAGGGCAAACTGAGACATAGCGTTGTCCAAAAAGCCCCAAACACAGAGTACCCAAACCCTAAAACCCTAATTTAATTGGGCTTAAGCCCTAGAAACGATTCACCACTGCTGGCAGATATTCAATGTGTTTGGGCAGTACGGGTACATGTACCTGGTAAATATTGACGCGCACGGTGGCGGGGCTGTTGATGGTGGTGTCCAGCAGCAGAGGGTGGCACTTGGGGCGGATGTAGAGGCAGAGGCGGGCGCTGAGCTTGGCGGCGGGCCGCGCGTTGAGGGGGAGCGTCATGGTGCAGCGGAGGTGGCAGGCGGTGAGGCGGGAGTAGTCGGCCTGCAGGGGAGCGCGGCCGCAGGGGGGTCAATAAATGTCAAACGAAAGGTTACAAAAATGAAACAATAAAATACATATTTTCGACCGCGGCTCCATCCGCAATGAGAGTAAACCATAAAATGTAAGTAGCGTTAGCTTGCACATTAGGGTTTTATACCCTATCATCTAAGCCCTAAAATGGTTAGTATGTTTGGCAGTGTCAAGCTTTCACATTGCTTTTCTGTAAAACTGAAAAAGATGACAGTGTCCATAGACGACAGACGAAATGGTGAAAACACAATCACCCCCGAAAACGCTCGTAAATCGAAAAACAATGTCCGTTATTATGCCATACAGTTTAGGGTTTAACGAAACCCCAAATCTTACTCATATGATTTAATTGATTATGAGCTGTTCTATCTCCGGAATAGCGCCTGTTCTGTTTGGGGACACATAGAAATAAGTAATCTAATTACAAGAAAAAGCAATGGAGGCCACCAAGCAAAAAGAGGGAAAATCCTAAGCCCGAGGAACAGGAAGGCATGCCACAGCGTCAACACTGCCCTCCTGAGAAATGGAACTAAGAGAAATGGGCCGACAGTTTCATAGCGCGGGGAATGAGCGGCGGCGCGCCTGCAGCTCCAGGCTGTCCGAGTTGACGAGCAGTCCGCACCATGCGATGAACCGCCGCCCGCTCTCCTCCACCACCTCCCGCCGCCCCACCGCCGCCCCCTCCACCCACGTGTCGAAGTTTACCGCGGTCTTGGCGCCGTTCACGACCACGCCATAGTCGGGAAAGCCTGCACCGGCGCCCCGGACATCGACCCGCAGCGATGGCGGCTCAGACCCGACCACCTCCATAATCCCCTCCCCCATAACAACAATAATAGTAATAGTAACAACATTTTCGCTGTGCCGAAGGACAAACCGCACGTATGCCCTGAAACCCTAAAATTAAAACCTGCGCCGTCTCTACAATTGTGTCGAGCCGCCAATAATAGTAACGAGCACGGTTACCTGCGTGCATGCGGTGGACGAGCGCGAGCGCGGTGGTGCGCGAGTAGGTAACGATGAGAAAGTCGTCTATGAGGCGGAGCATGAGCGAGGGCGGTCGCTCCCCGCTCTCGCCCCCGACTGCGGCCGCCTCCGTCGAAGATCCTCCGCCGCCGACACCGTCGTCGTCGCGCAGGATCGGCCGGAGGTGCGCTGCCTCCAAGTCGGCCAAGTACAGGCTGCACAGCAGCGACGACGCGACCGAGCCCTGCGGAATGCCACGCGTCTGATGCAGCCAACGCCCCGGCAGCTGGTCCCGGGGAAGGGAGGAGGTGGTCGGGGGTCGGGAAAAGGGGCGGCGAGGAGGTTAGTGTCGGAGGATATTGTAAATGAGTTCTGGCCAGGATCCGCAAAACAAACATGTACTTTCATAAAATACTTCCAAAGCTAAAAACATATCTATGTAGCTATATTACAAATACGCACGACACATGTTTTCATAAATCATTAATAATGAAATAATAATAATGTCATAAAATTGTGGTTACAGCTATGAAATGGCAAAATAGTGCATTTATTGTGAACGAGTACATGCATAGCACAAACCACCGCATGGCCCCACCCTGACATAGTTCCCCCTCAAATGTTGTCGCAGCAGCGACTTCGCCTCGCGCCCGTTCACACTCGCACAGCGATCCTGTGCGGCGAGCGTCACGCGCACAATCAGGCCAGCAGCACACCGCAACCCAAACACTCACCGCAGACCAACCGCAACCTCTGTTGCAATGCGGTGAGTTTAGATGGCCGATCTCGACCCCCATAACAACAACAACTCAACATACTCTGCATCATGTGATCGCCGGTGACCTCAGCGGCGGTGGACATAAAGTGCGTTCCGTTGGCAATAATCGTATTTCAAAAAATATCCTCATTTTTTTAAAGTATGTGTGTATGTGTGTGTGTGTGTGTGTGAGTGTGTGTGTGCGAGGGTACTTCGAAGTGTGAGGAAATTTATCATTTTCTGCGCAGAAGTTCGGCGGCAATTAATTCCTATAAATGTCGAGTTAAACGAATGCCTCCAGAGACTCTCATGGCGACGAGTAACTGCACCGGATGTTGCGAAACCTGAATGCGGGCTGTGTCCGTTAAAGTAGAGCGATTGGGCTGGTGAAAAGTGTGCTATTGGGATGCGTGTGGGCGTGGAATTGAGAAGGGGGGTCGGACTCGCCTGGTCGACGTAAACGGCGTTGTAGCGGCGAGAGGCGCTGCGGGCGGCCGCGGCGTGGGCGCCAGATGCGTCCGTAGCAGGAGTAACGGGAGAGGGAAAGGGAAGGGGAGGTGGAGGGGGAGGCGGAGAGGGGTCCGACTGGACAGCGCAGCGGCGGTAGGCCACCCGACAGGAGCCCTGAGCCGGGGAGACCTCCGCGTGTTGGGAGACCGCAAAGCGGCCGTCGGGGATGCACTCCGCCAGCAGAGCGGTCACCCGTTCGATGTCAACACTGCCACCACCGCACAACACAACACAACACAACACAACACAACACAACACAACACAACACAACACAACACAACACAACACATCACAACACAAACAACATCCGCTGAGTACGGCCAATCCATTCATATACAAACATTGTTTGACTTCCACGAAACGCAAATTGACAGTTTAGGGTATCAAAAGTTATGGGGTTTAGTCGAATCATGTGGTTAATTGCTTAGGGTTTGATATTATTCGTGTCAAGGGGGGAGGGGGAGGGGGGGGCTCGCCTGTCGAATGCGTGGCGTACGTCGACGTGGATTACGAAAGGCATTGGGGCGTCACCCGCGGCCGCGGCGTTGCGGTGGCGGCGTAGGAAGGGCGCCGCGAGCGCGTAGGCGTCGTTGAGTCCAAATATGGACGCGCCCAGCAGCTCAGGGCGCGCCGCCACCGCTGCCGACAACACCTGAACAGGTGTGAATGGATTGTCGCGTCAATTAATTTTCGCATTTCCTTGATTATTTGTTTTCGTCGATTTGTAAGCAATTCAATGGAAAAAAAACTAACTGTCAAATTTGCCCGTCGTTCATTCGCGCAATACATTCGACATTGAATATCGACTGCCACATTTTCGAAATAAATTCTAAAATTTCTTACAAGAAAAAGCAGTGGAGGCCACCAAGCAAAAAAAATGACTGCCACATTTTCCGATTTAAAAAAAAAATACGACAGAGCGGAATACAAATTGCGTCGGCGAATATTGTGAAGTGAAAAAATGAGACATTGATTTCGCCTCGTTTTGCTAAAAAACTTTTCTGAAATTTTTTGCCGCACATTATTACATTCAAAACTCAAACATATTATGTACGGGGACAAATTAGAATTGCTGAGTATATATTGGTCCCTCTATTGTTGAGTTTCTGCACGTAAGCAAAATAGGGTTGCATATAGGGCATGAAAAATACTAGGGTTCATAGGGTATGTGTCTGTTGAAAGGAGATAAATAACACGGACCGATACCGAATGAAATCAGATACGCTTATTAGCATCAGTCATCGGAATTGTACAGCACTGAGACAAATCACGCATGAGCTGTCCAAAAAATTGATGACATGGACGCGCGTCGGTGCGTATTAGACAACAGTGACCGTTGGATAGTGTTTACATATCCCTCCGTAGGACTACTAATGGACACATTTGTACGCTAGACTCCGGGGGAGTCTTGGCCCTCCACCTATAGGTGTTCGCTATAGGTGTTCGCCGCTCAGTCGCGATGCGATGCGATGGGTTCATATACACAATATGTTCTATCGGGTACCGACTTTTGGCGGTACTTGGATAAGGCGTACAGCTCCGTTCAGGGAAGCGGCAGTTCTATCCCCCTTCATGCCATTCCGTGTTTACATGGATTAAGAGATAGGCACACGGAAGGAATCTTACCCGTGACGAAATGCGATCACATCAGAATTGAACAAAGACAAAGCGTGTCATTATAGTACATCGCTATGGTATTGCCTAAAGTTTAAGGTCGGTTTTTATAAAGTGATCTTTGCCACCATCCGCAAAAGATGAGATGTAAAACTGTGGCATTGCCTTATTGGCCGCTGAGCAAAGAGTACTGATTACTCTGCCCGTACTGGTGTACATTCGACTATGTATTTAATGGTATAGTCTCACCTTTTGAGGGTTGCGGAGCGTCCAGTTGACGGGGTTGAAGGTCCGCAGCACCGGCCGCCGCCGACGCCGCGCCCCTGCTTGTCGCGCACTCATTGGACGTGGGTACGGCCTGGGCGGGAAGAGGCGGACAGTGGAGCGGGAGCCGAGGTTGACGATGGGCCGAGCCCCGTCGCGCTTCGGCACCAGTCGCAACGAGGCGACGCCCCAGGAGCGACCTGACAGCGCGGTGGACACCTCTGCCCCAGATAGCTCCTGATGACGGGGCAGGGTACAGACAGCAGCTCAAAACTGAGTTTCCTCCCACACTCGCATCATTTCGCATCCGTGCCGTCGTTGACGCACGAGCAAATAATGGCATACCAAGGAAAAACTCACATATACTTCGTTTTCGTTGCCTGTGATAGGAGAATCTTTCGAGGCGGTGAGAAAAAACCCCATTTAGAGTTTTGGGGTTAATTTTGTTTTTAGCAAACCCCCTAATTGGCCCCTTTGCAGTCTCTTCGCTTCTCCGCTATAATGATAAGTACTTCGAACTTGTCAATTGCATTTATTGAGGATTACTGAAACAATATAAAGCTCACTGATATACGCCGCAATGATGTGCGTGATCCGCGTCTTTATCATGCTTGAAGCACTACATAGTGAGCAGGCGTTAGCACCGGTATTGCTCAATTGGGACAGACACGAAAACCGTCTGAGGAGCAACGACGCGCGTTGTGGCGCCATTCATATCACTCTGTGGGCCGTCAGCGCCGATTTCCGAAAAGGCGGTGAGGACTCACGTGGCAGAGACAGCTGAGTTTAGGTTTTGATAGAATGAATGAGCAATATGAGCAGACGCCCTGGCAATACTGAAAGTAATTAGGTGACAGGTCGTCGGGGCACACTGACGACAGCTGTGGGTATTGGCGTTGGACACTACGGGTACATGCGCATCTACAACAAGTCAGCGACAAACAATGGCGGTGCGGCGACCCACCCGATACATTCTCGTCGTACAGCCCTCCACGGCCAGCTGCTTCAGTCGAAACCACACCGGTTTACGGTAGTAGGCCACCGCCAGCCTGCGGAGGACGAGCGGGGCCGAGCACAAGAACGTGACTCGCGTTATAAAGAACGGCAAGCGGCGGAACTGTCCTCGACCTTGTGTTCACATGCACATAATAAAACCATACGGGATTGTAATCAAGAAATGAATATTGAATGCAAATCCAAATGATGAAACCAAAAATTTAAATTGAAAATTAAACGATGTTGTACGGTGTGAATTAAATCAAACGTACCGGCGCGTCTCGGTTTCCGTGATGTAAAAGTGCGCGCGCAGCAGCGGCAGCACCAGCCCCCCCAGCACCCACTCCGCCCAGAGCACGAGCCACCTGACGACGGCCGCCGGCAGCGCAGAGTAACGTCAGAGCAGGCAACGCACGCTTTGCTGCAGATTCACTGACGACGTGCAAAGCTTCTGACCAACGAATCGCGGATGTCGGCGCATCGCGAGGGCGTCGATGGCTTTGCTGAGACATAGGGACAGTGCTGCAGCCAAATAAAATAACTTTCTGATTGATATAGGGACGAAAACAATAAACACAGGCAATCAATTAAGGCCTTTATCAAGTCCAGTCAGCGTGCATTAAAACGCGTCATTCGAGACAGCAACAATATGCTCAGAGTTTGTACGTAACGCTGTTGTGTGATGACCGTCTCTGACGAGAAGAAGTGGGCAAGAGTGTAATGCGCCAAGAAAAGGTGTGGTCCGATCCTTTCCTAATCATCCGCCATTGTTAAAAAAGGCATTTTTCTCATAAGAAAAATCAGAAAGCAATCCATCACAATATTCTGTGTTGGGGTTAAAATCAGGCACACACACACACACACACACACATACACACACAAACACACACACACACACACACACTCACTCACACTCAGACACAGACGCACCCAGGCACACACTCAGACACAGACATAGACACAGGCATAGGCACACCGACATAAAGAGACGCACACAGGCACACAGAATCTGTCACCAAAACAAATAACCATACCGACATACATAAACACACACACACACGCACACACACACAATCACACACACACACACACACACACACACACACACACACACACACACACACACACACACACACACACACACCGCACACAGACGTTGTCAAAGATACAAACGAATACGCACACACACACACACACACACACACACACACACACACACACACACACGCAGTCACACAAATACACATATACACCCACATCCCGTACGTGCACACATGCATGCACACAAACACACACGCAGACACACACACACACACACGCAAACAGACGCACACAGGCATGCACTCATACACAGATACACACGCACACACATACACACATAGACGCACACAGGCACACACTCAGACACACACATACACACACGCACACACACACACACACGCACATAGGCACACAGACTCTGTCACAAAGACAAACACACACACACACACACACACACACAGACGTTGTCAAAGATGGAAATGAATATACACACACACACACGCACACACAGACACACACACACACACACACACACACACAGACACACACAGACACACACACACACACACACACACACACACACATGCGTACACGGTTACTCGCCCATCCGCTCGTAAGCCTGGTTCAGTTTGCATTTCACAGGCCATTTCAAACTACGTAGTACGTTTGCCCATTAGCTAAATCTTAGAAGGCAGCTCATCCACCCTCCCATTCTCCCCCCTCCCCCATTGTCTCGCCTGTCAGATTATTCAACGCACAGTGGACAGTCTACTGCGATCGAATGATCCTCTCGCGCGGGACAACGTAATCTGCACGGGCTTCAAAAAGGTTACCCCATTCGCATTATTATGATACTCGCGTCTGTGTCACCACTGTCTCTCTTGATTATCAAGTATGCCTAGTGGTTACACTTTATAACCGCCATCACCCCGTTTCAGCTCTCCGCTTGACACATAGGGAGATGCGTGTTTGAGTCAGACAGTCATGGGAAGTGTGCTGCCGTGCTTTGGCCATGTTGTCCTTGTGCAGCGGCGACCGGGGATGGCGGGCGGGAGCTATGGGTGCGGCGGTACTGCACGTGGATTAATGGCTGGCGCGCAGGCGTTGATGCCCAATGGGCGCGCCACGGCAGAACTACTCAACACGGCAGAGTGGGGGGTGCTGCTGTCGCGGATGGGTGACGCGGCGATGCTCCGACTGCTCCGCACCTCCTCCCTCTTCCTTCCCTTGGACAACCGCTGCCTCATGCAGGTCGCGGGCGAGTCGCTCGTCAAGGTAACTAGCCCGCCGTGTCCGCTAACCAGTGTCTCGGATAACCCCCACTGTCAGTCACACCCGCGCATTACTGTGGTTTTGCATCCGCCAAGGTTGTTCCATACGAGCGTTGATACGCGCCTCCGATCGATAGGAACTCTGCGTCTCCCTCAGTCGCCGACTCCCAGACAGCCCTCTTATGCATATTACTGTTTCCGATGTCATAATGCAGCTTCCCTGTCGCCCCCCCCCCCACCTTAGCTTCGGCATCGCGGGGCAGGATACGTTACAGCTGTCGCCGCCGTGTCGGCTTCCTCGCGAGTCACTTCAGGGCACACTTGCAGACAGTGTTGCCCTCTCGTGAATGTTAACTCCGCTTGCGCACTGACTTAACTCTGTTGCCCGTCGTCAGGTGGCGCAGCGTCACCAGCTGATGTTCCCCGGCCGTCCGCAGCCGCTGCCCGTCCCCTCCCGGCTGCAGCCCCGTCTTCCCACTGTAGAGCGCCCTGCTTTTGCCCCCGCCCACCCCCGCGACACCGAGCCTGCTTCGCCGCGGACTCAGGACGGGGAGCACCCCTCCCCCGCTGCCCCCGAAGACGACGCGGATTCGGCTTTGGCAGCTATGTCGGTGGACGGGGACGAGGGGCTGGCGCCTCCGACTCGCCGGGAGGTAGGGCGCCAGCGGCCGTCGAGCTGGCAGAGGAGGAAACGAAGGCGCGCTGGTGGGGCTGGAACTGGCGTGGAGCTGGAGGTGCAGCACGGCGAGGGCGAGGGTAAGTGGGTCGGCCTCCGCTTGACCTGGCACATCATTTTGAACTGAGGACCCGGAGAATACTTTTTGCTTTGTTTGTCTCGCGTTTCGCGGAGTCGCGACTGAGGATGGCGTGGTTTAAGCCGCTGTCATGAAGCCAGCTATATCGTTGCGCGATGCCTCTCTTTATTCCGACGCCTGCCTTTGCCATGTGCTTGTTCTGACTTCCATTGCAGGCAGGGTGGCGGGTGAGGCCGAGGAAGGGCCAGCGACGCAAGAGCCGCCGTCGTCCGTCCGTCAGCCGAGCTATGGTATGCTACATATGACGCGTCGCTTCCACTGACGTCCTGTTTTGCGACTTCTTCAGAGCTAGCACCGCTGTCTCGTCATGTTAGGAGTTGATCATGGTATTCAAATTTTGCCAAATTCGAATGTCTGTTTGTCAGTCTGTCGCTCACCCTCTGCTTCCTGTCTGCTCGATGTAAACTGCCGTCCGCTATTTGGGTATCGACAGCGGAATTGATGAATGATCACACCGTTCGTTTTACCCTTTGCTGTGTTTCCTTTGTTTATGTTTTGGCTTTCATCCTTTAGGAAAAACCATTTTTCCCTTCTTCCGATAGTAATTCTTACCATTCGTCTGATTTTCATGTTCCGCGAGCTGATGCCATGGTTTGGAGCGTGTTGTGTGCCGTCTCCTAATTAGGCTGCTCCTATTGCCACCTCCGCGTGAATCACTTGCCTTCACATCTTGTAGCTTCCTTTGTTACATTTGTAGCGACACACTAAATATTTCTTTGAAGTCTATCAAACACAAAACTCTATACATACATATTCTCAAAGTAATTGATGTCAGACACGTTTAATTTTTCCGTCCGCTATTTTCTCCTGACAGCGTCGCTACTCCTGTCCCCAACCCCCTCCAGGCAACGGCCCCGCGGCGCCCGCTTCTGCTCCGGCTGCCGTGGATGGCCCACCTCGCGGGTGGCTGTCCCCCACTCAGCGCCTCATCCCTCGTTTCACCGCCTTTTATCACGCCTCATTCGCCAAGCGGGCGGGGCTGACCTCCAGCAGTGCGCCCCCCCCCCCCCCTTGCCCCCAACCGACCCCCAATAATGTACACAACCAATTTCTTTAGGGTTCATGATTTTAGGGTTAAACAAAAACCCTAAACCCTAAAGCCCCGCACTTTCAAATATCAAACGATTCCGTCTGTTTTTTTAGTTCCGACTGACCTATTTGCTTTGAGCGGCACAACCTGCAGCCCCTCCGCATCGTGGATAGGTTTTATAAACCCTAAAATCTGAATTTGTTTTAGACTTACTCGAATTTCTTACAGAAGCGCTGTAAAAACACAAAAATCTGTTTTCAATCATTATAGGTTTTAAAAATCAGTACTCGAATTACCCAATTACTATTTGGGCGAACTGATCGATCGTAAAGCCAACTGTCAGACTATCGACCACAAGTCAGTACTTCACAATCAGCCGTTTGCAGCACTGAGTCAGTTCTGTTTGGGTTTCGCGCGACGCCTGAGTCCCTTTCCTTTGATGTCTCCTGTGTCGCTTCCAGACTTACTGTCGCAGGCGGCAAAGGAGGGCAACGCCGCGGGCGCCGCTCGCCTCTACGCTGCCATCTTCCTGGAGTCTGCCTCCCCAACCTCCGCCTGTCTGCCCCGACAGCGCCTGCCTGGCGCCCCAGGTAAAGCCCCCTCGCCCATGCACGAAGCTTCCTGCCCTCTTTGGCCTTTAAAGGTATTCAGCCAACCTTGGTTATCGCGTTTGAAGAAGTTTGGGTTTCAATTCTCAACCCCAAGGCAACCATATCTCATCTCAGGAAGTGATGTCCAGTGAACTGTCAAACCGCGAGGCAATATGCACGTTAACATCCGATACTATTCTGTCGCTCCAAGGCTTCCCAAAGAGTGCATCAAGCAGACAGAGGGGTTGGCTGTGCGGAATAGGTTATAATGTGTGCTAACACTCGGTAGTGTCATGTTAACAAGAGGAATGTCGCTACAGTCTTCCAAAGCATGATGTTGTCTTTGTTGTGAGAATACCTGAACGAACGGACAGTTACAAAGACAACCTGGATGTACATTATGCCAGTAAAATTGTTAATCAGCAACCTTTATAGAAGCTATCCATCATCAGTCGCCCAGTTCCCCGGTTCTTCAACTCGGCCGCCAACACGGCTGCGCGCGCGCAGGATCGTTTCGAGTGTGGAGAGCGTTGCCTGACGCGCCAAGGCGTATCCCCTCTCACGTTCACCGTTCCGTCCTGCCGCTGTTGCAGCGCATGATTGGTGCGCCTCTCTCCTCTCGCCAACAGATAGATACGCCCACAAACGCGCACAAACACAAATAAACACACACACACACACACACACACACACACACACACACACACACACACACGCACACACACACACACACACACACACACACACACACACACACACACGCACACACACCGATGGCTAACATCTGATTGTGTTGCTGATTCGCGTATTGCCGATCCAATCGCTGTAGACAATGTGCGGCGCTGCCCCTTCAACACCCTATTGGAGCGCCACTGCCCTCTCCCGCCCAATCGTCGTTCCAGGCAAGAGACGGCGCCGGTGTCCAGCGACCAAACCTGCTTCACTGACGGCAGAGGTGGTGGTGTCAGTGATTCGACAAGCCCCGCAACGCAGCCGTCCTCCCCGCACAGCTTTCCCTCGAATGAAACAGAGGACGCGATGTACTGTACCTCGGGTAACCACCCCCAGCTGCACAACAAGGCGGCACACCCCATCCCATCCCTTTCAATATATTATATGTTATGGTCGTAGTATTACTTCACCGCCTCTGCTCAAAACCGCGCGACCTTCCTCTCCTGACACACCGCTCCTGCTGAGACCGAAACCGCAGCCGAGGAAGTCGGACCAACCCACCATGAAACTCGCCCCACCGCTGTCTTTTTTGTCTCTTTACCATCACGTTTGCTTTCACCCACCTCAACGCTGCCACCTTTGTAACAGTGCGCCCATTTGACGCGACGCACCCCTCCGCGCTCTTTCATCCACTCGGCTCCCTTTTCTGGTTGACTCATCTCAGCGCGTTGATGGGCCATGTCGACTGCTCTCTCCCCTCTGACGGAGAGCATACCGTCGGGGCTGACACTTCCTTTGACTGGCTGTAGGAGGACAGCCCTCGTTCTGCGCTACTCACCACGCCGGACTGTCCTCCCTCGCGGGCATGTCCATGACCGAACTGGCGGCCGCGCACGTGCCGCACCGCGCTGTGGAGGCCTTTGTTTGGGGCTGCCTGACTCGGCTCTGCGGCGAACTGTTGGGGAGTCCCGGCAGCGCTGCGCGCCGCGGCCTGCGCGCCTCCGTCCGCCACCTGATCGGTATGACGCGCTATGAGGCGATGAGCGTGCAGCAGGCGGCGCAGGGTGTGGCCGCGGCCGACTTGCCGTGGCTGCCTGGCGCTGGGCAGGCGCAGTGCGGCCCCGCGCTACAGGCCAAGCGTCACAGGTCAGCCGCCTCGTTGTTGCCCATCCTCGAATTCCTTCCACCGCGGTGGTGCCAAGTAGTTGTTCACGTGTTACTGTAGTTGTTTACTTGTTATTGTTGTTGTTTGCTTGTTACTGTTGTTGTTTTCTTGTTGTGTCTGCTGTTGTTGCTTGTGTGTGGCTTGTGCGCCCGTCCTGTGCGAACTTGCTCGCCTTTCTTACTGCTGTTCTTACCAGCGTACTCAGGTTCTTGCTGTCGCCCCTGCTTTATTGAAAGCTGCAAATTCTGGGAGGAATTATGGCTGACATTTGGATTATTGCGGCGAATGGAAGAAATATTGGAGTTTTGTTATTTTAATTCTGTCGCGGCTTTTCCTGTAATTAATTCGTATTAAGAGTGATAATATCGCGAATAAATGCTGCTAATATTTATGAACTGATTCATATGTAAATTGCCTGTCTTGATTACATGTTATTCTCTGCAGCTGTATTTGCCTGATTTTAACCCCAACACAGAATATTGTGATGGATTGCTTTCTGATTTTTCTTATGAGAAAAATGCCTTTTTTAACAATGGCGGATGATTAGGAAAGGATCGGACCACACCTTTTCTTGGCGCATTACACTCTTGCCCACTTCTTCTCGTCAGAGACGGTCATCACACAACAGCGTTACGTACAAACTCTGAGCATATTGTTGCTGTCTCGAATGACGCGTTTTAATGCACGCTGACTGGACTTGATAAAGGCCTTAATTGATTGCCTGTGTTTATTGTTTTCGTCCCTATATCAATCAGAAAGTTATTTTATTTGGCTGCAGCACTGTCCCTATGTCTCAGCAAAGCCATCGACGCCCTCGCGATGCGCCGACATCCGCGATTCGTTGGTCAGAAGCTTTGCACGTCGTCAGTGAATCTGCAGCAAAGCGTGCGTTGCCTGCTCTGACGTTACTCTGCGCTGCCGGCGGCCGTCGTCAGGTGGCTCGTGCTCTGGGCGGAGTGGGTGCTGGGGGGGCTGGTGCTGCCGCTGCTGCGCGCGCACTTTTACATCACGGAAACCGAGACGCGCCGGTACGTTTGATTTAATTCACACCGTACAACATCGTTTAATTTTCAATTTAAATTTTTGGTTTCATCATTTGGATTTGCATTCAATATTCATTTCTTGATTACAATCCCGTATGGTTTTATTATGTGCATGTGAACACAAGGTCGAGGACAGTTCCGCCGCTTGCCGTTCTTTATAACGCGAGTCACGTTCTTGTGCTCGGCCCCGCTCGTCCTCCGCAGGCTGGCGGTGGCCTACTACCGTAAACCGGTGTGGTTTCGACTGAAGCAGCTGGCCGTGGAGGGCTGTACGACGAGAATGTATCGGGTGGGTCGCCGCACCGCCATTGTTTGTCGCTGACTTGTTGTAGATGCGCATGTACCCGTAGTGTCCAACGCCAATACCCACAGCTGTCGTCAGTGTGCCCCGACGACCTGTCACCTAATTACTTTCAGTATTGCCAGGGCGTCTGCTCATATTGCTCATTCATTCTATCAAAACCTAAACTCAGCTGTCTCTGCCACGTGAGTCCTCACCGCCTTTTCGGAAATCGGCGCTGACGGCCCACAGAGTGATATGAATGGCGCCA
Organism: Tetraselmis chui; assembly: GCA_026401115.1. NCBI lineage: Eukaryota > Viridiplantae > Chlorophyta > Chlorodendrophyceae > Chlorodendrales > Chlorodendraceae > Tetraselmis > Tetraselmis chui. Next base: position 19,839 of record JAPMLY010000472.1, read on the forward strand.
CAACGCGCGTCGTTGCTCCTCAGACGGTTTTCGTGTCTGTCCCAATTGAGCAATACCGGTGCTAACGCCTGCTCACTATGTAGTGCTTCAAGCATGATAAAGACGCGGATCACGCACATCATTGCGGCGTATATCAGTGAGCTTTATATTGTTTCAGTAATCCTCAATAAATGCAATTGACAAGTTCGAAGTACTTATCATTATAGCGGAGAAGCGAAGAGACTGCAAAGGGGCCAATTAGGGGGTTTGCTAAAAACAAAATTAACCCCAAAACTCTAAATGGGGTTTTTTCTCACCGCCTCGAAAGATTCTCCTATCACAGGCAACGAAAACGAAGTATATGTGAGTTTTTCCTTGGTATGCCATTATTTGCTCGTGCGTCAACGACGGCACGGATGCGAAATGATGCGAGTGTGGGAGGAAACTCAGTTTTGAGCTGCTGTCTGTACCCTGCCCCGTCATCAGGAGCTATCTGGGGCAGAGGTGTCCACCGCGCTGTCAGGTCGCTCCTGGGGCGTCGCCTCGTTGCGACTGGTGCCGAAGCGCGACGGGGCTCGGCCCATCGTCAACCTCGGCTCCCGCTCCACTGTCCGCCTCTTCCCGCCCAGGCCGTACCCACGTCCAATGAGTGCGCGACAAGCAGGGGCGCGGCGTCGGCGGCGGCCGGTGCTGCGGACCTTCAACCCCGTCAACTGGACGCTCCGCAACCCTCAAAAGGTGAGACTATACCATTAAATACATAGTCGAATGTACACCAGTACGGGCAGAGTAATCAGTACTCTTTGCTCAGCGGCCAATAAGGCAATGCCACAGTTTTACATCTCATCTTTTGCGGATGGTGGCAAAGATCACTTTATAAAAACCGACCTTAAACTTTAGGCAATACCATAGCGATGTACTATAATGACACGCTTTGTCTTTGTTCAATTCTGATGTGATCGCATTTCGTCACGGGTAAGATTCCTTCCGTGTGCCTATCTCTTAATCCATGTAAACACGGAATGGCATGAAGGGGGATAGAACTGCCGCTTCCCTGAACGGAGCTGTACGCCTTATCCAAGTACCGCCAAAAGTCGGTACCCGATAGAACATATTGTGTATATGAACCCATCGCATCGCATCGCGACTGAGCGGCGAACACCTATAGCGAACACCTATAGGTGGAGGGCCAAGACTCCCCCGGAGTCTAGCGTACAAATGTGTCCATTAGTAGTCCTACGGAGGGATATGTAAACACTATCCAACGGTCACTGTTGTCTAATACGCACCGACGCGCGTCCATGTCATCAATTTTTTGGACAGCTCATGCGTGATTTGTCTCAGTGCTGTACAATTCCGATGACTGATGCTAATAAGCGTATCTGATTTCATTCGGTATCGGTCCGTGTTATTTATCTCCTTTCAACAGACACATACCCTATGAACCCTAGTATTTTTCATGCCCTATATGCAACCCTATTTTGCTTACGTGCAGAAACTCAACAATAGAGGGACCAATATATACTCAGCAATTCTAATTTGTCCCCGTACATAATATGTTTGAGTTTTGAATGTAATAATGTGCGGCAAAAAATTTCAGAAAAGTTTTTTAGCAAAACGAGGCGAAATCAATGTCTCATTTTTTCACTTCACAATATTCGCCGACGCAATTTGTATTCCGCTCTGTCGTATTTTTTTTTTAAATCGGAAAATGTGGCAGTCATTTTTTTTGCTTGGTGGCCTCCACTGCTTTTTCTTGTAAGAAATTTTAGAATTTATTTCGAAAATGTGGCAGTCGATATTCAATGTCGAATGTATTGCGCGAATGAACGACGGGCAAATTTGACAGTTAGTTTTTTTTCCATTGAATTGCTTACAAATCGACGAAAACAAATAATCAAGGAAATGCGAAAATTAATTGACGCGACAATCCATTCACACCTGTTCAGGTGTTGTCGGCAGCGGTGGCGGCGCGCCCTGAGCTGCTGGGCGCGTCCATATTTGGACTCAACGACGCCTACGCGCTCGCGGCGCCCTTCCTACGCCGCCACCGCAACGCCGCGGCCGCGGGTGACGCCCCAATGCCTTTCGTAATCCACGTCGACGTACGCCACGCATTCGACAGGCGAGCCCCCCCCTCCCCCTCCCCCCTTGACACGAATAATATCAAACCCTAAGCAATTAACCACATGATTCGACTAAACCCCATAACTTTTGATACCCTAAACTGTCAATTTGCGTTTCGTGGAAGTCAAACAATGTTTGTATATGAATGGATTGGCCGTACTCAGCGGATGTTGTTTGTGTTGTGATGTGTTGTGTTGTGTTGTGTTGTGTTGTGTTGTGTTGTGTTGTGTTGTGTTGTGTTGTGTTGTGTTGTGCGGTGGTGGCAGTGTTGACATCGAACGGGTGACCGCTCTGCTGGCGGAGTGCATCCCCGACGGCCGCTTTGCGGTCTCCCAACACGCGGAGGTCTCCCCGGCTCAGGGCTCCTGTCGGGTGGCCTACCGCCGCTGCGCTGTCCAGTCGGACCCCTCTCCGCCTCCCCCTCCACCTCCCCTTCCCTTTCCCTCTCCCGTTACTCCTGCTACGGACGCATCTGGCGCCCACGCCGCGGCCGCCCGCAGCGCCTCTCGCCGCTACAACGCCGTTTACGTCGACCAGGCGAGTCCGACCCCCCTTCTCAATTCCACGCCCACACGCATCCCAATAGCACACTTTTCACCAGCCCAATCGCTCTACTTTAACGGACACAGCCCGCATTCAGGTTTCGCAACATCCGGTGCAGTTACTCGTCGCCATGAGAGTCTCTGGAGGCATTCGTTTAACTCGACATTTATAGGAATTAATTGCCGCCGAACTTCTGCGCAGAAAATGATAAATTTCCTCACACTTCGAAGTACCCTCGCACACACACACTCACACACACACACACACACATACACACATACTTTAAAAAAATGAGGATATTTTTTGAAATACGATTATTGCCAACGGAACGCACTTTATGTCCACCGCCGCTGAGGTCACCGGCGATCACATGATGCAGAGTATGTTGAGTTGTTGTTGTTATGGGGGTCGAGATCGGCCATCTAAACTCACCGCATTGCAACAGAGGTTGCGGTTGGTCTGCGGTGAGTGTTTGGGTTGCGGTGTGCTGCTGGCCTGATTGTGCGCGTGACGCTCGCCGCACAGGATCGCTGTGCGAGTGTGAACGGGCGCGAGGCGAAGTCGCTGCTGCGACAACATTTGAGGGGGAACTATGTCAGGGTGGGGCCATGCGGTGGTTTGTGCTATGCATGTACTCGTTCACAATAAATGCACTATTTTGCCATTTCATAGCTGTAACCACAATTTTATGACATTATTATTATTTCATTATTAATGATTTATGAAAACATGTGTCGTGCGTATTTGTAATATAGCTACATAGATATGTTTTTAGCTTTGGAAGTATTTTATGAAAGTACATGTTTGTTTTGCGGATCCTGGCCAGAACTCATTTACAATATCCTCCGACACTAACCTCCTCGCCGCCCCTTTTCCCGACCCCCGACCACCTCCTCCCTTCCCCGGGACCAGCTGCCGGGGCGTTGGCTGCATCAGACGCGTGGCATTCCGCAGGGCTCGGTCGCGTCGTCGCTGCTGTGCAGCCTGTACTTGGCCGACTTGGAGGCAGCGCACCTCCGGCCGATCCTGCGCGACGACGACGGTGTCGGCGGCGGAGGATCTTCGACGGAGGCGGCCGCAGTCGGGGGCGAGAGCGGGGAGCGACCGCCCTCGCTCATGCTCCGCCTCATAGACGACTTTCTCATCGTTACCTACTCGCGCACCACCGCGCTCGCGCTCGTCCACCGCATGCACGCAGGTAACCGTGCTCGTTACTATTATTGGCGGCTCGACACAATTGTAGAGACGGCGCAGGTTTTAATTTTAGGGTTTCAGGGCATACGTGCGGTTTGTCCTTCGGCACAGCGAAAATGTTGTTACTATTACTATTATTGTTGTTATGGGGGAGGGGATTATGGAGGTGGTCGGGTCTGAGCCGCCATCGCTGCGGGTCGATGTCCGGGGCGCCGGTGCAGGCTTTCCCGACTATGGCGTGGTCGTGAACGGCGCCAAGACCGCGGTAAACTTCGACACGTGGGTGGAGGGGGCGGCGGTGGGGCGGCGGGAGGTGGTGGAGGAGAGCGGGCGGCGGTTCATCGCATGGTGCGGACTGCTCGTCAACTCGGACAGCCTGGAGCTGCAGGCGCGCCGCCGCTCATTCCCCGCGCTATGAAACTGTCGGCCCATTTCTCTTAGTTCCATTTCTCAGGAGGGCAGTGTTGACGCTGTGGCATGCCTTCCTGTTCCTCGGGCTTAGGATTTTCCCTCTTTTTGCTTGGTGGCCTCCATTGCTTTTTCTTGTAATTAGATTACTTATTTCTATGTGTCCCCAAACAGAACAGGCGCTATTCCGGAGATAGAACAGCTCATAATCAATTAAATCATATGAGTAAGATTTGGGGTTTCGTTAAACCCTAAACTGTATGGCATAATAACGGACATTGTTTTTCGATTTACGAGCGTTTTCGGGGGTGATTGTGTTTTCACCATTTCGTCTGTCGTCTATGGACACTGTCATCTTTTTCAGTTTTACAGAAAAGCAATGTGAAAGCTTGACACTGCCAAACATACTAACCATTTTAGGGCTTAGATGATAGGGTATAAAACCCTAATGTGCAAGCTAACGCTACTTACATTTTATGGTTTACTCTCATTGCGGATGGAGCCGCGGTCGAAAATATGTATTTTATTGTTTCATTTTTGTAACCTTTCGTTTGACATTTATTGACCCCCCTGCGGCCGCGCTCCCCTGCAGGCCGACTACTCCCGCCTCACCGCCTGCCACCTCCGCTGCACCATGACGCTCCCCCTCAACGCGCGGCCCGCCGCCAAGCTCAGCGCCCGCCTCTGCCTCTACATCCGCCCCAAGTGCCACCCTCTGCTGCTGGACACCACCATCAACAGCCCCGCCACCGTGCGCGTCAATATTTACCAGGTACATGTACCCGTACTGCCCAAACACATTGAATATCTGCCAGCAGTGGTGAATCGTTTCTAGGGCTTAAGCCCAATTAAATTAGGGTTTTAGGGTTTGGGTACTCTGTGTTTGGGGCTTTTTGGACAACGCTATGTCTCAGTTTGCCCTCGACCCGGTCTACAATTTGATTGGAATTTTAATTGTGTTCAATTACGAAGCAATAGAAAATGCGTTGTCGAGGGAAAAACACATCAGAGCAATTAGTCACTAATTTTGTCAATGTTTTTGATATGGTGAAATAAATTACAAAATAAATGATATCATTATATCCATTCTCAGAAACGTTGTTACTCGAGTGGCGACTCTTTCAGTCACTGCCCATCCCCTCCTCACGTTGAGCTGAACTGGTCTGGCGCTCCCACAGCAGCTCGCCCTCCCTCAGTGCCCCCCACCGTCCCCGCCCACACTCTCACCACCCACCCCATCCGCCGCAGGCCTTTTTGCTGGCGGCCATGAAGTTCCACATTTACCTGGCCGCCCTCCCTCGCGGCGTGGACAAGGATGCGCGCCTCGCGAGCCACGCCATCGGTAGTGTGCTCGGTCGGATGGGCGCCGCTTTCCTCCGCGTCTGGCGGCGTGTGGATGAGGAGGCGCGGCAGCGGCAGCAGCAACAGTCACAGGTTGGGCGCCGTCGCGCTCACCTCCACCGCGCCCCTTTTGCGGGTGCATTAGTGTAAAAGTGACAGCCTTTTGAAACGTTAGGATCACTTGCTGCAGATTGTCCCACTGTGTGCGAGTGACTGTGTGTGTATGGTGGTGGTATGTGTGTGTTTGTGGGGGGGGGGGGGGTGGAGGGACTGTGTGTGTATGGTGGTGGTGGTGGTGGTGGTGGTGTGTGTGTGTGTGTGTGTGTGTGTGTGTGTGTGGCAGTTGCTAATAGTAGATGGGGTGATACGTTGGCTATTTGTCGGAAGATTATTAGATGATCGTGGATTCCATGTGGTGGTCGCATATTGATTCCAAATATGTATCTTCTTGTGTCTCTTGAGTAATTCATTTTGTAGTCCTGACTGTCGATACTCTATCCAAAAATTCACACACCGACCTTTTCAATCGTTCGTTGCATTATTGCTATGTTGTTCCTTATACTTATTCATCTCAGTTTTAGGGCTTATCTCAAGCTATGAGATGCATTTGGTGACCTAGTTTATTTTCGTGCTGAATACATTCCGAGTAATAATTAAGAGTGATGCCGAAGTTGTGTCGTGGTTGCTGCCTCATGACAGCTCCTCATTATCAGATTTCTTCTGTTTTTTGTGCTCGGCAGGACGACTCGAGCAGCGGCAGCCAACAGGCGGGGTCGCAGCAGCAGCAGCAGCACCGCGCGGGGCAGTCCTCCGCCGGCTGCAGCTTTCAGGGCGCCGGCACGACCCGCCCCGCACGCGTCTCGCCGTGCCACATCCATTGGCTCGGCCTGCACGCCTTTCGGACGGTGCTGCTCCGAAAGCGCGCCGCGTATGCCTCGACGCTGCTGCCCTGGCTCGAGCGGGCGATGGCTGCGGAGCGCTACGCCCCCCTCCGACACCAGCTCGCAGCGGTGGTCGACCCACAGCGCCACACCTCACTCTTCCGCATCAGATTTTAACCGCCACCCGCCGAGACTGTCTGCCCTCGCCGGGCCACGCCCTCGCCCCCGACAACGTAAGCCCTGATTTATGTGCCCTAAAATTCCCATAGCCACGATATGTCGGTTCGTCTTCCGCGCGCTTCGGCCACACCGTCGAATCTCATCAAAAAGCGCCGAGCAATATAGAATGATTGTGGAATCAGCAGCAGTGGCCGCTCTGTAGCATTCACTTTACGTGGCCTGTAGTGCACTACACGCGGCGGTCGAGGCTTCACCACTCATAAAGCTGTGTCGCACAGCCGACCGATCCGCGGCGTCATACATAAATACCTTACTTATTAAATTAATATACCTTTTAACGAATATTTCTCGTGACTGCAGCCTCTGGTCGATGTCATCTCGCCGTGTCACAGACTGCGACCCCCCGTCATGTGGTCAGTCTGCTTGACGGCTGTGCGGATTCAAGTACTTCAGCAGGAAATAGCTCAGTTGCATGTGAGCGTGGCGCGACGCTGTCCATCCTGATCCAACTCAACCTTGCGACAAACTACACCGATTTCCCGTTCACCAAATACATCGATGTCACATTTCACTTTCTGGCCCATTTCCCGTCGCTGCGCATCCCAATCTCCTTAAGAACACCCCCGTGGGTCGAGGGTGGTGAGCGGTCGCGTCGACACTTGGCCGACGACGCGCAGTGCATCTAAAGCTGACGATGCGAAATAATGTGTAGCGTATCGAAAGGCTAATTTCTCCCCCCCCCCCCAAAACACACACACACACACACACACACACACACACACACGCACACGCACACGCACACATACACACACACGTGAGGGAATTTAAAATTGTAGTTTTGTTTTGAGTTCAGCCAGAAGCACGATCCAGTGAGACCCAGGAAGCTTTCACTCATTGCTCGGATGCAGGCGCAACGCTGCCCAACGTGCGTAGGCAATACAAGCTCAGGCAAACCCAAACAACGCAGTGGCTTGCCGTATCTGGTTACAAGAAAATGCACCTAACGGTG
>JAPMLY010000472.1:32500-210664 GCA_026401115.1 Tetraselmis chui
ACCATAGTCACCTCCACCGCCTCCACCGGAACGGAAGCCGCCACCCGCAGTGAACCCTCCGCCCATACGGGCCTCCTGCGCGGAAACCCCGCCGTACTTGTTGCGGTTCTGCCGCGCCTGTCGGGGAGATATTGCGCGATGCCAACTTAGCTTGCGCCCCACTTAATCCCTGCTCCGCCTGTCTCCGCATGCTTATTCCGTAAATCTCACAGTCTACCATGAGCGCTGACTCCGCAAATTTCGAATTGCCTTATTTCATTGAGGTGAAGTTGCATGTATTTCGGATTCAGGATTTGCAAAAGTGAGGGCCAATTAGCCAGTGCCTCTTCATGTTTCTGGTTGTACTGGCACGCGCGCGCGCGCGCACACACACACACACACACACATGTGTGCCTCTGTGTCTGTGTGCATGTTTGGTGTGGTATGTTTGCTGGTTTATTGTGAGTGTGAGTGTGTGGGTGTGCTCGCGAGTATATACGATGGTGTGTGTATGTGTGTGTGTGTGTGTGTGTGTGTGTGTGTGTGTGTGTGTGTGTCTGCGTGCGCGCGTGACTGCCGAAGGAACTTGTATATTTATGATTTTGTGCGTAGTAATCTGCGTTGTAATTCTGCGTTATAATCTGAGTGCGTTTATGTGTATGCTTTAGCACATGTTTTTTCATCACATATATCTGAGTGTGTGCTGCAATGGATGAATGTCAGCCTGGGTGACTGTGTGGGTGTGGGTGTGTGTGCGCGCGCTCTTCTACATATGGTGTTCTTCTATGTGTGGATGACTGCATAAGCAATTATCCGTTCTGGGCAATTTGCTTCATGTTTGTGTGTATACATATGTGTGCCTGTGCGTGTGACGGCGAGTGGCACCTTTTCACGCTCCTCCTTGATGCGCTCTGTATCGGAGACAAGCTCCACCAGCAGCTTGGCACGGTTCCGCACGTTGATGCCCTCATCCTTCCCCTTTGGCGTCTTGTACTGGAAACGCTCCAACGCCTGAATAACACTCACGTTGCTCCGCAGCTCCACCACCACTTTCTGAAGCCATGACACCCCGTCACAATGTCAGCCCCTCTCCTACATTCTCACCCACAACGTCTGAATAAGCCCCCCTAGCTTTATCCGCAGTCCCTTTATCACACCTGGGGTCCGTGCTTGAGCATGAAATCCAGCAGCAGCAAGGACTTGTATACGTGCCGCCACTTGTCTTCTTTGTCCTGCAGCCTCCGCGCCAGCACACCCATGATCTCCTTGTACTTGTCTGAATCGTATGCGGCCTCCGCAATCTCTGCATGTTCAGCCACGGAGGAGCAGATGGCGTGTCAGCCTGAGCCCCCTAGATGCCATCCACAGCATACCTTGCACGAGTGGCTGCACCAAGGGCGGCGTGGTTTCAGTCATACCCGACATTATGGTGCCATGAGGGCCCCAAGGCTCATTGTTGGTGGCCTCTTCCACCTTTATCTCCAACTCAGTCAGGTTGAGCGCCACCTGCATCACAGCCTTCTTCACATTTTTGAAAATTCCGTACGCCGAATCCGGGACCTGCATCGTGCCTCACTTCTCGTCCACCCTGGCAATGTGAGTCTGCGCTGGAAAGGAGGGCCAGGGAAGACAATATGCGTGTCAGTGGCTGGCGCGCCGTTATCTCTTTCCGTCAACAAGTTTCAGCCATTTAACACGCAGTTACAAACAACATAACGGTCCGTAACGTGGATCGCTGAACGACGGGGATTTGCCATCGTTGCGATGGGTGGCGGTGCTGCGAGATCGGCACCGGTGTGTAAGCCGAGGCAGCGGCGAGTAGGACGTATGGTGACGCGCGGCTCGTCGGGATCGTACCGTCCCCGGCCGACGCGGGATTCCCGCCATCGGTAACTCGGTATGCTGGACTCACTCCTCATTTGCACATTCACTTCCAATGCGTCGATCAACGGGAGTGGAAAAAATATTTGGATGCGAAGCGAGTAATGGGCAGGGGCAGGGGCACTGCGTGTACGCTGAGGAGTCGGCGCGGGATAGATCGACTCGTGTGGCGGGGAGCACCTGGAAGAAACGGTAGCGCTCCGCCGCGTAGGAGGACCTGTCCGCCTTTTCGCGTGGAGTACAACAAACGGTGAAAGAAGGAGATGACAGAAGGCTTTCTCCTGCAACGTGACCAGCACAAGGGCTGTGCCACCTGGTGACAAGGAATTGACTCTCGCCACCTGGCCCCGCCTCTCTGCATACCGCTGCGCGCGCATGTTGCCAGCAGCAACAACGAACAGGCGCAACGGCCTTCACTAAAGCCGTACCGCCCTCATCGCAACTTCATTATCATTATATTATATTCTTAATGCTTTTTGTATTTATAATACTGATCTCATTATTAATATCAAAATTAATATTGTTGTGTGTCTCGTAACACCATACATATCAGAAATATTATTGTTGTTATTTCATTATAATCACATGAGAATGTCTGGAGCATATGAAATTATTATAAAAATTCCTTAAAAGAAAAAGCAGTGATGGAAACCGGTTTCCGGTTTGCTCGGCGTTTCTAGCCCCCCGTCTCCCGAAGTCGCTCTACACCGTGCTGAGAAGACCAAGATCGAGAAGTACTCGGAGGGGGTGAGGATTTGCCCCGACATCCGTTTCATTCCCTTTGCAGTCACGGAATTTGGTACTCTCGGCGGCCACGCCAGTGACGCCACGGCTTTCTTGACGGAGCTAGCCAAGCAAGCATCCGCCTCTAAAGGGATGCACGTGGGCAAGTTGTTGGCCTCTTGGCGTCGAAAGGTCTCTCTCGCCGTCCATGTTACTCACACGGACAACGTCTTGCGCGGTTTGTCCGCCGCCGCAGACAGCGTGAAGGCCGCTTCTTTCTCGGTTGGGCGCTCTGCACCCGCCAAGGCGCTCTTCACCCGCGCCATGGGCCGCAAGCGTCCCCGTGCTTCCTCTCACGGTCGAAAGGAAACACAAGTCGACCGACGAACGATATGTTGCATGCGGACATAAATGTCACAACGCAATGAACGAAAGTCCGCATTACCCATGCCAAGGAAACGACGAACAGCCACCAAAATAGTTGTAGTAAATGAAATTGTATAATATTCATAGCGCTATATCAATTATCAAACTCTATATCTCTTATCTTCATATCTTAGATGGCATGGCTGTGGGGTTTTTCCTCCTTTCTCCTTTGAGTTGGGTGGTTTCCACTCCATTTTGCTGATGCGTGGTTTGCACTACACTTTCTTGTAAGACCTATTTCGAATTATCTTTATTACATCATATTGTATAGCTCGTATTCCCATTCCGGATCTAATTTCAAAGAAAGTAGTGGAATCCACCAGCGAAAAAGAAAGGAAAAAAGGCACAAAAGCCTAAGCCCTCGGAGCTTGGAGGAAGGCAAAAGCAGTTGCACCGCTCTCATACAAGGTATCACGAAGATAGGAATCCACATTGCCATGAAGAACCACATAAAGGCGCTACGTGAGCTCAAGACGCAAGTCCCGAAGAAATCGATGGAAGGAGACAAATATAAACCGTTGAACAAATAGCAGTCGTGATTTTGAACTTAATGGCAAGATTACCACTAAGCATCATCTTTTTTTTAGACGGGTTCGGTAAAGCGCACGCCTAACGCGCAGAAGATCGCGGGTTCGAAACGCGGTGAGTCCGATCTTGGTATGTAGGCGTGTGAAGGCCCAAGATGAACCCCAACTTCCACATTGGTTTCGGAGGCGGGCTGCAGTCCGGGGAAAGTCCGAGGGGGGGGGGGGGGGGGCGTGGCAATGTCGTGATCTAGAACTTAGTGGCAAGATCACCACAAGTAGCATCCATTCTCTTCCGACGCGTTCGGTAAAGCGCACGCCTAATACGCAAAATAAGATCGTGGGTTCGAAACCTGGTGTATCCGATCCTACTACAATGCGCGATGTGATAAAGATACATCACTTCTTCAATGCAATTCATTGGATTAGTTGCGCATATGCATATGCACGTTCTATAATGTCGTAGATCCGCCGGCACTCACTCCAACCTCCTCATGGTCATCATCAATGGTAGTTGTATAATTTTCAAGAGCATATATATACCAAAGACGCTTTCTCATTCGGGGGAGATGGGACATGTATATCAAGAGCATAATGAGGAGGCGAGGAAGGTCTAGGCATGTCATCGGCGGTTTGGGGGTCGAATTGGAGCACGCGGCAAACAACCGGGAAATAACGCCAAGGAAGGGCGCCCGCTGCTCGCCGCTCAACCATATTATGGATGTCGAGCCTCCCCCGGGGATAAGAAAGGCACTTCGCGAGCCACCAAGATGACAATCGCAGCCGGAGACGACGCGACACGGTCTCATGATCAGCCGCCGCCGGGAAGACTGAGATGGAGGGCATTACCGTTAATGTCCGTACCTAGCGTAGAGATTATTGTTTGGTCCTTCCCGCGGATCTCCCTCAGTTCTCCTCACGACAAATCGGAAACGCATGAGTATGCATGGGCGAGAGTAATAGCCGTAATGCACACAAACCGGCGCATACCGGTGAGCCCGGTGTTCTTTGGGGAACGCGAGAAGGGTACTGTCGGATTTACGGCGTTGGGGATGGGTTGCGTTCAATAGTAGGGAAGTGACACCGGGACATGGCGCTTACCGACTATTGCCCAACGGCGCCCGAGGGGGGGGGGGGGGGGGGGGGGGGGGGGGGGGGGGAAGGGGGGGCAATGGCATTGGGCGGCCGCCTACCAGACACGTATCCGGGTACTAGCAAACAAGAAAAACATAGGAAATGATGGGAGATTTGCTAGCTTTGTTATGCTTGTGCATTTGGGTTCCCCCGTTTGCCCTTGATGAGGTGACGAGGGAACTAGCCGAAGAGGATCGCCGCGGCGGGAGGAGCGGCATTGACGTTTCGGGGGGCGGGCGGTCAAGATGCAAAGGCGGGGTCAAAAAGCGACTACGCAAAGGGGGAGGGGGAGCGTGGGGCTAGTTTGCCAGCCGGTTCCGTCCATCAATTCTGCGGCGAGACCAGAGTCACGCGCGGGAGCTGTATTAGGTTGGCCCGTCGTCCTTTTCGAGCGTCGAGCGGCCAATATCGTCGGCAACCCGGTTCGACGGGGCCGAGCGTGCATGGTGAAGGATTAACGACAAGTTTGGTATAATTTTGCATTATTATATTGGCAAATGGACTTTGATGTGCCTTCTTGAAATTGAAATTGAAATTGTTTACAACATGTACCGTATGCGCCGGTTTTACACCAAAAGCCGTATGCGCCGGCTGCTGTCTCCGGGCCCTCCCAACTATGCCATACAGGGAACTTACAAGTCAGGGCTAGACCGTTAACCACCTAAATCCAACCTCTCCATGGATGTTCGGGGGTTTTACTCCCCCCCGGGGAGTTGTGCAAGACGAGGCGAGGGCGGTGTGCAGTTAGGGGCGTGCGAAGGGGCAATGTGCGGAGGCGCGGCGGGAGGTCGTGCGGGATTTGATGCGGTATATGAGTAGGAGATGGTGCAGCCATTGGATAGTATGCGTGTGGAGTTGTGCAAGGATGCGAGACGTGTCGAGGCGTGCTTTGGAGATGAGTTTATCAGGAGGGTCGGTACGGGCGGTGAGTAGGGAGGTGAGACTCGTGATGGTGGAGGAGTGCTGTGTACTTGTGCGGCTCATGACTATGGGAAGGATGTCTACCACTGTGCCTGGCCAGTGGCTGCGGATGGCGTTTGCAAGGGGTGTGTATTTGGCACGTATGAGGTTAGCTGTGTGGGAGAGGTTATTGTCCGTGCAATACTTCCATTCCCCTATCTGAATCTTTTTGATGGATGCGTAACGTCGGCGACCGTTTGAGTGTCCAACGAATCGAGGCTCGAGGAGGCGGATGAAGTCGGGTTTGTGTGCGGGGGGTCGTAGCGCGGGGGGGGGAGAATCTCAAGTGGGAGGACGGCGGGACACGAGGTTAGGGAGTCGGGCGAGAGACCTTCGTCAGCAGCAACAAGGCGGGTGGGCATGTGGGTGGGGTGAGGTGGGTGGCAGTCAAGTGGAGTGTGGGCAGGAGTGGGGGAAGCAAATGATTTTATGGGTTTGTTACCAAAGTCTTGATATGCCTTAATTCATCGATTACCAAAGCATTTCTGCATTTCCTACGCACAATAAATGTTGGCAATTGATGCGGTTGCTTCTCAACCCTCAAGGAACAACTGCACCCATTTCAAACTCCGGTGTGTCATTATGTGTACCGTTTCGCAAAAGTATCCAGCCCAATATATGCTCCTAAGCGCCCTAAATGGCAGAGTCTTGATGGCCGGTCCAACTGCAATTGATTTCTTTCTTCTTTAACACTTTCATTCGCCCTTTCAACGCCAAACATCGACTTCTCGGTGGTTTTGCTTTTAAGTTAAAGTATTCGATACGCATTATAATGATAAACATTTATAATAATTAGAATTTATATTATCAGGTTATCATATATTACCACAAGAACGCCAAGGACACAATGCTTCAATTTCATACGGACGGGGCTCCAAATAAACATTATGTTGTACATATTATCACATGGCACCTCGTCTTCAAGTGACAAGCGCCGCAAAAATGCATAAAAAGCATTACAATCTCTGGCATTGAATAGCAACATTGAATAAACACATGCTTGCAAATTAGACATCTTCCTATAAACACACCTCGCTACTTATAAGCATGCACTCGAGACTGCGTAGCACTCTAATGCAGCGCCAACAACCGGGAAGATGGCTGCCTTCTAGACAGACAAGCATGCCCACTCCGACAAGTGAATGGGGAGGGAGTGGTCTGGCTTCCGATATAGGCCTATCAATAGTATCTCGACTGTGTTGCACGTGGGCTTGGTCACATGCTGTGCTTGCACAGCACCACAGTGCGCATCTCGCAGTTTCCGGCCGAGCGGGTGAGCTCCTCTCTGTCGTTGCCTGCCGTGCCCAGGACGCTCCAATTGTGCGCAAACATATGACGCATGAAACTGGAGTGCGTGACGACCACAATGCAACACTCGGGGCGGTCAAACAGCCACTCCAGAAATTCGATGGCTCGGGTGGCACAGTCCTGCGCACAGGCACCCTAATGTCAGGCAGCGGTGGTGCGCGTCAAGGACAGCCAAAGAGGAGAACCTGAAAACCGCAAATACAGTAGTAAGCAGGAAAAACACAATGCACGATAGCGCTCAAAGCACTATATATCAAGCAGACATACAGCCCCACGTCATTGAGCAGCAATCGACAAGACACCAACTCGAAATACAGAACAGAGAGTTGAGCGCAGTAACGATAAATGCTGCTTCCCTCCGCTCAAGTATACCTTTGCCCCGTCTGTGAAAAGTTTAAGGATTCAGTGGCAGCACTTATCGCTGGGAAAGTGTAGGCGGTGTGCGGAAACGTTTCAGGGAATGGCCGCAACAATTGTTTTTGTTGTGTTTGAAAGGGGGGTCGCAGATAGTCACTCGGTAGTGTCGTCGGTGATGGGAAAGGGAAAAGGATGCGTGAGTGCGTGACTGCGCCTTCAGCATGCGAGTGACTCGCCTCGTCGGACTCCCTCTCTTCACCCCATAGCAAGTCGCCGTCGTCCTTCACCATGGAAAAGTCAACCGCAGGGAAGTCGGGTGAAATCTTCGAGATGTGCCTACGTCCGTCACACGTGTACTGCCAGAGTGCGGAGTGCCAATGAAGTGGCAGACAAGTCAGGCAGGTCGAAATAAGGCCTTCCCACGCCTCATCCTATTCAAATTGGAATTTTCGTAAGAAAACGCAGACTCGTCAAAGCAATCAAGAGCGAACCTTCCCGAAGCGCTCTCGACACATCTCCAGTGCTACAAAAGGTGGCATGGAGCCGTCTGGCCTCTGAATCGGCGATGGCGTCCCGTGCTGTGAGGGAATTAAGCGACACCGTGAGCGCAAACCTTATTAAAATAAACAGTTGCAAGCTATTTGGGAAAGGAAGCCCTAGCTTGGAACGACTCTGTAGGCTACTGTGCTGCTGAGGAGGTTTGTGTGATGGTTGCGTAGCCACGTAGTGCGACTCACCAGCGGCCCCATGCAGAACATGGCAGTCTGCAACGTCCGTGTCATGGGGGACACCACCACGAGCTCCGCCTGCATTTTCTCCTTTTCGATCACATCCCGGCGAAACTTTATGCACTGGTCCACGCCGGTCGTGTTCAAAGGAGAGTCCCAAAACTGCGAGCCCAGAAGCAGCGACGGATGTTTCAGTCTACGAGGCGTCGCCGATTCCATACCGCCAATGAGCCAACATCGGTGACGCGGCTATGGAGCAACGCGTACGTATCACTCTGTATGGATTAGTTTCAATACTCGTCGTTGCCCTTGCTTTCCGCACCTGCATGTCGCCGACAAGCACGTTGTCAGTACCAGCCTCCCGGGCAGCTTCATTGTGGATGCCCTCCGCGTGGCGAATGAAGTAAATGGTCTACCTCAAGCATCAGTAGACGAGGCGTCAGGATTAACTGCGCCCGACCAGCATCCGAGATCACTCACAACGCGCGGCTCAGACCAAAGTGTTCTGTTTTCCGCGACTCTACTGCACGGACACAATCCGTCCTCACCTTTGTTCGCTTTTTAAGGAACACCGAAAACCCGCTCTTGGGGTCGTTGTGGAGCAGCCCAGGCATATCAGCCTCCTCCGGGACTTGATGCTTCAGTGTTTTGAGCATCCCTTGCGGTTTGGGCAGCTCGGGCGAGGGGTGGGGCGCAGCGGCGGCTCCGTCGGTCGCGGCCTGGCCATCGAGCCAAACAGCACCAAAAACAAACCATTCATCTCATTGAGAAAAGAAGAGACGGCAGTGCACTTATCCTTCTACGATAGGAGATAATGAACACAATAACAGAGTCGATGCTGCCGTGCAAGCAGCAAGGGTTACCCGAACAAGAGCGGAGTGTGACTACCCTCCGAGGAGTGGTGCTAGGCGTGGAAGTACAGGTCCCAGGAAAGAGCGCCCGCCGGTTCGGCGAGTCTAGTGTCTCGCTGTCGTGCAGAGAACAGACGAGGCGCAAACTCTAGTCGAACCGAGGAGGGCTACATATTGTTGAATGTTGCACACATTTTCCCTTAATATACATGTTACGTAAGAACATTGCTCCGTCGTTACGGGGATTGCCAGGACTTCGAAGCTTCGGCAATCATCAGGGCGAGCTTTTATAAATGGAACGAGTTCGAGAGAATCGGGGCCGAACCGACGAACCGACGCTCACCTTTGCTGCGAGGGGCATCCTGCTTGCCGGCCGACACAAGCGAAGAGCGACAGAGATGCGAGCGCGAGGACGGAGCCGCGTCTCAAATCCGCCCAGGCCAGCGAGGCTCATCGTACCAGGCATGCTGGAGGTGTGAAGGTGTACGCAGGAAAACGTAGTCGGGCTGTCGGAGGGGGAGATCAGCGTGGTAATATACCACCACCAGCACCTGTGCACAGGCGATCTGCCGGGGAGAGGTGCCGAAAAACTAAAATATGAAACGTAAAAGATAGTAGGTAGCTATCATCAATGACGTCCGTGCTTCGACTGGGATTCCCCTAGTAGGTCCAGCCGGTTAGGTGCTGGGGTGCAAGCCGAAAGTCTGAGTTGCCGGTCGGCGTGCTGCCTTTGCTGCGGCACTCCCGCGTCGCTCATCACCAATCGTCAAATCGCTATATCATGATGATGCAGATTGCTATGATTGTATTCGCTTCGTGTTTTCCGCTGCCTTTATTTATATTCTTTTAAAAACATTAAATATTTGCTCAGTGGTGTTTCACAATATCATCAGCAGTTAGGAATTACAGTAATTGCGATAAAAGCAAGATCATCCGATTTTCAGTCCAAATAAACAATTCAAAAAAGACACACACGAAATATATGTGTGTTGAACCGTGCAGACACGTTATTCAGTATGGAAGGTAACTAACGCTAACAGTAGCTATCTGCCACTAACAACTAGAAGATATTACTTACAACAATCTATGAACACTCGCTATTATTGTTGTTTCGAGTGCGATTTGAACAGATATATTTGAGCATAAGCGGATTTGCTGTTCTGATTTGCTATTTTCGGGTATTCTTGGTTCCTACTGCATAGCTATGTATGGGTAGGCTGATATGGAGAAAACGAGAGAACCATTAAAAAACAAGGGCGAAAGAAAGCGGGCAGCCGTTAATCACTGTGCGCTCACCCCTCCAGCAACACCGCAGGCGTGTTCAGCAGTGGATACAGACAAGGTGGTCGGCGAAGGAGACAGTGGCAAAGGAATAACGCTGACATTAAACTATATATCATGATGATGCAGAGATTGCTATGATTGTATTCGCTTCGTGTTTTCGACTGCCTTTATTCATTCTTGTAAAAACATTAAATATTTGCTCATTGGTGCTTCACAATCATCAGCAGTTTGGAATTACAGTAATTGCGATAAAAGCAACATCATCCGATTTTCATTCGAAATGAACAATTCAAAAAAGACACACACGAAATATATGTGTGTTGAACCGTGCAGACACGTTATTCAGTATGGAAGGTAACTAACGCTAACAGTAGCTATCTGCCACTAACAACTGGAAGACATTACTTACAACAATCTATGAACATTGGCGATTATTGTTGTTTCGAGTGCGATTTGCACAGATAGATTTGAGCGGAAGCGGATTTGCTGTTCTGATTTGCTATTTTCGGGTATTCTTGGTTCCTACTGCATAGCTATGTATGGGTGGGCTGATACGGAGAAAACGAGAGACGCATTAAAAAACAAGGGCGAAGGAAAGCAGAAAGCCGTTAATCACTGTGCGCTCACCCCTCCAGCAACACCGCAGGCTTGTTCAGCAGTGGATACAGACAAGGTGGTCGGCGAAGGAGACAGTGGCAAAGGAATTACGCTGACATTAAACTACTGAAGACACAAATCACCCCCACTCGATATACTACATGTTCATCACGTTTCGTGGTTCACCTCTCAGAAAGGCCCACGGCAATACACTCACGGGAGCACTCGCACGCAGGTACCTATGTGTGAAAACGCACGGTAGCCCGCGTTCGTCTCCCTGACAGATGGCCTAAACCCGAGCTCCCACATTTCCCCCCCATCCAGGGAGCAAGACGTCCCTATTATCTACAGCTCCAGCCACGTGCCGCAGCTATCATCGAAAGACGAGCACAGGCATGCAAGCGCCTACGCCTGCGAGGCTGTACTCTACGAATCAAAGACGCCGTCCGTCATTTCTTGTAGCATCTCCTCCAGTTCTCGCACCACCTGCGCCGCGCAAGGGCGCTCACAGGGGCTGCTTGACATGCACTGCGCTGCCAAATGACTGACCGACCGCGGCGCCACCTCCCCGCCCGCCATATACAGCAACAGCCGCCCAAGGCAGAAAATGTCAATTGAGGGATGGAGATGCTCCCCTGGGGCAAACTCAGGCGCGTGGCTTGCAGCGGGCTGCACGGATAGGAGCCCACTCTCCTCCCTGGTACAAAGACACAGGGCCCTACCGCTTCAAAAAAATAAACAGATGGAAAAAGACTCACAGCAAGGAAGGCAATATGTGGAGTCAATGTGAAGAGGAACACATACACGCACGCACGCACGCACCCTGAGGCGTCAGTAAACTTGTCAAGCGCCATGATTTTCCAGCCCACCAGTTTGGCACCAACATTGGCGGCACTGGTGTCTTGGCACCGCGAGGGCGAGGTGGCCCTCCCACTTCGGCTGCCATCCTCCAGAATCAGGCTCTCTGCGCAGATGTTTCCGTGCACGACGGGGGGGCGCTGACGATGGAGGTAGTTGATTGCTCGTGCACAGGCGAGCGCGGCCCGGCAAATGCAAGGGCTCCAGCGCAGAGGGCCCTTTCCTTCCTGCCTCTGCGCCGCAGCCACCGTGTGTCCATCTACCATCTCGGCCACCACCCACACCTCATCACCGATGAATGCAGCGCCCAGAAACATTACTAGACAGGGGTGACGCAGCCGGTGCATCTGATCCAGAATGTCGGTCACCCCCACCATCTGCACCCCCCCCGCAGCCGTCAGCGACAACTGAACGCACGCGCACACACACACACACACACGAGTCAGTGCATGTATCCCAAATACAGCGGAGGATAACAAAGTTATCAAGCGAGAAAGGACGGCTGTGTGGAAACACACACGAACACACACCTTACGGATGGCGACGGGGTCGGTGCCGTGCATGAGGCCACGGTATACGGGGCCCCATGGCCCGCGGCCCAGCACATTCAGCCTTGTGTCACATTCGCCGCCATGAAGAATGGTGAGGTCCTCCTGGTTCAGCGTCCAGCTGTAGGGCGGGGAGGCCGGCGTGTGGAGACGGGGGTGGAAGGGGGAGCGGGCTGCGGAGAGGTCTAGACTAGCGGTGGCGTGGCCTGCCAAGATGGGACCAGGGTCTCGTCCCTCCAGGGGGGCGTCATCTGCACCGAGGATGGGGACTGCCCTGCCTGAGGTGTCGGTTAGCGAGACCAGCAGCTCCGCATCGGGGGCGCTGCTGCTGCCGCTTGTGGATTGCGGCTTGGAGGGCGTGCTGGAGGACTGGCCGGGGGAGGGGGTGGCGCAGTGGTGGTGTAAACGAGACGGCGCGTCGGTGAAGCTCCTCGAGCAGGGTACCTGCATGCTGGACATCCAGTCCAGCGAGCCGTTCCGCGCCGCCACCAGCGAGCTGCGCGCATGCTCTTGCTCGATGATGCACTGCGGTACATAAGAGCGCATGTTCTGCCCCGCGCGTTGAAACCCCTGCCCGCTATAGCTCACCACTGGCCGCAGCTCATCGTGTAGCGTCAGGTTATCAACCTCCTCCTGCACCAATCCAACACCCCCTCAGCATGCCGTCATTACCCCACTCATTTGCCACCTTCCCTGTACAGTGCCTCACACCCACATGCGGAAGGCAATCCAGGCACCCACGCAAGACACAGGCAACACCCCCATACGCACCAGACTGGACAGCCGCTGCGGCACCAGTGGGGTGAACGCTTCGCCCGTTGCCGCGCTCAGCAGCAGTGCGCCGCATTCGTAGTGGCTCCACTCCCTGGCCAGGTCCATCGGTATCTTTCCGGCCTAAAGGGCAGGCCCAAAAGTGAGCAGACCGGCCCTACTTCCTACGTATCCTTAACAGGATAGAAAAGGAGGCGCGGCTATACCTCATTGCGTATGCTCAACGAGGGCACCGCCGCACTGAGCAGTCGCGCTGCGATGCCCGTGAATCCTTTGAAGGCCGCCCAGTGCAGTGCTGTGTTTCCACCCTTATCAGTGGCATTGGCATCCGCGCCATGGCGCAGCAGCAGTTCCACAATCTATCCGAATAGTTAAACCATCGGCACAATTAATCCCACACCGCAAACCTCTGCTCTCCGACGTTTCGATGAGAAGGTGAAAGTTCAGTGTGCCGAGCGGCGTGAGTCATACCTCAGCGCAGCCATACCAGACTGCCCAGTGTAATGGGGTGTTGCCGTCAAATGATGCAAGGTCGACGTTTATACTGTCCGCTTCCAGTAGCGCGCGCACCAGGTCCGCATTGTTCAGCGCCACCGCGAGGTGCAGCGGGGTGCTGCCGTAGCTGGTGGGCTGATTCACATCCCTGCCGTGCCGCAACAACGCCTTCACCGCCGCAAAATTCCCGCTGTTCACCGCCTGCCGCAAGTCACACCCCATCAGCCGTTTCGCATACTTAAAGCAGAGAGTTCAAAGCGCTGATGCGGAGGCACTTGGGTGCTGTGGGGGGGAAGCCGATTGCTGCACCTCGTGTAATGGGGTGTGGCCGGCCTTGTTCTTCACCGACGAAGGCATGTCAAGCTCAACCATAACGTTTATGCACTCGACGCTGTTGTTGATCGCGGCATCGTGCATTGGCGTGTTCCCTTCGGCATCCACCGCAGCAAGTTTGGCCCCGTAGCGGTGCAGCAGTTTGGTGAGACGGTGATGGCCGTTCCAGCAGGCCAAGTGCAAGGGGGAGCGGCCACAGGCGTCCTTGCATGACGTCTTGGCACCACGCCACAGCAAATCAGCGGTGATGCCGACATGGCCGTGCCACACGGCGAGATGCAGAGGCGTGAGTTTGAATTGTGTCGCTGCCTGAATGTTTGCGCCATTGGAACAGAGGTAGTCCACCACGGGGCGGCTCCCACACTGGATGGCCACATGCAGTGGTGTCCAGCCACCTGGGACAGCTGCATCGATGGTAGCACCCGACCGTACCAACACGCGCAGCGCCGCCTTGTGCCCACCTGCCGCCGCATAATGAAGCGCTGTCTCGCCCCCGTCCGCAGACTACCGTATGCAGTTGCAAGCAAGCACCAACGCGATTCAGTGGCAGACACATATAAGACTTATCAATGCAGAGGCTTCACATTTACTGTATTAGTCGAGAAAAGAAGACACAAGGTTATGCGCACTGACGAAAAACTTGTGAACAAACCCAGGCCTGAAACTGCCAAGCTCAGAGTGACCCACGCCGCGATTCTAGCAGTCAAGCTTGTTCAATACTTTAAGCTGCTGATATTAGTCACGCCGAGACGCGAGACTCCCGGGAAAAGTCGCGAGTGGGGGAGGGGGAAATCGATCGGTGAATGGACGGTGAACGACCTGTATACGTGGTTCACCACGAGTTTCGAGCACAAACGGCCGCCCCGAAAGCGAGTCGCTGCACACCGAACAGCCTTTTTAACATGGAATAAGACGCATACAATGCTTATGACAAAACGGGGGCGAAGCCAGCAGTGAACACGACGAGCCGGGCGTGATGGTCACAGTTCGGGATTTCAGACTCACGCGAAGAGTCACAGTGTGTCCAATCCGCGAGTCCGACAGGTGGTCGCTTAGCGCCCGTTTAGCTAGAGGCCCTTAAGCCATGAGAGCCAATTAATTTAGACCCTACGCCATAGTGAAAATTGGAGAGGAACAATGTGTGGGAAGTGGTGACGGCTGCAGTGATGACCGTACGTGTGGGAGGCACGTGCTGTATGGGTTAAAACCGTGCGGCGGTGCACGTGGGCGACCTGCTGTTACCGTACCTTGAGGTTCAGCTTGGCTCCCTTGGACAACAGGAGCATGACCTTATCTGCGTCGCCATCTCGAGCTGCTAAGTGTAGCAAAGACTTACCGCGATCGTTCCCTATGAAGTTCACCAAGCCTGACGGCCCTGCGTCCAGCAAAGCTCGGAGTTCGGGGGCGTCTCGGGCGGCAGAGGCGACCGCAAAGGAGACCTCAAAGTCGACCGGACGGCTGAACTTGCCGCCCTCCACCACTGGCTCTTCAGATTCACCCACAGCCTTAACGGTGATCTCCATTTCTCCCCCCGCGTTCGCTTTTACTTGAGTCATTGAGCCTCGAGACTGGCCAGTCCTAAGGGCCACGTCACCCTGCTGCAGGTGGGGAGTGGGGCGATGTGGCCGAGCAGCGGCGCGTCGATGCCTCTTGAGCCTGGCTGGGCCGGGCTGGGGTCGCCAATAATAATAATAATAATATCAATCGGCTTTTCTTGATTTACCCGTACAGGCAAGGATTACCCCACGACACGGATGGATGAGCCATCGTATGCAGGGCCTTCTTGAGTATATACGAATATTGCTTGATAATATTGACGTCATGATTTTAAAATCTCATAACAAATATATAGAATTGATGGAGGGCTATTCAAAGAATTCGTATGTCGCCGCGGAAGTTGCTCGTAGACAGCGATGGTGAAATGACAACAGGGAGTCATTCATTCGACACTGATTGACACTGAAACCAGCGAACACCGAAGGTTTGAAAGCCGTCAACAATTATATGTAGCGACAACAGGTAGCGCTATATGGGTAGCGATATCCGAATTTCTTGCTGCCGGTGTGCTGGGACAGGTCAACCCCTTGCTATGGTCCACTAATGACGACCTACTTCACGCCCGTAAGTAAGGACCGGCAATATGCAGGTCTTAAGCGCCGAGGTGCGTACATTAAGGATTATCCTAAATGGGGATACCCCGCCCTCCTAACGCCGAGTCGAGCGCTTCGACGGCGCGCCTCCTTTTTTCAAACCCTACCGCCCATTTTTAACCCTATCGATATTTCGCATACTTAAATCCGAATTTATCAACGCGCCAGAATACCTCTACTCAAATACAAGAGGTACAGGTATGGGTACAGGTGCCCATATCCACATCAATATTCGCTATCTACCCAGGTACCCCCCGGCCGTACTTGCGTATCAGCAGCAGCATGGGGTATCGTAGCATATTTGCTCTGATGACGACTAGTCGTGGCCAATCGACAGCGAAACGTACCGAACGGTCCACGCCACACCTGCTTTACTGGATGACTGGGCTGTCAGCCCGCCACTAAAGCGCACCAGCACAGCACGCGACATGACGCGCTGGATTTTTTTGAATGGCAGGCGGGCCGCGTCACCTCTTCCACTGCAGGTCGCGGCGGTCAGCGTCAAGCCGACAGGAAACCTCACTAATGGTGTACCGGTGACACACCGCCACGTGTACCATGTTCAGCCTCCAAGGCCCCACCTGCTTGTTTGCTAGGCCTTCAATCATTATTTTGTAGTGGGCCGTGGAGCATCGGTTCCGTAGAGGTAAAACACGTTGGGAGGCATTGGGCGCATTCTGTCGTCGGGCCGGAGAACAATACTATTATTCCACCAGCGAGATGATAAGCATAGTCTCTCTAACGCCGGCACTCGTTGCCCTCCTGGCAACCTTACTGGTGGGTGCGTCTGTTTGCCTATCCGCACATACAAGTTCCATGGTTTTATTGGTATGACTTCCGAATGTGTTATGTGTGGCGCGGCGAATGCCGCTTCAGCTTCAGAAGAGTGGCGGCGAAATATATTATTGGGGCGCGGCGGAGAGGGGGTCGGCGCAGAGCCGGCCGGGGGCGGACAGGTTGCGGCACGAACGCCCGCTCGACAAGTATTCCCACATTCCGGGGCGCAGTGGATCACCACACGGAGGCGTCGCTGATGGGAGGTGAGCCGCTGCGGGTCCGTCACAGTCGTCCGTGCCACTAGCGGTCGGCGATCTGCTAGCGATTGTGTCGACTTGTGTCACTTCGCCTTCACGCGACGACTGGTTATCGTTCTTATTATCATTTGTTTTCCTCGGTGATGCGTTGGTGCCAAAAGGCTCGGAGCAGCATCCCCAGCCACGGGGTTGCCGGCTGACGTCATGCGGCGTGTGCAGCTGAACGGCCCCTTGGGACGCTGCCTGGACGGAACCAACCCGGTGTACTACATCCACCGCGGGGCTGCCACGAACAAGTGGGTGGTGTTTTTCCAGGGCGGCGACTGGTGCACTCGGTATGAGCAGACCGGCGTGAAGGACTATCAGCGCAGCTGCTACGCGCGGAGCTTCACGGATGGGAGCAGCAAGCGCGCTGGGCCATACAAATCTCTGTCTACTCTGAGTAGGATGTTCGGCGTTCTGTCGACGTCAGAGGTGGACAATCCCCTGGCGCACGACTGGAACAAGGTTTATGTTAGGTACTGCGACGGGACCTCCTTCACATCAGCCCGGAGGGAGCCGGTGCGGGTGGAGGGGCGTCCACTATACTTTCGTGGCATGTACATCATGGCGGAGCTCATCGAGGATCTAATGGAGGCGCAGGGAATGGCTCAGGCTACTGACTTGGTGGTTGCGGGGTGCAGCTCAGGTTAGACACACACGCACACACACACTCTCTCTCTCTCTCTCTCTCTCTCTCTCTCTCTCTCTCTCTCTCTCTCTCTCTCTCTCTCTCACACACACACACACACACACACATACACACACAAACACACACACATACACACGCAAGCACACACACACTCTCTCTCTCCCTCTCTCTCACACACACACACACACACACACACATACACACGCAAACACACACACATGCACACACACACACACACACACACACACACACACACACACACACACATACACTTGTCCGACGCGGGTGTCACATTTTGATGATACGGGTGAGATGGATGTTGCTGAAAACATACATGCACTGTGCACACCCCCTACTCTGCCACAGGTGCCCTGACGGCGTACCTGCATGCAGCTCAGTGGCAGGAGGCGCTGCTGCACCGGGCCAGTATGCTGGGAAGGAGTGACGTTGATGATATCCGGGTGGCTGTGCTCGCCGACTCTGGCTTCTTTTTGTATCCGCAGCAGGGCGAGCGCGGGGCGGGGGACTACGATTTCGCAGCGCGGATGCAGTTCATATTTACAGAGCTCAACGGCAGCGCGTCGGTCATGCCCGCCTGTGCGCAATCCTTCAGCTCACAGGAGGAACGGCACCGCTGCCTGTTTGCACAAACCGCACTGCAGTTCACGCCCGTGCCCGTGTTTACGATGCAGAGTGTGGCGGACCCATGGCAGCTGGAATGGATTGCCAGCAACTCAACGTCTGAGCAGGTGCGTGGACAGGTGCATGAGCAAGAGTTATGGGAGGCGCTAGCGGAAACGCATGGGCAGGAGGGTGTGGCTGCCAGCCGGGGGCTTTTCGTGGATGCGTGTAAGCACCACTGCCACTGTTTCTCCGACGTGCTGCGCATCAATGGCGCCACTCAAGCCCAAGCATTTGCTTATTTCTACGCCAGCCTGCGGAGCAGCAGACCGCCGAAAGAGCGGCTGTGGTGGGTGCAGAGGCACGAGTGCCTGGCATTGCTGGAGGAGGAGCAGAGTGGAGCAGAGTGCCCGGTGAAACACTTCAGCTGGGAGTTACTTCGATAAGGCTATTTACATAAATGAGAATACTCTCAAATCCCTCCTTTTACGGCTTGCCGTCACATTTTGAGATAACATATGGTCACCACGTAGACATACATAAGTATGGACGTGCTCATTGTAAAATATATAATGAAATCGCGCGGATTTTTGTGCCAAACTCTGTCGTGATTCCCATTCATGTGGACCTCCCATACTCTACATTAAATTGACATATCACTGACCGTGGAGAGGCAGAAGAGGTGACGGCTAGCTACGCAACACACCACAGCCATCTGACGCTACTAAGCCCTACAGTTGCAGTTTTCTTGCTATTTTTGCTGCTTGCGCCTTATCCATCTCTATTCTCACGCTCCCCAACTGAGCGCCCCCGGCGAGCCCCCCTGGAGTCTCCCCAGCGCCAAGGTTCCGGCGTTCATCCGACCAACTCGGGCCAGATTCCAAAGCTGGGGTAGTCGCAGAGCTGAAGTCGATGCTTCCCGATATGCCCGCTTTGCCAAAAACTTCCCAATGCGCTCCGCGTGGAGCGCTCGACGTCGAAATCGCAGACGCCCCCTTTCGCCCACCACCTCGAGAGTTGGGAGAGTTGCGGGTATCGCCATCCCGAGTCTGGGCAGTCGACGGCCTGGTCGACCCTCTTGACAGCGCGCCGCCTGCCGGCGCTGCTGATCCCGAATCCGCCGTAGCCGGCCGTGACGAAAGTGCAGTCCCACTGTTAAGGTTGCGATGGTGTTCGGTGCGGGCGCTGAGTGCCTCGGCACCGGAGCTTGCCCGCTGAGGCGAAAATGTGGAACCGCCTGTCGCAGAGTTACGTTGGCCCATGCCAACGAGCTCGTTGCAGGTGGAGCACCGCGTGCCTGGGAGCGGCGTCCGTTGGTTTACGATTCGGATACTTTGGCGGGTCAGTTGGTTGCGTCGGTCGTGGTCGCTCTGAAGAGAGTTGGTTCGGCGCTCCAACTACAAACGAAACAAGCGAACGCGTTAGTAGCGACACTCATTGCAGCCGCATATAAATGAAATACATACGAAACACAAGTTGATTAGATATGACACAGTGATAACATTAGGGAATAATCGAACTTGCTAGTGCTGGCGATTTAAGCTACTTTTTCCAGATACCAAAATAGAGAAACTTGCAAACATGGGCTGCCAATGCGGCGCCCTCACCTTCGCCTTCTCCTCCGACAGCAGTCTTCCACTCTCCTGAGCATTGTTCAGCTGCCCTGTCAGGCGGCCTATCTTTTTCACCATGATGTTCGCCATATCCTCCAGCGCGAGCACGACGTTGAAGATGTCACCTGGCATGCAGAGGGGGTGGTGAGAAGCAGGAGCAGCAGCCGCCGGAGGGGGGAGGGGTGCTGTGGGCGTGACACCACCGGGATTAACGGTCCAAGGAGCACTGGCGCTGCACACCTTTAATTATTTGCCGATCGCTGAAATGCTGCGCCCAGATACGATTGCACACTTGGGACAGGTCTCGAAGTAGCATACCTGCGGAAAAGGATAATTCAGTTTGAGAATACTCAAGCAAAACTGTGACTGAGAGTTCGCATCGAGACGGCTCGTTGCGAGGTGCTTCCAAGAACCGAGAATATTTAAGTTTTTCACAGTTTAGATAAATGCAGCAGTTGTCATTATTGGACACCCTACGTGACTTGCTAGGGGGTCGATCAGGGAAGGGGAGAGGGAGGGGAGGTCCACCTGTAGCAGTGACGGAATGCATTCGCATCAGCTCGTAGATACATTGCACCATGTGCAGCGGATCCGTGACAGGCAGGTCATCAGCTGACATCGGCCTCTGCTTCATCACCTACAGCCAGCGACACACAAGGGCGTATGAACAACAGGACACGCCATCACTGCTCCCAGGTCACCCGTCTCCGTGTGAGGGCAGGCACTCCTGCTACGGCCTGCGATGACTATCACGGCTTCAGGAGAGGGCGGCACCTCGCTGTTGTCGTGCATCTTGTTCCACAGGTTCATGACGGAATTGGACAGCGCCTGCGACGATTCCTGCCTTGCCTGCGTGGTCCGCAGCTCCATTCCCAGTGACTCCACTTCAGAGCGTGCTTCCGTCAGTTGCTTTTGGAGCTTTGCCATCTGCACGGCCACAGGCATGCGTGCAGCCCCAAGCAGCTCAGAGTGAAAAACGAGCACCGAGCACCGTGCACATCAACAGGCAGCACATGAACTACAATGCAACCCTGACTCTCAGCGTACCTTTCCCTGAAAGTCATTTTCCTTCTCCTGCTCTTTCGTCGCCTGCTGCTGCTTTGAGTCACGCAGCGCCTTCTCCAAGCGCTGGATATCTGACTGCGCCTCCAACAGCTGATTGTATGTGTTGAGCTTCCCGTCTTCCAGGAACTCCAGGCGGTCGATCACCTGCCAGTGACGCGTGCGAATGTCATGAGCCCAAGAGTGAGACAAGGACCCAACAAATCGCAGGTAAAACCGAAGTGCACGACATGCATAGCACGCGACGGATTCGACGTTGCAAACAGACCACAGAGTAGGCAAAGACACCACAACGCCAGGGCCCTATGCGAACGCACTTCATCCGCAGACTTGAATTGAAACTTTTCGCCCAAGCGGTTGAAAATTGGCTCAAGTTTTTCGTATGTTTGCAGTCGCCGCTGATGCTCGATCTCACGCGAGTCCTGCATAGGGATTGCACTCGTTCGGATCGCGATTGAAAATAGAAATGGCAAAGTTGCGGAGCGAACATTCAAACTCAGTTCCGTTGCATTGCGTGCGTGAGCGGGCGGATGGGTAGATGTGTGTTTACATAGGTCTGGTGTGGGGCTGGTTGGGTGTGTGCGTGTGTGTTTGTGGGCGGGTGGATGGGTGTCGGAATGACGCAGGAGCGTGTTTTGTGCGTGTGTGCATGGGTGCGTGCTTTTGTGTCTGCGTGCAAACGGCTGGTTCGTGTGTGTGTGTGTGTGTGTGTGTGTTTTGGAAAGGGGGGGGGGGGGGGGGGGGGCGCCTGTGCACGTGCGCTGGGTATTTGAGGTGGCGGATGGGAATGCTTGTGCGTATGTGAGCGCGTTAGAGTGAGAGTGTTTGTAAGGGTGTGCTAATGTGTGAGTGTGGGTGTGTGTGAAGATATGCGCGGATGTGTTTGAACGTGTTGATAAATGGGTGAGTGTGCGAGTGAGTGAGTGAGAGTGTGTGAATGTGAATGCGAGTGAGTGCGCAGGTGCATGTATGGGTGGATGTGTCTGAGTGTCGTTCTGTGAGTAAGCGTGTGGAGCGGGGTTGGGTGGGGGTGGAGAGGGGGGCGTTTCCGCATGTGTGTGTATGTGTGTGCGTGTGTGTGTGTGTGTGTGTGTGTGTGTGTGTGTGTGTGTGTGTGAGAGAGAGAGAGAGAGAGAGAGAGAGAGGGAGAGAGAGAGAGAGAGAGAGAGAGTGAGTGAGTGAGTGTGTGTGTGTGTGTGTGATGTGGAATTAGGGGGGGGTGGGGGGGGGGGGGCGATGCCTGCGCGTGGAGCTTTGCTCGGAGTAAGTCGATGGTAGCAAGCAGCTCTGCCTTCCCGTCCAATTGAGCTGCCGTTTCTGACTGCGCAGCTTTCACCGACGCGCGCAAACTGTCGCGCTCTAAGGTGACCTGGATGAGGTCATTGTTCCGGGCGCGCGGTTGAGCTGCGACAGCAGGTGCTGTCTGCGGTCGACCGAGACCCGCACTTTCCCCTGTGCCGCGGGGTGATTTTGTCCATAACCCCTCTGAACGCGCTGAGTCGCGCATAGACGCCTCCCTCCTCCCTTCGCCCTTCACGAATTCATTCATCTGAAGCGCACATACTGTAAATCAAAGAAACGAAGCAAGGGGCGTGGACTTCTGCGATACCTTCCAACCTCGTTTATATCTGCGGTGGATTTTCAGAGAGACTCGAGGGGCGCACCGACGAGCGCGCGGAGGACCGACTGGCAAGCACCGCCTTGCGAGCACTCTTGGATGGCTCCTTCAGTGCCACGGAACTTGAAGACTCCTCCAGGACGTTGATCTCTGCTCGAACTTCCGACATGCTGGAAATCCGCTTTGAAACATTGGCGGATAGACGCTCTGACTGGCGAATAACACTTTGCAGTCGTTTGCTTCTCTGCGCCGAAAGGTCGCGAGTTAAGCGAACCGTCAGCGTTCAAAGGTGAGTCGAAAAGCACCCGCCCCACAAAGCGGGATTGTTTACAGTTCCTTGGCACACCCCACCTTCTTTAATTCCGCGTCCGTAGGGTCGGATGTGAGGGGTCCCAAGGCATCTTGTGCCCATCTGCAGTGAACAGGGTCGGGAAAGTGAGGTTCAAGCGAAAAATAGGACATTGGTACGCGGGTACAACGCAGTCGGGCGGGATGCGGTGCTCACTTGTTCCATAGCTGAAGCGCAGCTGCGTGCTTTTCCTTTTTGCTTTGCTGGCTACTGGCTGCGGCACCGTGTCCGGACAACGCCGCCCCACGCGACAGCTGCACAGTAAACAAACCAGTGGCTCGCGGTCATTGCTGTGCCACTGCTGCACACATAACTGTGTAAAAACCTGCCAAATACCACTCCTACGCCGGAGGACACAAGATGACGGCTCGTCACGCCGTCACACGGCTGATTTTGACTGTAAAACCAGCGTCGCTAACCTATTTCAATGCACAAAATCTGAAGTTTATCTTCAACTGAGTAGGTTGGGCACGCAGTTATGTGCGTGTACACGATGGAATGGCACCTAAATAGGGAAACGGCACGCGACCCCGAGGACGGGTGGATTTGATTGCTGGATCGGAAATTCGGAAACCGCGGGCCCGCAATATTGAGAATGTACCTGACTTGCCGCGCTACTTGGCCGATGTGAAGCCTGAAGATATCCGGAAGACTCCCCTGGTGGACCCATCGTCACTGGCTCTCGTGGTGGGGCTGTGGGGGTATTTCGGATGAAATAGACGATCTATCCTGTATTCGGGCGATTCTCACTCGCGCATGTGGCATGTGATAGCGGATGCCGCTGCCACGCCGCCCGAGTCGGCCCAGCCCAGCTACTCGCCAGCAGCGGCAAACGCTTCCCTAATACCACCGTTTTGGCAGCTACGGATATAATGAGTGAGTTAAACTATTCACAGATATGGAAATGAGCTAACACGGCGACAGGTGTTCACAGCAGTGATACGAGTCAGCCGGCGAAGCAAGATCGCTGCGCTCTAGTGCTATCGATGAGGCGCTACTCACGGCGGCCTTCTGAATATTTGTACTGAACGAAGCACATTCGCGCGGGTTTTTTTCTGCTCTACCATGAAGACAGCAGCAATAAGGTAATAATATATCGGTATACTACAGGTAAGACACTCGTACCCGTAATTGAACCTGGTTTAATATACGTCGAAACCCCATCAAACGTACCACCAGTACCCCGCTGTGCACAATACTGCACATTAAATTAATTGATACATGTCGATTTTCTTTGCCACCATCCGCGAAAGATGTCTTTTACTTACGAACAATTTTTTTATTTTTTTTATTTACTTACATTTGGATGCTATAAATCCGAGTATATTTGGAAAGGCATCGTAAAATTATTATTATTAAAATAATAATTGTTATCAACAGCAATAAAGTACAGTTACAGCGATGACATCAAATTATGAGCTCATCGGCGGCCGCCGCCGATATAGCGAACACAACGGCGGCGCTCGACTATGCTCGTGTCGACTTCGGCCGCCCCCCGCTGCGCACAAGCTCACCCACCAGTAGCTCGCCCCAGTGTTCTCAACCTTCACTGGAACGGTGCTGAGAAGTTTCTGTAAGGCTACGGGGGCAGGAAGAATGGGACGCAAGTCGTCGTTCGCGGGGTCGGGAGGGGGCGGCGGGAAAAAGAGCGGCAGCGCTGGTAAAGGCGGCCGCCTTCCCGCGGACATGTACGACGACATCGATCAGTTTCACCGGCAGAAGGAGAAGATTAACCTCGAGGCCTCCGACAGCGACTCGGAAGATGGATCAGACGACGGTGCCGACAGCGAGGAAGGCGTGTATGAGCTCAGTGACGCGGAGGACTCGGACGAGGAGGGTTCGGGGGATGAGGACGAGAAAGGGATGATTGGGAAACGTATTGACCTTCGCCTTTGTCCACCGCGTTTCGTGTGCTTCCGACCGCCCTGATGGACTATAGGCTGCACGTTTTCTCAGAGTCTAGTTCACAGCCTTACAGAAGCTGTGCCTTGATTTTGTAGTTGCCAAACAGGCGAAGCTGCTGGGGCAGAAGCTGAAGTCGTCAGCCAAGCCGGACAGTGATGACGATGAGGAGGAGGGTGAGGAGGAGGAGGGGAAGGCCAAGTGGGGGAAGAAGAAGCGCGACTACTACAACGCAGACACCCATGAGTATGAGGTAAGTCCTCTTGCCCAGGGTTCCCTCATGCCGCTCAAGGCTAATCCATGTTTCTGGTTGGCAAAGTCGTCCTGTGCGTTACATTGCACTCATCCTCGCGCGTATCCTCGTTTATGCGACACCGCTGAAGCTGGCTGTTGCTACCCACAGCTCACAGATGATGAGGACGCAATTCAAGAGGAGGAGGACGAAGCTGTGCGGCTTCAGCGCGAAGCTGCAAAGAGTCTGCAGCCTGGCGACTTTGGAGACGAGGAAGACAGCGAGGAGGGCGATTCTGACGCAGCTTCGGATGAAGAGGAAGCAGAGGAGATGACAATGGAGCGTCAGGCCAAGGAGGTGGGGGTTGTTGTGGATGCGGGTACAATTTGAAGAGAGGAGGGGAGGGGAAATGAGGGTCTGATAGCTAGTGTGTATAGCGCAGTGGCGTTGGTGCTTATCCGCTGTTCTCTTGATTCCTGCAGGCCGACGGCAAAAAGGAGCACAAAATTGAGCGAATTGTGCGCGACCCGTCCAGTCTGTCTGAGAATGAAAAGATCTCGGCAGTGACGGCCAACGCACCCGAGCTGTTGGCCCTCCTGGACGATCTTCAGGGCCATTTGGCGGAGATTCGGCACAGGATTGGGCCTCTGTTGGAAGAGGTGCGACCACACCAGTCATTTCGCGTGCTGTCACACCACTCCAGCTTGTATGGATAACCACGCGAGCCCTCGCGTGATGCCTCTGCAGAAGCTTGTCGTTACAGCGTCATGTTTCCCTCCGTGAGCGGGCACTGATGAATCTCATGTGGTTGCCATCAGGTTCGCGCAGGCGGGATTGCGACAAAAGAGGGTGTCAGCTTTCTGGAAGCAAAGCACATGCTGCTGCTGAATTATTGCATGTGCATTACTTTTTACTGCCTGCTGAAGGTGGGGCCTCCCGCTATGTGCCGTTGATTCTTATACCGTTGGTGTGTTTCCTATATTCCTCAGTGTTCTGATCTGTGCTCAGTAGTCACGCTGTGCGTCTTTTGCTGTGGCGTTCCTCTGACGGGGTGTGTGTCTGCAGGCGGAGGGCAAATCGGTGAAGGACCACCCTGTTATCCTCAGGCTCGTCCAGCTGAAGACCTATCTCGACAAAATCCGGCCCATCGAGAAGAAGCTTACCTATCAGATAGACAAGCTGCTCTCGCTGGCGGCCAGCAATAACGTGGACGAGCTGCGCGCGGGCGTGATGATGAACGACGCCGACGATGAGGAGGCGCTGTTGCAGTTCAAGCCGCGGCTGGCGACTCTGGCGAAGCGCAACGCGGATGGGGTGGACGCCGGGCGGGAGGAGGAGGGGGGCGCTGGGGTGTACCGGCCTCCCCGCATCAACCCCACGGCAATGGAGGGCGATCCGGACGCCCCGTCTGGTCGCCGGGCCGAGGAGCGGCGCAGCAAGGAGGCGGTGCGGCGGGCAGCTCGCAGCGAGACGGTGCGGGAGCTGATGGCGGAGATGGAAGGGGCGCCGGAGGAGGTGCGCGGGGGTGGGGTGGCGGGGATGGACACCCGCGACGCGCTGCGCAACAAGCAGCGGATGGAGGCGCGTGACGAGGCGGAGGAGAACATGTTTGTGCGGGTGTCGCTTACGAAGGAGGAGCGGAAGCGGATGAAGTCGCTGCGCCGCGCGGGGCTGGCGGGCAACGGCATGCTGGACGACTTTGCTGACGAGGTGGCGGACATCGTGGGCGCGGATGACGTTACCTCTGACGGCAGAATCTCTCAAAAGTTCGGCGGAGATATGTTTCAAGTGAATCGCAAAAAGACGGTACCAACAGGTAAGGGTGGCGCACCGGAATTCGCAGCTCACTGCTGTGGCTCTCTTTTCAGTGGGCATGTTTGCGCATGGGTGTGTAGGAGGGCTGATATAGAGTGGTGGTTGTGGTGCGGTAGGGGATGCGGAGTTGCCCGCGAGGGAGCCGCTGTCTGACCGAAGGGCAAAGATGGATAGCAAGCGCGCGCGGGATGCGGCGGCAGCGGAGGCAGAGGCGATGGCTGCGGAGCTGCGGCGTGAGGATAAGCGCGCGCGGAAGAGGGAGGACAGCACCTACTCGGCTGCGGTGGAGAAGGCGCAGTCGCGGCTGGAGGAGCGGAAGAGCAAGTTTGCGTTTCCGGAGGCCCAGCCGCCAGTGGGGGAGGCGGAGGCGGGCGACATGCGCGCCATTACGCGCGAAATCGAAAAGAACCGTGGCCTCACACCGCACCGCTCCAAGGAGAAGAAGAATCCGCGCAAGAAGCACAGGCTGGGGTACGCCAAGGCGCAGGTGCGGCGCAAGGGGCAGGTGCAGGAGGCGAAAACGCCGACGGGCGGCTACGGCGGCGAAGAAACGGGCATCAAGGCGCGCGTCACCAAGAGCAGAAAGCTGTAGGGCGGCGACACTCCTCCTCTATCCCCCGTGTGGCTCTTCCAGTCACTGTTGTAACACGAAACTCTGTCCGTCAGTAGCTTATGTCTTCCTTCGCATGCCTTGCACCCACTCTTCTGTGACAATGAGTCCCTTGAAATCGGGAATACTCGAAAGAGCAGATAGACGGCGTCTCCCCAATACCGCGCTGTTGCCGAATGGAGCTCTGCATGTTTCCACTTACGAGTTAACAATGCGCCCTTAACACGTCCGCGGTAAGCAAAGCTGCCGACCTCAATTGTGCCATTGCGCCTGCCGCCCACATTCGGCGTCACCGGA
Organism: Tetraselmis chui; assembly: GCA_026401115.1. Lineage (NCBI taxonomy): Eukaryota > Viridiplantae > Chlorophyta > Chlorodendrophyceae > Chlorodendrales > Chlorodendraceae > Tetraselmis > Tetraselmis chui. The sequence goes on from JAPMLY010000472.1 coordinate 60,252, forward strand.
AGCGCAAGCTTAGTTACTGTGGTGGTGGTGGTGAAGACCGAGGAGCAGCGCTTCGTGTGGGGTACACCGCGGATGGGCAATGGTGTTGTTATCTTGCAGGCGCAGTTGACGGCCTCGCTCGCTGACCTATTTCCGGTTTTTTGGGCCGATTTACAATGTGACCTGTTTTTGCTGCTTCCCTTCGCCATCGACGCTCGTGATTCTCAAGCGACACTGATTATGCAAAAACAGGAAAGGGCGGAGGTTGTCCACGTCGCTCGGTGCCTCGGCGGCCCTTTTGCTAGCACTTGTGGAAATGGAAGAGACGACGGGAGGGGCCGTTAGTGCTCAGCAGACAAAAGCCCCACTGAAACAATGAAATGGAACGTCGCTTTCGGTGTACATATGAGTTTCGATGCTCCTTCCCAAAGCACCCTGCCTCCCGGTAGGGCCCCAGACACCAAACTGAGCGAAGGGCTGCCCGTCATTAGTCACATGTATCGTCCGTAAGTTTCAATCAAAAAATACATACTCATGTTTTTTTTCTTGCAAAAGTGTTTGTGTATTCCATTTCATGTATACATTCGGATGGTTTCGACAATAATACCCCCCCTCTCTCACTTTCTTGTGTGTTTTAGAGACAATCGTTTTCATGCCCACGCCGCCGGGTTACTGGCTGCCTTGTGGGCGGAAGTATGTTGTTAAAAGGAAAAATGCCACAGCACCCAAAGGATGTCATTGTGAAACTGAGGAGTGCCGCGATGTCATGCGAGAACTTGCACATTAATTATGGACGACATAATGCTACGTTGTCACTGCAGAGTGACGAGAAAAGTTGACCCTAAATCTGCAGAGTGACGGGAAAACCCTAAATCTGACTATTTACGAGGTTGCGGTGGTGTCTCCTTGATAATGAGCGGTGTTTGGCAGGGCCACTTTTCCAGTTTTCAAGATATTCTTTGAAGAGCTCTAAGAGATGGGGAAGTGAAGAAAGCAAGCAACGCAAATAAAATAAAGGCGCCGCGCGGGAGACCGAGCAGATACATATTCGGCACACTTCTGCGGTTTCCTTGACCCAGTGCTGAGAACATTACTAGGAAGGACATTAAGAACGACCTGAGTAAAACCGTCAACGTAGTAAATAACAAAAACCTGTTGTTGATAATGACAATTCTTTTCATATTTCCCGCCATATCTACTGTCGAACTAAATCCATCAACTCTAGGGCTAGTAGTGTCCCAAAATTACAACGGTGGCACTCCCAGTGCAGGAATGCAAGCATGATATCTTCTATAGACTCAAGCGCATCCCCGCCGCATGCTTGACAATGACGGAGAAAACGTTCAGACATGGCATGAATGCGGGCAAGATGACGGGTTGCGGGAAGTACACGCGTACGAAATTAAATCGTGATGTGTGGCCCTACAACGCCCCCGCAAGAATTTTCGTGCCATATTGTGACAATGGGTTTCTAGCATACGAAGCATGGGAAAAGATACTCCAAGTTGTGGTACATGCCGAAGATGACGCCTCGAATCGATCCCATACCGGTGCTAATACTAGGTTAGAAACGACGCGCGCTTGCAAAGACCTCAAGGTGTGCGGGACGAGTACGTCTTGGGTTAATTCAATGCTTGACCTTGCAAAACGAGCGAGCCAACGCACGGCCCCATGCGTCTAAGTATTTGGGCGCATACGAGTAGGTTTTATATCCAATCATTCGCCCACAAACCACCTCGCCGCCTTCGGCGATATATTGAAACTGAAATTGAAATTGTTTACAACATGTACCGTATGCGCCGGTTTTTCACCAAAAGCCGGATGCGTCGGCTGCTGTCTCTGGGCCCTCCCAACTATGCCATACATGGAACTTACAAGTCAGGGCTAGACCGTTAACCACCTAATCCAACCTCTCCAAGGGTGTTCGGGGGTTTTACTCCCCCCCGGGGAGGGTGCAAGTAGAGGCGAAGGTTGTGTGCATTCAGGGTCGTGCGAGGGGGCAATGTGCGGATGCGCGGCGGGAGGTCGTGCGGGACTTGATGCGGTATATGCGTAGGAGGTGATGCAGCCATTGGACAGTATGCGTATGGAGTTGTGTAAGAATGCGAGATGTGTCGAGATGTGCTTTGGAGACGAGTTTATCAGGAGGGTCGGTGCGGGCGGTGAGAAGGGAGGTGAGACTCGTGATGGTGGAGGAGTGCGGTGTACCTGTGCGGCTCATGACTATGGGGAGGATGTCGACCACTGTGCCTGGCCAGTGGTTTCTGATGGCGTTCGCAAGGGGTGTGTATTTGTCACGTATGAGGTCGGCTGTGTGGGAGAGGTTGTTATCTGTGCAGTACTTCCATTCCCCTATCTGAATCTTTTTTATGGACGCGTAGCGACGGCGACCGTTGGAGTGACCAACGAATCGGGGTTCGAGGATGCGGATGAAGTCAGGTTTGTGTGCTGGGGGACGAAGCAGGGGGGGGAGAATCTCAGGGGGGAGGACGGCGGGGCATGAGGTTAGGGAGTCAGGCGAGAGACCTTCGTCAGCAGCAACAAGTCGGGTGGGCATGTGGGTGGGGTGAGGTGGGTGGCAGTCAAGTGGAGTGTGGGCAGGGGTGGGGGAAGCAAACGATTTTATGGGTTTGTTACCGAAGTCTGCGGTGATGGTTTCCCAGCGTCCTCCGTTGTGGCGTTCCAGTAGGGAGAGTAGGAGTTGAAGAGCGCTGTTGTGTCGGTCCTGTCTTAGACCAGACATAGAGGGGCAGTTACCGGCCATGTGGCCGTTGCTGGTGAATTGACCACATAGGGGGCAGCGCAGGGTGGGGTTGTGAGTAAGTAGGCGGGTGTTGTGGACGCCCCACATGAATTCTTGTTTGTGTGTGAACTGGATATTTGTGAGGGTTGAGTGTTTTTTGTGGTAAGAAAAATCGGCGCCGTCCTTCGCGGCGCGGGCGAGGAGGGCTCCGTGTTTGGTTGTTTGCGAGAGAGGAGTGTGTGTGTGTTTTGTGCTGTAGGTGTGTGCGTCGGATTTGAGGTTGGTGTATCTGTAGGGTATGGGGTCCCCTAGGGTTTGTGGGAGGAGGGTGTATGGCCATGTCCAGTGGCCTATTGTGACTTCAGAACCTGTGGTGTATAAAGTGTCGGGTGGGTGACCATCCGCGACTTGGTTTGCGAGGGTGTCTGCGAGGTCGTTGCCTAGGGAATGGTTGTGGGCTTTGATTTTGCCGAGGTGTGTACGGATGCCTGCTTCGCAGCGGGTTTTAAGGGTGTGTGTGATAGATGAGAGGGTGTCGCGATGAATGTTGTGGCGGTAAGCGGAAGGGCAGTTTAAGTAGCCTTGTATGAGGCGGAGGGAGCACGCACTGTCTGTGAGGAGGTGGGTGCGGCCAAATTGGAGGCCTACATCTATGCCAGCTAATTCAGCACGATTTATTGTATGGGAGGGAGGGGTAGAGGTCACCAGGATTTTGACTTTGGTGTCCGAGGCGGGGTGGGTAGCTGCTGCTCCGAGGGGGGTCGAGCTGCCTTTTTTCGAGCCGTCTGTGTATACAAAGTCCTGCCAGTTCCAAGCAGGGGTGCCTCTGGTGGGGGGGTACGTTAGATGTACGCGGTCCGGGAGGGGGTATGTGAGGGGGTGAGTTGGGCTTGGGGGGCGGTAGTATATACCTGACGAGTGGGGTGAGTGGGTGTCAAAGAGGTGTGGAGGAGGGGGGGTGATGATGGGGTTGGGGAGGTGAGTGTCGTAGATAGATTCGAGAGTGTTGTGAAGTGCGGTCATGGCTGTGGGTGATGGGAGGGTGGAGAGTGCGAGGGGGTTGGCGACGAGGTATATGTCGACCATCCATCGTGTGCCGAATGGGGTGGGGGTGGGGTTGCCAGTGTGTTGGTTGGGGGGTAGGAAGGTGTTTGCGTCATTGGGGAGGGTGTAAAGGTGGTGGGTGTATGGGGAGTTGATGTATTTGGAGTGGCGATAGGGTGTGTGTTCCCATCGGGGGAGGATGAGGATGGTTGCGCTGGGTGTGTGAGGGGCTGTGAGGTGTGCGCTGGTGATTGCGTGTTCCATGGCTCGTCTCATGCATTCGTGGTCGTATTCGGGGTTGGCTATGTTGGTGCCTTGCCATGTGTGCGGGGCATTGCTACCGCTGGATGAGAAGACTATATCTTCGGGACAGAGGGAGTGGTATGTGTGGGAGTGAAGGGATTTATTGAGGGGGTCGGAGTAGAGTTCGGTCTGGATGCGGAATGTGTGACGGAGGGCTGTGAGGAGGTCTTCTCTGGTGGCCCATCTATTTCGGGTGGTGGTGGCGGGCGTGGGTGAGTGGATTTCTGAGCGGGAACCTAGACGGGTGAGGAGGTGATAGACCTCCTTTTCGAACTTATGCTGCGAGAGGTCGGGGCGAAAGAGTTGGTAGAGGTGGCGGACGCGGGGGCCGTTAAGGGTAGTGACTGCGCGGCCGTCGGGAGTGCAGAGTATGGTGGTGTCGTGGAGTGATGGGTGTGCGTGGATAGCGAATTTACCGGTAGGGAGCATGTCGAGGTCGGGGTTGATGGGGTCATGGTTGAATGTGATAAGTTTCGGCGATATATTCCGTGCCACGACCCTGGAAGATAATAGGTAAACCCTCGATGGTGTAACGGTTAGCTTCTAAAAGCTAACGGTTGGCACAAATGAATGCTTGCTTGCTGATGTTGTCACTGCATATAGAAGTGCAAATGGAAAGAGATGGAGAATGTCTTATTGTTAGTGTTGACTTCACATAATGTAATTAAATAGAGAATGGATAAATTTTTCTGTCACTTCCCGCCATTGCACCGGTCTTGAATAGGTCTAGCTTTGCTAGCTCTCGATAGCTCTCGCTTGATCCTCGTGCCTAGCGCTAGGGCTTTCGTAAAGGTCTCAACAGACAAGTGCCGTCGGTTGCCCGTCTCGGGAAATTAAACCAACGCGTCATGTAGCATGTTAGATTAACTATGCGTATTGTACGTACCGGGAGGTATTGGTAGTACAATATTGTACAATTACCTCAAGCTAGATTGAAGTGGCGACGTAACCGCAGTACGTCCTTCCGATGGAAAAGAACGAAACAAATTAGCAACGAGTACTTGTAGAATGTCATGTAATGTACGGTTAAATGACAATACTCGTCACAATTGGGTGATGCTCGAAAATGCGTTCGTCTGGTTTAATCCCTGGATAAGTGCATAAGAGATACTCACTTACTAATGAGGAGTATATCGCAGTTCACTGATGGGACAGGGACGCTAGGCTACTATCTTCGTGATGCAGGAGGGTGCTGCAGCTGATGTTGCTTGCCACCCTGCTCCGAGGCCTTTGGCGTCTGTGCGTCTTATATCTTTTCTTTTCACTTATTTACTAGTAGATTCCACTGCTTTCTTTGTGATATAATTTTGAATACATTAGGGATAAATTACATAATTTGAATTGCACCAGTACATGTACAGGTACCTTAGCTTGTTATTATATGGTCAGATTGATTTGAATCTAGAGGTTTGCATATCCAATTCCATGTGTACGGGACAGTAACTCTAGCGGTTATTGTTACCGTTAATATCGGCGCGTCTCACCTGCAGGGCAACCACCTTGCCCGAGCAGTTAGACGCAGCCAACGACCAACGACTTCCCCAACGGTCAGCTCTAGCTAGCCCGTGCCTTATAAGCCGTAGCTAGCCACGAGCCTAGGCACTCTCTGCTTTCGCGCTCAGCCAATCTAGGCTTCGCGCGAATGCAGTCTCGACTCTAGTAGTCGAGCAGGGTGTCAGTTTACCATCGTCCCATGCGCACTCAAGCGTCACGCGACACTTCCCCTCGTTCAGCTACGCAGTTCCACAACATGCAGCCTGAGCAGTCTGCTACATCCGCCGCAGCGGCCGACCCTCACGCTACCTCGCTCGAACAACGCACAGCCGAACAGATTCGTACGGCAGTTTTGGCATCGGAACAACGGATTACCGAGCAGTTTTTGGCGGCTAACGCTGCCTTACTCGCCCAGCTCCAGCAGACGACCGCTACACCTCCTACTACTGATCAACAGCAGTCCATTCCCGCCGACGCAACAGCGACGGAGGGTGGTAAGGCGGCCCCTAAGCCACCTATCGACCTGCTTGACGACGAACCCGACCCCTCCGCGTCCGATTTCGTCGACTTCGCCTACTACGGCGAGGTCATCCCGGCCGGCCTCGAACGTCCCCCTCGCGACGTCGAGGAGCCACGTCTGTGGACTCTCACGGACGACACCGCCCGAGCTCTAAGCGACAAACGCACCCAATCAGCCTACGACGAGTACCTACACATCGGGTGCTATGCCTTCTTCGACAGTTGCGCCAACGCGGCAATTGGCGAGGCTTTGGACACGCTGTCGCACGGCCCACCTCTACCGGCAGAGCAGGCGGCAGCGATTGCCCTCATCCGAGCGGGTCATCGCACCCACACAGCGACGGAGGAGGCCGCCCGTACTCGATTGGGCTTCCTCCGCCTCACCAAGGGCGGACAAACGAGCACAGATACGGACCGCGTCTTTGCCGAATTGGCCTACGAGCGTTTCTGCCGCCCACGCCCTACCGCGGTCTCCGGCCCATTGGACGCGCTACGCCAAGCGTTCGTCGACCGCACGCTGGAAGTCAGCTTACACGCCGCCAACAAGGCCGCCGCCGGCGCAGCTTTCGCGAGAATCACGCCGGACAAGCCCACATGCCCCGACGCTCGAGCCCGCAAAGCCGCCGCCGACAAACGCAAGGCCGCTGCAGCAGCAGCAGCCGCAGCACCCCCCTCCAAGCCGACCGACCCGGCTAAACCCCCGGGCAAGAAATGATGGTGTGGCCCGCCGCGCCGATTCCTGCTCCCCGACATTTTCCTTCATGCGCCACCGCGTACGTCGAAAATGGCGGGAGTGGGAGCGCATCGGCGCGAGCGGCCAAGTCCTAAGTTGGATCCGCCACGGCGTACGCGTGAAGTTCAAGCACGGCGTCCGTCCCAAACCATTCAACCACGGCATCTCTATGCTAGACGCCACACCCGACCAACTCGAGTTTCTCAACTCGGAACTCCCACGCTTCGAAGCTTGCGGTGCGTGGGAGCGCTCGACCAACCCTCGCTACGTTTCCCGGATGTTTTTGGTGCCCAAACCCGGATGCAATCAATGGCGCTTGATTATCGACCTTCGAGAACTCAACCGCTACTGCTCAACCTTCAACATGACTTGCGAGACACTCAAGCACCTACGCCATCTATCTCGACCGGGGGACTACTTCGTCTCACTCGACCTCGCCGATGGGTACTACACCCTTGGCATCCGGGAGGAAGACCGAGATTACTTCACGGTCAACTACGGCGGCACCCTATGGCGCCTCGCGTGCCTCCCCATGGGATGGTCGGGCTCCGCTTACTACTTTTGCAAGCTCACGCAAGTGTTTACGAACCACCTACGCCGCCCACCACCTCCCACGCCCGCATCTACACCGACCGGCCCACGCCGACCGTCCAAACGCTTCCTCCGGAACGCGCGGTGGCGAGGTACACGACTCCTCCCCTACATGGACGACTTCCTCTTCTTGGCGAATTCTTACGACGACGCGTTACTACTTCGGCAGCGCGTCCAAGCCCTGCTAGACAGCCTCGGCCTACAACGCAACCCCAAGAAAGGTGTGTGGACGCCAACGCAAGTCGGCGACCACTTGGGCTTAACGGTAGATTTGCAACGCGGCGAGTTTCGCGCCCCACCCGCAAATTGCAACACCTCGCACAGCACGCTTCGTCCTTACTCGGGCGAGCATCGTCAAACGCTCGATGGCTGCCCACACGTCAGCTAGCAGCCTTCGCGGGAAAAGCGCAGTTTCTCTACCTCGCCATCGCGCCCGCGCAATTCTTTTTGCGCGAGCTCCACAACGTCTTGGCTACACGAACTGGTTGGGGGGGACGCGTGCGCCTCACCCACCAACTTCGACGCGACCTCCAGTGGTGGCGTACGTTGCCCACCCAACACAACGGCCGGTCAATCTACAAGCCCATCGAGACCGCCGATTTGCACGCCGACTCGAGAGATTACGGGTGGGGAGCCGTCCTAAACGAGGACTCCAATTACCAAGCCCGCGGTTTTTTGAGTGCCCCCGGCCGCCTCCAACACATTACGTGGAAGGAGCCTGGAGCGGTTCGACACGCGGTCGAATCTTTTTTACCGCAACTCCGAGGACGACAAGTCCTCCTCCACGAGGACAACACTGCCGTGGTCGCCGCCCTAACCAAGCTAACGTCCCGGTCATCCGTCATGATGACCGAGCTACGGCGCTTGTGGTTCCTCCTCGACACCAACGACATCCACATCCGCCCACGCTACATCCGGTCGGCCGCCAACGTCTGGGCCGACACGCTAAGCCGCGAGATGGACTCCGAAGACTGGCAGCTAAACCCACGGATTTTCGACCACCTTCAGAGCCGGTGGGGCCCACATACGATCGACCGTTTTGCGTCCATGCTCAACGCGCAACTACCACGCTTCAACGTCCGCTGGCGCGACCCTTTGTGCGAGGACATCGACTGCCTGCACCTCCCCGACGCTGCGTGGAGACGCGAAAACAACTACTGCAACCCACCGTGGTCTGCCCTCCCGGCTCTCGCCGCAAAACTAGCGCAAGCACAAGCGGCGGCGACGGTCATCGCCCCCTACTGGAGAAACAAAACGTGGTACCACGCGTTCGCCCGCTTGGCAACCGAGACCGTACACTTCCCGGCGTCTCGCGACCTGTTCTTTCCCGGCGGGCTAGGCAAGCGCGAAGATGTCGGACCTCCAGCGTGGAGCATCGTGGCCTTTCGGCTCTCACCCCCTCTTGGCTCTACATTCGCCGCGGAGCGATTGGCCGAGCGTTACGCCCGGACCGATTAAATGCGCCTGTACAGCGCGCCCCCCCTCTGCGTACATGACCGCCGCGCTACGGCCTACGCCGCGAAGCAGCACCGGCGCCATGGTCCTCCAATCTATCTGAAACTTTTCAAGACCTCCTAGGATCGGACAAGCTCGGGGTTACGGCGGTCACCCTCCTCAGCAACTCGCTAGCGCCCTCTACGTACGCGAGCTACCACAGCGCAATCAGACAGTTTTTTATTTCTTGTGCATAGGAAAATATCGCTCCGCTACAGGCCACACCGGCCATAATGGTACGCTACACGGCGTGGCTGGCTCTGCTAGGAACGGTCGCGGCCAGCTCGCTTCAACCCTACTTCTCAGCGGTTAACAAGTTTTTCCGCGACCACCAGCGCCAACCTATTGCCGTGGGCGAGCTCCTAGCGGACGCGCGCCGTGGCCTCGAGATGCTACAACACCGCCTACTCCCTACCGCCGCGCGCCTCCCGCTACCCGCACCGGTCGCCCTCGACATCTTACACGCCGCCGACGCTCTACACGGTTCTTTCGCGTGGACACCTGCTGCCCCCCCCCAAATGCAACGTTTCAGAGCCTGTTTAGCGGTTTGCGTCAATTACATATTTTTTGGCCGCGCCGAAACTGGCGCCCGCTGCCAGACCGGCGACCTAATTGTCGACATGCCTTCCCAACAAATCTGTCTGTTCGTACGGAAATCTAAGGGCGACCAGCGCCGCGCCAACAGCGACAAGCTCGTCATCGCTGTCCCAATCGCGGCCAACCCAGTACTAGCAGACCTGCCCGACTACTACACGCAGCAATGCGTGGCGTTCTGCTCCAAATTCTACAACCGGCCACCCCCAGACGCCTTCTGGAGCTTCTCACGTGCTGAACCCTCCGCCGCTTGGGGTGCCGCTCCCACCATCTCCGCCTGGCTCGCCCTCTCCCTCCTCACAGTCAACACGGCCGCGCCCCCCGGTTTTAAGTGGACGTCACACAGCCTCCGGAAAGGCGCGGCGTCCGTTGCCAGCTGCATCGGCGCGCCCCTACCCGTAATCAAATATATGGGTGGCTGGGCCAAGAATAGCTCCGTGACCGAAGGAAAATACATTGACCCAACCATGACCCCAACACCTGCTGCTTGGCGGTTTTTCGGCTGGCTCACTCCATCCCCCCCGCAACACTAATTTTGGTTGTGCAAGCCTTTGGCTTTAGGTTACTGGCAAAACGTGCCCTAGGGTAAATGGTCAGATTGATTTGAATCTAGAGGTTTGCATATCCAATTCCATGTGTACGGGACAGTAACTCTAGCGGTTATTGTTACCGTTAATATCGGCGCGTCTCACCTGCAGGGCAACCACCTTTCCCGAGTAGTTAGACGCAGCCAACGACCAACGACTTCCCCAACGGTCAGCTCTAGCTAGCCCGTGCCTTATAAGCCGTAGCTAGCCACGAGCCTAGGCACTCTCTGCTTTCGCGCTCAGCCAATCTAGGCTTTGCGCGAACACACCCACCCATCCCTATAATCCTGCGCTAATCGACCCCCAGGCCCTGCCTGTGGGTGTCTTTTGGCCAAATTGTAAGCAAGCTGACATCTTTGGGTGCCCTAGCTAGGGTAAATATATATTTGTGTTTTTGCTCATCCGCCCCCCGGGATATGGGACTGGCAGGCCAGCGCCCGCACACTTACCCTTTATTATACAGGCGGCGTTTTGCAAGTATGAGTGAGAGTTTGCTGATAGTTTTTATTACAAGAAGAGGCAGTGGAAACCAGCAACCAAACGACCGAGAGGATAATTTATTTTACAAGAATAAATATAAGCTCAGGCCCTCAGGGTAAGGATTATTTAAAACCCTGCCTGGGCTGGGGGGGGGGTGTTGGCACCGTCGATTATTTCGACGACTCCCAGGCCAGCAAGCTGTTCGGCGGCGCGAGGAGCGATGCCCTGATGGCCGTCGAGTGTCGGCAACCTGTATCATCACTGACTACACGAAACGAGGCGGCGGCACCTACTGCATCAAGCTACAAGACGTAGCACGCGCTGCTCTGTGTTAGCCTTATCCACAGGACTGTCATCCGCTGTGCTTGCGGTCGCTGCAATAGGAATAGCGCAGCGTTGCCTGAGTGCCGCACTCACCATCTTTGGTCGAAGAGACGCCATCTGTCGCCCGCGCACCTCGACAAGGCCGAGAGATATCTCGTGGACGAGCACGAAGCTCACGGCGAAGGGTGAGGCGTCTGTTTGCCTGGCATACTCGTAACTCCCTGTGAGTAGGCGCTGTTGATGGCAGCGGATGGCCTGCGGGCGGACACCGCAGCCGCGACCCTCCTCCGCTCTCTCCACTCGACCACACTCGGTCTCGACAGGTGAGCGAGCCCGTTCGACCACAATCAAACCCCCTTCTTGGATGCAACTCCTGCCCTCGCCGTGCGGCCTCATGTGACCCGCCTGTTTCCACAGAAAGCTGTGCGATGCTCGGAACTTTGTGGACTCGTTTGGCGGTAGGGGCGGCGAGTCGGGAGCGGCGGAGACGGCGCTGCGACAGAGTTACCTCCAAAACATTCTGCAGTGGCTCGTCGGAGTGCTCCTCTCGAAAAGTGAGTCATGCCGTAATAGATGTGCATGCAGTTGGGTGCGTCAGCTGCTGCTGGTGCAACAAGCAAAGCTTAGTGGCTGGCTGCTGTAGGTGCTGGAGCAGGGAGCACAGCTGCGTCGCTGGCTCCGCAGTGTTGGGACCTTCTCGCCGCATTGATCCGCTGTGGCGCGGACTGGCGAGGGTCAGCTCTGTCTCCAAACTTAGCTATCCCGTTGACAGCAGCAGCGCAGGTGCCGGCACTTACCTTACTCACGCGCATGCCACTCCCATGCCAATGGGGGCACGGCAATCACAATGTCATCATTCACTCGCCTTGCTTTCCCAATCAGGCTGGCGGTGCGGAACTTGGCGCTGCTGTTGCGAATGCCGTGGGTCAGCTGTCTTCTGCTGCCTGGAAGCCTGGCCTGGAGCACACCTCGAGCCTGCTGGGCGCCGCTCTGACGGTATACGGATGGGGAGGGGGGGCAACGGTGCTTTGTAATGTGATGTAAGGTCTCATCCTTTTGCACCTGACTCTCCCATTGGAATGTGGCAGGCATGTCAGAGCTCGGGGCGGGACAAAGAATGGCTGCGCACTGCAACCATGTGCACTCGGCTTCTGCAGTCCGTGACAACAGACAATTCAAACCCTAAAAAGGTAGTGCCACGCTATGACACGCATACACGTGCTATATCCCGGGGGCGCGCAAAAAAAAAAAAAAACGTGCTTCCAGTGTGTTCAGTCCTTGCCATGTGATGCAGCCTGACCGTTTTCCCACCCCACCCCACCACCCCCCTTCCCTTGTTGAAATTTATCCATGTTTAGACCTTCATGTGTATCGCCAGCAAGCGGGTCCTCTTGCCAGTCCTGTCAGCAGCCTTTCAGGGCAACACGACCGGCAACGAGGTCGAAACTCGAGCCCTGTCACAGGCCTGCAAGGTCAGCTGACTACGGCGCCGCACTCTGTTGCCCCCTGTGCCCTCCTCCCCTGTGCGGCGCATTGGATGCACTGCCACCTGTTTAAATCTACCTCTACTGCGTTTGGATAGGATTTGCTGTATTCCACACTGCTCCATCCATCCAATGTGGTCGGCATAGGCGACGCATGTGCGGCGGGTGCCGTGAATGATGTTAGCAACGGAGAGGAGGCGCAGGTGGGTGCACAGTGTTGGGCACCCGAATTGAATACCAATCAGATGAGGTAAGGACAGTTGTCACAAAGCGTAGTGATGCTGTTGCTGCTGTTGCACAGGCAGTTGCAACGACGAAGGGGTCCGCTAAAAATGCGAAGAAGACTCAGCAAAGCTTCCATTCGATGCTGTGCCGGACTCTGATGTCAGCGGTGCAGGTGAGCGTGCCGTTAACCCTGAACAGTCTCATGGCTGCTACCCTAATCTTCATTTCACGCCTCAGTGCACACACCTGACACTTAATCGCGCAGGATGGGGGGTCGGATGCAGAAGCAGCAGCAGTTTTCACAGCGACGCCGTGGCTGCTGGAGAAGTTTTGTGATGCACTGCGAGTTCACGGGTGCGTCACAGCCTTCGGTTAGTAGGGCTGCACTGCATTGGGTTGGGTGGTGTGGGTTGGAGTGGAAGCTCATGGCGGCGCTTGTGTTGTTACAGCAGGGATGCCGAGCAGGAGGGCTCACCCGGTGCTGGCAATGCGCTCCACGATACGCCTGCTGCCTCAAAAGTCAGTGCGTCCAAAGGAGGTCGAGGGAAGGTGGAGCCTCGACACGACTTTTCCTTCTTTTGCGAACTAGGACGGCTGCACGTCGCCGGCTTTAAGCAGTCATCTGCTGGCAATGGCAACTCGGCGCCTTCGGGAGCAGCGTCAGGTGCTCATTGCGCTCCAGTTACACCTGATGCTCGAAACTTCCTTTTCAGCTTTACCTCTCGGTTGAATCGCTGTCCAGTCAGGGTGAGACTGAAACCCTAAACAGAGACCCTGTGATCGACCAATATCGATTTGCTGCTTGACAGACAACCCCGTCCCTAAGACTGGGAATCGAAAGCGGAAGCATGTGGAGGGCGGGATGTCCCCCGTGAACAGTGACGCGGCTCGTCAGGAGATGGCAGCGAGGGGTGGCGCGTTGCTGATGGGCGTCGTTGCCAAGTGCGGTGTCTACCGTCCGACGGAGGACAAGTCAGGTAACCAACTCGTGGCCACTAATCCTGCTGAAGCTGCTCGCCACTCTCTGCCAGTGATGCCTTTCACAGCAGTGACGTCCCACACATTCTGCTGTGCTGTGCTGTGCTATGGTATATAGGGAAGGAGCTGCAGTTCATAAAGGGCGTTGTCGACTCCGCACTCGCCAGCCTCTCAGGCAGTCAGCACCCGCGGACTGACACTCTCACAGTCGCACAGCTCAAGCACCACTCTGCTATTGCTCAGCTCTGTGCTGCTGTTGTGGAGATTGAGCACCGCGCGATACAGCCGCACATCCAAGTGACTCCCCCCCTTTCACCACCCCTCCTCACACTTCTGGACATAAGGCAGAAACTGTCGCCGTTGGCTGTCTGTGTCCATCCAAAGTGACCTGTGACCCATTTTCTGTGGTTCCAGAGAGTCTGGGAGCTGCTGTGGACGGTCGGCTCGCCTGGTGACGGCGCAGCAGAAGGGCTGATAACTGATGGGACAGCAGTGGCTGCGAACGTTGCATCGGCCATCATTCGAAGCTACGGCGACCTGCGACAGTTGGAATGGATGTTGGGCTCGTTATCACCGACGCTGAGCACAGCTTCAGAGCGAGGTGCGCCTCCCGTTTGGTGCCATGGCGCTGTCACATAGCCGCACATCCCTCGCATGAACCTATGTTGCTCTAGCCGGCTTGACCTCGTAGCTGTCACGTCACCTTGCGCAGTCGTCACCAGTCAGCCTTTTGTGGCCTCCCTGCGGGGCGCCATCCGCAATCTGCACGCCGGCCTCGCAGCACCGCTGGTTCGCTGGGTCGCGGAGGACATTCAGAAACGGGGAGTGGAGAGGGGGCCGGCCTCGCGCGCTGTGTCGCTCTCGCGAGGGGTCGTCTACGATGCTTGTCTGCAGGTGTGACCCCCAACACCAGCGGCGCCACGTCCACATCGCACTCCCGTTCTTTTAATAGTGTTGCCTCATAGTAATTGATTAGTGACTCGCGCTGCCGGTGGCTACAGAACTTGAGGGTGGACCTCCCGACTGCGGTGCCCATAGCGGCCGCCGTGTCGCAGCTGCTGGCGTCGAGCTTTTCGGCGACCTTTCTGGCCGCACTGCGGGAGCCGTCGCCGCCGGAAGGGGTGCAAGTCATGTTTTCACTTTACCGAGCCGCCTTGGGCTTACACCGAACATGTGGCCACCTCCACCCAAGTGTTCCGAGCTTGACGGGTGAGTTTGCCTCCTTCCAGGTTTGCGGCACAATGGCATTGCAGGCAGCATAAATAGGGTTGCGGTTTTACCATAGATGCAAGCAGCGGGTGTCATACTGTGCTTCGTTGATTACAATGATAAACTAAATGTCGGAGTGTCGCAGAGTCGCCGATTTTCGCACGCACACACACACACACACACACACACACACACACACACACACACACACACACAGTCGCACACACACAGTCGCACACGCGACGCTAACACAATACAAATTGCCTATGTAATGCAATTGACAGCTGAATTTTGCGTCTGTAGGGAAGGCGCGCGAGGGGAGTGACGCCGGTGCGGCGGGTTACTTTACAGCAGTGTGGGTGGCAGCAGGTAATATAGAAGAGTGTCTGTGCCATTCTTCCTGCATAATTGTTCACAGAGTGCACAGAAGGGCGTTGGGTTGTCTAAGGTTGCCGCTGACGTCCATCCCTCACATGGCGTGCTCTCTCAGGTCAGACAGGAGAAGAGCCAAGGCTGAGTGACATCTCTAAAGCGTGGGGTGGGACGGAGCTGCCTGCGGAGCTACGGCATCCATTCTGCCAAGCGATCATTCAGCGATTTGAGGTGTGTCGACCGGTTTTGGGATGTATTGTTTTGCAGATATGCATTGGTGTCATAGTAATGAAGCGTTGGGATTTAGGTTTTGGACTTGATGAAATGCAAAAACAAAATGATTATATTCAAAAACAAAATGATTAAAATGCAAAATGATTTAATGCAAAGACAAAATGATCATATTCACACAAAAGCGAACTGACTGTCTGACTCCAGTAAGGATTAACGAAGCAATTTGATGTAAGGTAAATTTCGGGAAAATACAGAGTAAATGATATGAAACAGTTAGTGAAGAATAAGCGACACTTTCATTTCAGTTTCTTTCATTTTCTCGGCAGGTTTGTCATTTATAGTTCATTGCTGAATAATGCTTGTTTTGTGCTATTTGTAAAGAAGTGTTTGTCGCTTTAATTGCGCATCACTCGACTTCTTTCCTGAAAACAGTTTTGATCGAATTGCCTGTATGATGTATTGCCTGCATGAATGTCGAGAATGCGATTTCAAGAGCCACAGCGCACAGCGGAAGCAGTTTGGCGAGTTCAATTATGTGAAACAAAAAAGTGAAACAAGCAAAGCAACATAAACAGGGCATTGGGTGAGGGATAAACAGGGCATTGGGTGAGGGATAAACAGGGCATTGGGTGAGGGATAAACAGGGCATTGGGTGGGGGAGTCGCCCGCCTTGAAACAATACCGCGTATCACGAGGCTGAAGAGTTTGCGCTACGTATGTTTTAAGTCTTTGATACGAACGCATCATAATTTGTTACGCATGATATTGAAATACGAAATATTGTAACAGAATGGTACAAAGCTACCGCGTTACGGCCATTGAATATCATACGTACCATAGTGAGCATGTTTTCAGAGATCTGAAGACACCCCTGTGATGCCTTTGCAGACTATCCACGAGACCTCGCTGCACGCGCATCATTCCTGCCCCACAGCAACGATGAGTCAACGGTGAGTGCACAGTGCGCACTCATTTGCTGCCACTGAAAGCTCAGTTGAAACAGAGAAATTTACGCAGAAAAGATGTCTCATACAATTTTTGTCTTCGTCGCCCTTCGCAGCGTTGAAGATGTCAATGCGAATGCAGCACAGGACGCAGGCGACGTGTTTTCACAGGAGCTGCGCACCCTGGCACCTCATTTGGCTCAGCAGGTTTTCCACTCAACCGGACATGTGCCCACAGGCAGTGCGGCTCCGTGGATGACACATGGCTGATCTCAGTTGTGTGCCGTCATTACTGTTATTGACTACTTCGCATTGCCTGGGCAGATGGCACAACCAAGCGCGCGGGAGGCGACGGGCACGGCTGAGTCGAGGGCCACCGAATCCACGAAATCCCAACTCATTGCAAACCCTCGCCTATGTGGGCTCTGGCTGCGGCACGCGGAGCCGTCAGCTGCGGAGTTGGCACTAAGGTGTCGCGCTTGTTGTGCTATGGGCCAAATCAAGCTGCATGGATGACGGTTTCAGTTCGAATTGTTGGAAGACTGTGCACATTCTCTTCTCTCTCAGACACAAGTGACGACTCCCTATTTTTTCTGGCAGGTCGGTTATCAGCCATTTCTGCGAATCAGGGGATCAGTTTGGGCTGCTCAGATGGTTTGAGAATTTGGATGCCGATCCTGTTCGCTTGGGCCTCCTCCCCGCCGTGATGACCCAATTGGCAGACGACGCCAGGTAAGTGTGCCCTTCTCACAAAGCGCAGAACTATTACTTCAGTCGCAGCATCGTCGCGAGGGTGCCATGAGCGAGTCTCAGCCGAACGTAACTGTTCGGGCGCAGGTCGGTGTTGGAGCCGCTGCTGCGCCGCAGCCCGTCCGATGAGATGCCGAAAGGTGGGGGCGAGTCGAAAAAGCGGCGGTTGTCGTCGAGAAAAGGCAACTCGACGCCCTCACCCGTTTCGCTCTTGGGGGACGGGCTGCAGGCTGCCCTGGCCTCGACCAATGCGCCGTATGACTTTGCACCGGACCCGACAGCCGCGCGGGCGTCGGTCGAGTCGGTAATGCAGCAAGGTGCGCTCCAACCCCTCCTCGTTTCGTCTCATCATTCTCATTGGGCGAGCTGAACGTAGGAGTGTGGGTGGAACTGTAACCTGCCTTTTGTCCCACTACAAACGATAACAGCGCGGGATGGCACGCACTCGTCACCCGGTCCCACGAGGGCAGCTGTCGACCAGGCGGCGGAGTTTCGCTCTTTGAAATTCGCGCTCTCGCTGTTTCAGCACGCGCCTGCGGAGTGCTTCAAAGACGGGTTGGCATTCAGGCAAGTGTGGCGTCGTGCTGCTTTTCAGCTTTTTACACAATGCCGCTGCAGTGCTCCGAGGCTGTCGTTGCGTTTGGCTCAGTTGTGTCCACTTCAAAAGCTTCCTTGCATGGCCTCACCCTAAGTCGCCGCGACATTGTTCCTGGCTTCCTTGCAGAGGGGTGAAGCTGCTACTGCACGTCGAGCTCTGCTTGCTGTTGGGACTCGGCCCCTCCATTACTGCGTCATGCAATAGCGCTGCTGACCAGGATGGCACCCCTTCGCGCCTTGCCTTCTCTTTAGCCGAACTGTTGTATCAGTGTCGAGCTTCTCTCGGTGTCTGTCTGAGCAGGGTCGTCGACCTGTCGCCATCGCCCTCTGGTATACGCCCACAACGCTTGCCTGTCATAGCCTGCATTATTACCAATCGGGTCAGGTTAGGGCACAGAGTAATGGGCGTGTGCTGTGGTTGGTAGGCACGGATGGTCTCCTGTCGTGGCTGTGGCAATCTGCTGAGGCGGCCGCCACTGCAGCGCTGATGGTTGGCTCAGAGGAGATGCTGTCTATCACTCAGCAGCTGCTGACAGCCACTCATCACGCCGGCGCCACCGCACTGCGCCTCTGTCTCCGAACCCGCGACTCGCCTCTGCTCCGCCAAGTGAGGGAAGGCAACGCAGCTCCTCACCCGTTGCTCCGCCTGTGTTTGGGCGCTGACGCCTCGGGAACCCACTCTCCCTTCGACGATGAGCCTGTTGAGGCTGGGGTTGTCCTGCAGAGCGGTGACCAATTGCTGCGCATCGCCCAAAAAATGGTTTGGGTGTCTCGACTGCAGGTCAGGTGGCCCTCGGCACGGCATGCCTTTGCCCACCGTGACCTCACCCCCTCGTGCTGCGTATAGTCTGCAATCGTTTTTGCCATTTGTGGGGCTAATTTGCGTGTGCCCCTGTCAATGATTCGCAGGCTGCCCTCCTGTTCTGCCAACCTAGTGCGAGGCCGAGTGAGGTTGCGAGCACAGCGATACTGTGTGGCCCCGTACAGCTTGTTGAGGGTTGCAAGACAGCGGACGTCTACATGACTGCTGGGCGCGAAGGGTGGCTGTCCTCGCTCAGATTCGCACTGACCACTTTGGCCGCGAACACACTTCCGAAAGCGACGTCGTTAGCCGCCATCCACCTTCGGTCACCAACACTTATGCTGTCGGACAGCAACAGAACCGAGCGCGCTGACGATAGCCACCTACTTACCGCATCCTCTCTCCGGATCGCCGCTGAGGCCGCTAACGCGGCAGCTCTCGCGCTGCAATGCGTTGTGAAGAATGCGGGAGACGTGGGCTTCCCCCTTCGCTGTTGCTGTGCCACATCAATGACGTGCAGCCTTTCGACTGTTTCGGTGTGTGTATCCGGGGAATACATGTTTCACCTGCGTAGTGACTCTCCCATCCCGCTATGTCGTCAAACTGCAGGCGAGCGAGACTGAGAGCGTGATAGAGCGGACAGTGGGGGCCCAGCTGGAGTGCGTCGTGGGTTTAGCTGTGGCCTTAAAAGAGGTGATTTTATTATCCACACAACTACTGGTGGCTTATGGTCGTGGGGCTGTCGTGCGGGGATCAATGCTCACACCTGTGGTGCGCTGTGCAGGTCGATGATGTCAGTGGCAAGGCCCCCTCGACGCCATGCGATGCGCTGTGCGCGACCTACCGACCACTCGTCGTCCGAACGGTGTGCGGCTACATGACGGCAGTCAGCGAAATGTTGCCCACCGAGCCCGTCGACGAGGCTCCTCCGCTCGGGGATACCTTGTCGCCCAAAATGGTGGCGTGCCATATCTTCTGCTTGCGATGGATAGTGAGCTCTCAGCTACGCACGCTAAGCCCCCCTTCGTCAGAGGTATATTATGCCAGCAAATGGCAGGCCACCGCGTTGGCAGTGACCAGCGCATGTCTGCAAATCCACGCGCTGCTTCACAACTTGATCATTCTTCACTGAACATGGGATGAGGTAACTAACATGCGGGTCGCTGCTAATTTTGTGGCACAGGACTGTACCACTGCAGTGCTGGAGTCCTTTAGGTGCTGCCGTTGCCCATTTATTGCCGAGCTCCACTGCGCGTTGGGACGCGGATCACCGCCGTCTGAATGGTGTCATTTGCTTTGCAGGTGCACAGTGCTGCGCTCAGCCTCGTCAGCGCGGAATGACGCATATTCTGTGTTGGCCAAAAGTCTGTCGAACAGCTCCTCAGTGGTCGACGCTCTGCCGTCGTTGCTCCTCCTCGAGGCGTGCTTTCGTGCGGAGCGTAACATCGCGGGCTGGGCCGCACTGCCAGCGGGCGCCGTGTTTCAGAGGATTGCCAAAGCCACTCTCCGCACCGTCGACACCCTCACCACCACCGCCTCACTGGACCGCGACCCGCGAGACACAGCTCTGCATGACACCTCCGTTTCCGCCAACATCTGCGCTCTTTCCTCGGCCGTGACTTGCCTGGAGTGCATCGCAAGCAAGAGTCGCCTGTTTCACATGTCACCACAACAGGTCAGGATGCGGTTCGCCACGGTGCCAGTCACTCACATCCATCCCATCATCATTAGAGTAGGGTGTTGTCATTTATATTTGCTGACGATGGTGTGGTCGGCAAATGGGGATGACACGCTGCTCTGTTGTTGTCAGGTAGCACGTGCCCTTCGCATACCCGCACAAGTCTGCGATTTTCTGTTCCCCGTTCGAATAAGTCAAGCGGCGCAACACTCGTTCGGCAAAGGTACGCGCGGGTGGGGCGATGAATGCCCAGCGCGATTGTGCAGTAAAATTAGGCTGGTTATGAGTTGCTGCCGCATGATGGGCGCCCTGGTGCGGCACCACCACTCTGCAAGCCGGCGAAGGTAGGCCCCCGCACCTCACCACCTGTCGCATGCGTCCATGTGGAAAAAGTAGGGTGGCTGACCTACTGAATTGACGTCGCAGCATGGCCATCGTGTCGCTGTCGTTGCGGAGGATGGTGGTCCTCCTGATGGAGTACTCCTCCTTCATCGATGGGAGGGCACCTCGGCATCAGGCCGCACCGGACACAGCCACAGAGTTTCTCGATGCGCGCTCTGCCACCAGCGAGATTGGAGGCGTCAATTCATGTGCACAGGCGGTCGCGGATGTGATGTGCGAGGTGGCGTCCCAACCACAGGCCACCATTTCAAAGTACTGCGTGCACATCATAGGCGACTTTATCTGTGCGGCCACGGCCTCTGCAAAGCGCCAGGCCGCTCAGAGGAAGGCGATTCACGACATGGCCATGTTTGATAAAGTCAATCGATTGCTGCGGCGCGGTGCTGTGGTGCTCTACTCCATCTGCAGCAAACAAGAGGTGAGAGTGCACAACTTGACAGTGCGAATGGCATCATGCACTGATCCGGTGCGTGGCGAGAGGGATGTGTTTGATTTCATCGTTTTGGCGTAGTAATGGACTGCCACTGACGAACATTCCTTGTCCCTGTGCAGGTTCAGCACCTCCACGCACTACTCGCAACGGAGCCGGATGCACTTTTGCATCGGCAGGCGTTGCAGGAGCTCAAGCAGGACTACGAGCAGGATTTTAAGTTCACCGGGAAAATATAGGTTCAGCAGCCCCTGGTGGTCAACCAACCTGAGGCATAGCGTGCTTGTGTTACGGATGAGATGTAATGCAATGGGGCTGCTGTCCTGTTTAATGAGTGGCCTCTGCGAATAGTTTGGCCGGGTTTAGACCTGCTCGTACTGCTGCCGCTCCACACGGGTGATCGTCTCCAGGTACCTCTGGCAAATGGCGCAGAGGAAGAGGAAGGTGCTGCACATGGCAAACATGCCCCACAGCGGGAAGGCGGATACGTTGTAAAGCACCGTGCACACAAAGAGGTTGAGCGGGATGCGGAAAAAGTTTATGATGGTGGCGCGGTAGTCCTCCTTGACGTAGGTGGAGCGCATCTTCATCATGGAAGGCCAGAAGATGCCGACCATGAACTCAAACACCAGGAAGGCAATCATCTGCACCTGCCCAGAGAAGCTCATCCCGCTGGAAATGTTGCCCACACCCGGCTCCATGGTGACGTGCAGAACCAGCGGCACGGCCAGCGCCACCGCAGACGCAGCAAACACCCACTGCATGTATTTCTCGATTGACTTCTTGCCGGACATCATCTTGCCCGCCAGTGCGCTGCCCGCCATGCACGCCACCATGAAGCACGCAAAGATCATGCCGTGGGGGATGTGCTCGCCGTTGGGCGACAGCGCGGGGGTCCACAGGAACACAAAGGTGTACATAGAGCCCTCAAACAGCGCCTGCATCGCCCCCAGCAGCGCCACCTTCCGGTTGCCGTAGATCTCGTGCGCCGCCTTGCTAAACTGCTGTAATACCGACTCGCTATGCTGGGCGCTGCTGTCGCCGTAGTTTTCGCTCCAGGTGGTGACGATGATGCCGAGCCCGATAGCAAGAAATACGGAGGCGGCGTCGAAGGGCGCCACGGGGCCGTACGCCAGCGTGTCCACCAGCGTGTTGGCCACCAGCCCGCTGACGATGGCCACCAGACCGTTGCCGATGAAAACGGCCAGCGAAAACAGATTCCCCAGCCAGTCGGGGTCAAAGTTGCGCTTAAAGTGTTCGCCCACGACCCATGACTCGAAGCAGCTGAACAACAGGCTCGTGGCGATGCCGCCCAGGAAGCGCCCGAACATGAGGACGTGATAGTTTCCCCAGTGCTTGGTGACGCAGCTGCCGATGTAGGTCAGGCAGTAAGTGATGGCCGCCAGCTTGCGACCGCTGAGGGAGTCGCACACACACACACACACACACACACACACACACACACACACACACACACACGTGATGTCAATATTCAGATGAGGTACAGATTTATTTGAGCTGTAGAGATGGAGGGGTCTGAGGGAAGAAGAGCCGAACCATTTGTCCGCCAAGCTCCCCACGACGGTGCCAAACACCATAGACGATCCAAAGCCGGCGATGAAGAGCTTCGCGATGTCAGCTTGCGTGAAGCCGTAGTATTGGTAGAGTGCGTAGACGTAGGGGCCCTTAAGCGGTGCGAGGGAAGGGCGGGAGGGTGAGTCAGAGTCAGGGCAGTTGCGGAGGGGGTGCTGTAGATCAAAAGAGCATGTATCCCATCGCATAGGAAATGGGATCTGCGACACTCTTCAGGTGGCGGGGCACCCGCTGATGCAGCGAATAAATTCAACAGGCTGCTTCAGAAAGTCAGCCAGCCGGCGACATGATTGCAAGGCCCCCGGAGGGTGGTCGTGGGCCGAAAGAAGTACGGCGGGGAGTCAGGGAAGCGAGGTCGCCGCGAGCTTTCCGCTACTGAGGAAAGTTCAGGCCTCGAGATCTAAACATAGAGGAATCACACACCGCGCCTGCTATGACTGTATAAGGGTGCAGGAGGGTGGTGTTACCTGCAGCCAATCTCCGGCCATCATGAGCGCGTACACGACGACGTAGTTGTTACGAAACGTTTGGAAGGCCGCGTTGGTCATCGCCTTGCCTTCCTTGTGCTTGCTAAGCTCGAGGGTCGCGCATAACGCCACCAGCACCACGAACGTCACTGTATAAAAGGACTCCATCGCGCTGAAGGTGTCCAGGGGGTATATCCCCTAGCGGGGAATACAATCTGTCTAGACTGCTGTGCGATATAGGGTAGTGCGGACGCAGTGTTCCGAGCTCGCTCGCAGCCTCAGTGCTACAGGTACCGTATTTGCGCGGAGGTCGAGCCAGCTGCGCATCTTGGTGACCGCAATCGCCGTCGGTCAAGGGATGCGATGTCGCTGCAGTCCGTATCGTAGTATCATCTGCTTCTTGCGACAGGTAGTCAACAGATCACGTTCCTGTAATCAATATGTTTCTTGTAATCCTGTAATATATATAATTCTGTAATCCTGTAATATGGGCTTCTTGTAATCAATATGTTTAGTCAACAGATCATCATGTCAACGTCTGTCATGGAGCCCAATTAAACACGAGGGTTTCCTCGATACGGTACGTAAACGAGGAAACTCCGGTTTTCTTGGCACAGCGGATGAAATGTAGTGTCATCCAGCTGTGGTCGCTACCACACTATAAGGTATATAGTGGTAGCGACCGCAGCGTACCTCCTCAGTTCGGACTTCGGAGTCGGTACTCTAATCACCCTCTATGGCTAAGACACCGTTTTCTGTAGTATCACCCTATAGCAATATTTTCTTCCTCTGCAATAATTCCGCTTCATACAAACTTTTCTTATTTTGACAGCTCCCCGGAGCTGTTCCTATCTGCAATATGCACTCCCCCTTGGTCATGTTGTTGCTTCTCTCATGCTTTGCAGGACTCTCCGATACCGCCCCAGACGACTCTTTCCTCAAAGCCGTTTGGGATGACGCTGTCGCAGATCGTGACGCACTTCGCTCCGCGCTAATCTCAGCCGAGTCCGCTCTCGCCGCTGCTATTTCCGACGGCCCCGAGATCGAAGGCCTCCCGTGCCCGCGTGCTCTTACCAACGCTCGCCTAACAGTAGATTCAACTCGGAACTCGCTGCTGTCCGCAAAAGCTCGCACTAACGCCCTTTTCCAGGCAGCCACTGCCACGGCTTCAACTTCTCGCGATCCAGAGGCTGCAAGAGTTCCCTCCGAGTCCCCCCTTCCTGAAGACCGCAAAGGAAAACGCCCCGCTCCCCATGAGGATATCGCGGACATAACCGTTCAAGAACCCCCCGACGGCTGGCTTGACAGAGACGGTAAGCTTCACCGTCGGCGCGCAGCTGTTGCCAGAGACCTTCAGTCTGATCTAAACCTAGTCTTCAATATTTACGACTCAGCTTTTATCCCTATTGCTGACCTTCAAGTTAATATCAATAATGATTCCCCGATTGAGCCTAGCTCTCCCGCTTCTCCCGCTTATCTGTTGTCAGCGCTATTAGCGATAGGCTCTATAGCGGCCAGTATGTCGCACTCAATCAGCAAAAAGGCGAAAACCTTGCACGTGGAACACGAGTACGGGCAAGAAATTGCCAAGCTATTTGCCAAAGAAGACATGCTAGGCGAGAAGGGGTCAGCCGACAACAAGAAGCTAAAAAAGGCGATCGACACAGCAAGGACACTTCGCTCCCTCCCAAGCTCGTCATCCAGGCCCTCCCGTCCAGCACGGCGAGCCCAAGCTCAACCCCCCCAGAGATCGGAGCCCCGGAGCGACCCTGACCGTCGCGGACGCAGCGCTGCTAACAACCCTAGACCGAGCGACCCGTCAGAGGTTACATGCTACAGATGCAAGAAGAAAGGACACTTCTCCAAGAACTGCCCTCGCTCTGCCCGCTAGCCCACCCTGCATCCTACAAAACGAAAACCAAGTTTCAGATCCGCCTCCTCATAGGCGTCGTATCTAGCCCTCCGGGGCGAGGCCTTTGCCTCGATCCCAGCATCCCCACTGGTGACCTCCTAGTACAACTAGAGTCTGTCCACCTCTTAAAGGCGTAGCTTTCCCCCAGAGTTAGCTGCTTCCCAGTTTCCACGCTTCCCGTGGCCAGCGACCCAGTCGCTTTGTAAATATTCGCTATGATGCCAATATTACACCCTCCCGCCGCAATGGCTTGACAACATCCTCCACTGTCCTCCCCCCCCCCCCCCTCTTGCAGTCTCCGCCTCGCAATCTGCACTGGCACCCCCACACGAAGCTGTTGTCGACCCAGCTGCTCCCCTGCAGTCAGCAGGCGTTATCCGCAAAGGCTGGCGGTTCTGGGACTCAATCACACACCCCGACAGGGACGCCGTAGTCCGAGACTGGATAAAACACGGCTACAAAATGAACTGGGAGTCCGACCCAGCCCCTCCCAGCCACGCCCCTAACCACCCCTCAGCGGTGGACAACGCGGCCTTCGTCGACGAGCAAATCAATCTGCTACTCCCTCTCGGCCACATCAGGCTCGAAAGCACCCAACCCCGCGTGGTCAACCCGCTAGGCGTGGTTCCAAAACCACACGGCGGCTTCCGTCTTATTTGCGACCAAAGAAAAGTCAACCTCTGGCTACGAAAAACCCCGTTCCGGATGGAGTCTCTCTCCGACCTGGCCACACTTAGCCAACCGGGAGACGTGTTAACTAGCATGGATCTGACACATGGCTACTACCATGTCCGCCTCCACAGCTCCGCTACGCCGTATAGCGGCTTCGCCTGGCGCGGCCGCTTTTACACCTGGCGGGTATTATGCTTCGGCCTCTCGGATGCCGCTAGAGTATTCAGCAAGGTCATGGGCGTCCTAGTCCGCCACTGGAGAGGGCATGGCATCCGTATGCTAGCCTACCTGGACGACTGGCTATTCGTGGCCTCTTCAGTCGCCGAGGCTAACAAAATTTCCCGGACCGTGATTGCCGACGCAGAAAGAGCGCACGTCAATATTAACTACGGAAAGTCGAACCTCTCTCCAAGCACCTGCATCACCCACCTCGGGTTCGATATCGACACAGCTAAAGGCATGTTCACGGTCCCCTCTAAGAGGTGGCACTCCGCGCAAACAGGGATAGAATCCCTGCTCGGCGGTCGCACACGCGCTCACACCGCACGCGAAATCGCGAGCGTCACAGGAAAAAGTATTTCTATGGGCCTCGCCCTCGGCGACCATGCCCGCCTGTATACTAGGGCCCTCTTCGCCGACATCAACAGCGCGGCCCGCTGGAGCCATCACGTGGCTATCTCCCCCTACGGAAGAGAAGAGCTCCTTTTCTGGAGAAACCTCCCGAAGGACCGCTTTCAGGGCCGGATCTACCCCACTAAGGACGAAACCCCCACAGTGTTCCTAGAATGCGACGCCTCCGGCATTGGTTGGGGCGGCCTTTGCAGAGGGGCCCCCGACCACCCTTACGCTGAAGCCCACGGCTTCTTCCTCGATTGGGAAAGAGAGCAGTCGTCTACACACAGAGAAACGAACGGCATGCTATTCACCCTCCGCTCTCTGGTCGGCGTCTGCACCGGCAAAAAGGTATAGGTTCTGGTCGATAACCAAAGCATGCTCCCGGTAATTCGGGTCGGCTCCAGGTCCAGCCTAGCGCTGACCTCTATATCTAAGAAAATCTTCGCGCTATGTACCGCTATCGGCGCGACTCTGTCCGTCGTATGGGTCCCGAGAACCGAAAACACGGACGCAGACGACATTTCCAAACTGGAGGACAAAGATGACTGGCAGCTGGTTCCCAGTGTATTCAACAGGCTCAGCCTAAAATGGGGCCTACACTCCTGCGACCGGTTCGCCTCCGACCTCAACCACCAGGTCCCCCGATTCTACTCCCTACGCTGGTGCCCAGGCACAGCAGGGATAGACGCGTTCGACCACTTCTGGGGCAATCCTCTAGAGAATAACTGGGTCAACCCCCCCTTCTCCCTCATTGGTAGAGTAATCAATAAAATAGTAGCAGATAAAGCGATAGCTACGGTAATCGTCCCTTGGTGGACAGGCCAAGTCTGGTGGCACCTAGTCGCCCCTAACGGCCACACCCTCACACCCCTAGTAACTGACTGGTTACTGCTCCCTAGCAGGAGCGCACTTTTTATGCCTGGCCAGGGCTCGGGCAATAGCAGGGCGGGCGCAGCCCCGAGGTGGCGAGTCCTCGCCCTACGGTTCGACGGCCGCCCCAATGCAAGAAGGCTGCGTCCCGCGTTCCGCGAGCTACCCCGCCGCCCAAGCGGCCCTCACCCCCCACGCCGCTAGCATCTCACGCAACTGCCTTACTGGATGGTCTACACCCCCTATTCACGATTCGGACACCGAAGGGCTGTCCCTTTTTAATAACGTTCGAACTTCCGCGACCGAATGTTGGGCCCGTAGCACCAACTGCGTGTATAGATACGCTTGGAACGAGTTCGTCCGCTTCTGCGAGCGCAGAACCCCACCCCAACGCCCCCTACCCGCCCCAGAAGCAATCGTCGCTATGTTCCTTCAGGACCGCACTAACCGCCGACCCTCCGGCAGCTACGCAGCTATCCGCACGGCCTCCGCAGCTATCTCACAGATGCACAGAATTAACCTTTTTCCCAGCCCAACCATGTCCCTCCCGTGCACCATGGTGAGATCGGCCGCCAAGCGAAGCCTAGGCCTAGCCGTGCGTAATAACAAGGAGCCCTTCACTTGGGCGAATGTCTGCTCTTTAATTAACGACAGGTGCCAACACAGCACCGGTTTCAGCTCGTGGATAATTGCCACGATGGCAGCTATCTGCTTCGCAGGTTTCTGCCGCTACAGCGACGCAGCCAATCTACTGTGGGAGGACGTCTCCTTCCACGGCTCATACATGGAACTACGTTTTAAAAAGCGTAAAAACGACCAACACAAACTCCACGGAGTTGTCCGCGTCGCCAAACTTCCCGGTAACCCCTACTGTGTTTTCGACCTCACGTCCCGGTACAGAACAGTTATGGCCCGTTTCTCTTCCCCCCTTAAATGGGTTTTCCCAGCATTCTGTGGCACCGCCCTACTGCGCCTAGGAGACCACGCGTGCGAACCCCTCCCCACCCCTTTAAGCTACCAGGCCTACATGCGTTACCTGGCGAGGTGGTTGGGTCCCCTCCTTCCCACTCCCTTGCCCCATGCCGCCTTCCTCGCCCGCTTTGGCACCCACTTCAGTCGCAGCGGCGGAGCATCCGCCGCGGCCAGACCCACACTAAATAAGGCAACGCCCCTTCTATCCAACCCACCTACACCCCGTGTCTCCCCGACAGCGCACCCCAGACCGGACACTGATCTCTTGATGTTCGGGTAGTTACCTACCGTCCTGCCACACAATCTGACGAAATTGATGTAGCAAGCCGAGAAAACACGAGGGTTTCCTCGATACGGTACGTAAACGAGGAAACTCCGGTTTTCTTGGCACAACGGATGAAATGTAGTGTCATCCAGCTGTGGTCGCTACCACACTATAAGGTATATAGTGGTAGCGACCGCAGCGTACCTCCTCAGTTCGGAGTCGGTACTCTAATCACCCCCCGCCCCCCCCGACCCGGGGGTGATTACAAGTTCGCCCCTTGAAGAATGACGAACCCTGAAGAATGGAGACCCTAGCGTCTAGTTTGATTGAACCCTGCTTCCCGCGCCATGTTAGTCCCCCAATGGGAGGTTTTAGGTAGTCGGTTCTCGTACCTAGGTTGGTGGGTCAGTGCAGGGGTTACTCCCTGCTTCGACGTCCACTCCTGCAAAAGACAGGAATGGTTGCGTTGCCGTTACAGCCTAGCGTGCCTCGACCGGCTATCGACGCCTTCCGCATGTAATGGGGACATAGGCCACCTTACTCGGTTCTTTGCATGTAGCCGCCATAATTGGGCGTAGCTGTATCTGTACGGTTTGTAATTTACAGTGCGCTGGCGGGGCTACGGGCGTGCATCCCCTTTCCCGTACTGTTTCGATACTCTCGTTACTTTACCGGTCTGGGGTACACTGTCTAGCCACGGGTAGTTACCTACCGTCCTGCCACACAATTTGACGAAATTGATGTAGCAAGCCGAGAAAACCGGGGTTCAGCGAAAACATACTCAGTCCCTTACTTATCGCAGGCGAAACGTACATCATCAGTATTCTTGTATTTTGCGATAAAGACACAATTTTTTACAATAAAAAGCAGTGGAGGCCACCAAGCAAAAAGAAGAAAAGAGGAAATAACAAATAACCTATTCTTGTATTTTCATCCCAGTACAGGGTTTAGAAGATACACTTCATACTCTGTTCCCGCCAAAACGTACCGCAAGTCTTCTTTGAAAGTTTTTTTTTTTTCGCCCCCGGGAAATGGGACTGGCATGGAACCCGCACCGGCACCCTCTACAGGCGGCGTTTTGCAAGCATGACTGAGAGCACAAGTTCGAAACAAACCTCAACTCATCATCGATCATGCTCCCGGGTAGGCGACGCTCGTGTGAGTGCATTACGTACCATTGTACGATAACCGTACCGTACTACGCTAACCCCACACGAGGCCAGTATTGGAGTTTCACCAACTAAAACCTTCCAGTGACATGCAAACAAACATGAATGCATTCCCGGCACTGACCAAGAAAGGTCTGCCCTGCCCGTCCGGGCGTCGACCCATTTGAGTAATGCAAGAAGGACCAAGGCCCATCTCACGGAGCAAAACATTTCGGGAGTGCGATACATGAACTACAAAGAAAGCAATATGAGGGAGGGCTTGGCGCCATAACTCGAAAAACCTCCCATTTCCTGTAAAATAGGTGGCGCCATGAAGGGAAGGGGGGACACCGCCTAAAAGTAAGGCATTCATATCTTCGGAGGATGTAGCGAAATGACGCAAGAAAACATTAAACTCTGGGGCTAGCGCCCCAAAATTACGACGGTGGTATTCCCAACGTGGGCATTTAAGCAAAACATGTTCTTAAGATTCAGGAACATCCCCGCCGCATGCAGGCAAATGATGGAGAAAACGTTCAGGCATGGCATGAATGCGGGCAAGACGATGGGCTGTGGGAAATACACGTGTACGAAATTGAATCATAATGTGTAACCTTGCAACGGCCCCCGCGGGAATGCCCGTGCCGTATTGTGGCACTGGGTTCCCAACATATGAGGCATGGGAATAAATACTCCACGTATTAGTACATGTCGGCGATGATGTCTCCAATCGACCCCATACCGCTGCTCTAACTAGGTTAGAGGCCACACGTGGTTGCAAAGTACGTCTTGCGCTAATTCCGCGCTTGCCCTAGCAAAACGATCCAGCCACCGCACGGTCCCAAACGTCCAAGTATTTGGGCGCATACGACTAGGTTGGCGCACTAGATCGCTTATGCATGTATTTAGGGTGGGCGCTTTCAGGAACGCCCTAGTCCTAGCCGCTGCTGCCATTGCTTCTATGGGCGCTATTCCTAGCTCTCGTAGTAGTGGCGCTGTGGCCACCCCATGGGCCTTTGCACCCACCCCAACTAGGCGCCTCAGACATTGATTTAATATAGTTTGTAATCTATTGACGCCGCTAGTCGAATCCATCCCCCATACTTCACACCCGTAAGTAAGGACCGGCAATATGCAGGTCTTAAGCACCGAGGTGCGTACATTATGGGGATATCCCGCCTTCTAACACCGAGTCGAGCGCTTCAACGGCGCGCCTGCTTTTGTTTACGCTATCGCCCACGATATTTTGCACACTTAAATCCGAATTTATCAACGCGCCTAAATATCTATACTCAAATACAATCGGTACCCGTCCCCCCCCGAGCTGGCAGCGGTCGGCTTGTTCGCGTAGTGCGACTACATCGGAGTGCCGGCGTAGCGCCATTACCCCGCATTTTTTTACACCGAATCCCATATAGTGGTCCTCCGCCCATTGGGAAAAGTGGGCGAACATGGCATGCAAGTTATCGAGCGATGGCGCAAGACCCACGGTGTCGTCGGCGAATAATTGGCCCGGCACCCTTAACGGTTGCCTAGAGTAAAGCATGTCAACGCAACCCGGCACCTCGCACCCCTATCCTTCTATCCCGTCGTCAAATATATCATTAATAAATATGTTAAAGAGGATTGGGGATGCTGGGCACCCTTGTCGCAGTCCGCGCTCTATTGGGATGGGGTCGGATAATATGCCCGGGGCCTCTCCAGTTTTTACTTGGACATGATATCCCTATATAGAACTTTAAGGAAGGATAGCATATGTCCCGTAATCCCATTAGCCTCTAGTTTAGAAAATAGAAGTTCATGAGGGATAGTATCGTATGCTTTCCGTACATCTATAAACCCCGCATACGTGGGTAACCCTAACGCATGGCGGCGGCCTGCGATATCAAATATATTCGCGACTTGCAAGAGGCACTCCTCCCTGGCATAAATCTTCCTTGCCACCGGCGGATTGTTTTATTCGTTTGGCATACATCTTGAAGACGTTGGGTTACGACCGTCAATAGTAGTTTTATAATGGAAATGCCCCTATAATAATTGTCCATGACGGTCACGTCCCCTTTTTTCTAGTATTGACACGACCGCGGAGCTACACCATTGCTTAGGGACACATTTAGTAGTCCATATCTTATTCATCAACTCCAATATGGATTTGCCAAAAGGGCAATCCGGGGCGCATATCGCGAGTTTTAAGGTCTCAGCGGGTATGCCATCCACTCCTGAAGCTTTATTATTATTTAATCTTTTTAGGGCCTTGCAAAGTTCCCCTCCACCAATGGGTCCATTAATCCTGTCTAGCGCAGGGCAGGGGGGCCGGCCCCCTCGGCGTCGTTCCCATGCCTCGCGGTAAATGGTAGCCCTACACGCAGCAAGGTGAGGATCGCGCAAAAGCTCCCGCTAGTGCCGCGCCCAACACGCGTTAATTTCACCCGGTTCGGTATGGAGTACTCCCGACGTTGGATCACGCACTTGTTGTTCCGCGTGGTTGCTTTGCGTGGGATAACCCTTGGCAATAGAGCAGGCACATTTCCAAAAAACCCGCCTACCACCACCTCGTCTAAAATCCCTAATGGCCGTGTCAATGGCTCTAGCCTTTTGGCGGCGGCGGTAAGTTCGGACCATGTTTTAAACCCGGAAGCGTGCAGCGATATACCTATCCAATGCTACGGATTGGTAAGGGCCACGGGCCTCTTGGCACAAGGCCAAAAACGCATGCCGACGACGAGCGATAACCCCTAGGATAGAACGTTGTAGCGGAGGCCCGAGGCCCTTACGCCTAGTGCGTGAAACCGCCTCTACCCTACGGGCTGTAGACCATACGGCTTGGACAAAGAAATCGGCGTCGGCGTCGATGGAGTCGGGTTCCCGTGACATGGCCCCCTCCATAGGCTCGTCAATAGGAGGGGCAAGTACCGCGAAGGGGTTAGCGGTGACGAAGTCGCGGAACGGTGTCGGCCACTCAGAAGGAGGATCTCCCCGAGCCGGCTTCGGGATTGACCGGACGGACATGTGTTCAAGCAAGAGAGGGGGGTGGGGATGTTCGAACAAAACACCCACAAGGCGAGGGACGGAAGCGAAGACATAGAAGTGGTCGGAGGTGTCCCATGAATAGTCGACAACGACAGAGTGCGGGAAGGAAAGGGAAGGGCCCATGACGGGGGGCCAAGCCACGAAATGATCGATCACCCGGCAGCTGCCCCTCCGGCATGTACCACGCACGCGCGCCGAAGCGTCTCGCGGGCAAACTGTTTTCGCATATGGCACACACCGCCAACGCCGTAACAAAGCATATAACTGTGCTTCATCGAAGTTCCAATCCCCCCCCGACGACGATGGTATCTCTAGGGAGTTTTCCACAAACCTGCGCTAGCTCCTCGCGCAAGCGGCAGCGGTACGGTTCCCCTTGCGATCCGGTAGGGAGATAGACCGAGATAAAGATATTGCACGCGGAGTCGTTGCTACCGTCTCCGCCCACGCGGACACAAGTCCAGCACGGGTAGGGCGTACCGATGACCCTAGTATGAAGCGACGACCGGACCAAAACACAACATCCACGCTCCGAGGCAACGCGGTCACCGAACGAATAATAATCGGAATACCATGTAAACCGTGCCCGCGCATCAATGGCCCTATCTAAAGTTTCTTGAAGGATAAGGATGTCTATAGCCCCGGCCACGAGCATTGCATTGATCTCCTCTATTTTCGACGAAAGCCCGTTCACGTTAAGGGTTGCTATACGAAGGTGGGCGGATGGGCACGTGGGGCGGGCATGCAAGGTGGGCGGGGGGGTGAGCCTAGGTTAGCTGGAGCGGTGTCTTATGTATATTGCGCCCAAATAAACGCAAGCAGAATACATATGTGGATTATATAATTGGATTACAAGAAAACGAGAGAGCACGGACAGGGAAAATACATATTTGTGGGATGATGTTCTTTCAGGAAGTAACTTTATTGAAATAACATCCCTGTAGTTTTCTTGTATTCTTTGCTGGTGGATTAAGATGGATTACAAGAAGTATAACATGAGCACCGACATGGAAAATGGGAAGGGAAATAAAAGGGGAAGAGTAACAAGGGGATCACGGAATCCAAAGCACGGCAAAAGGAAGCACTGCATTGTGCACAAAGCTAGCAAGGAGACTCCCAGGCAACGCTGAGAATACAACACGTGGAGGCGACAAGCGACGCCTCACGCGCCGCTCGAGGAAGCATGGGGACGCTTGCGGCCCATGGGACGGGCGAAGAGCGCCGTGGCAAGAGAAGGCATCCAAACCGAGGAAGAAGCGGCCTCCACACCGTATGCTGCGGCGGACAAGCCGCGCAAGACGATGTCCGCGTGAGCGACATGGACGGCGAGAGAGACCTTTCGGCGCCATGAGGCCAACAACTTGCCTACATGCATCCCTTTAGAGGCGGTTGCATGCTTGGCCAACTCCGTCAAGAAAGACGTGGCGTGGCAGCCGAGAGTACCAAATTTCGTGCTTGCAAAGGGAATGAAGCAGGTGTCGGGGCGACTCCTCACCCCTCCGAGCAGTACTTCTCGAACTTGGTCTTCTCAGCACTGCGTAGAGCGACGTCGGGAGACGGGGGGCTAAAAACGCCGAACAAACCGGAAACCATGGCATCAAGAGAAAGTTTTGAGCCTATGATGCCGTGATAGTGCAAGACACCCACATCCGCGGGGAGGCCGTCGTTGCCGTTAAGGAGTTGAACTAACATCGTGTGGTCTGTGAGAACCTCGACGCCAACCGCGAGGGCGCCACGAACCTCGGAGATGATTTCCGCAAGGGCCGTCACTAACCAAGAGTGAGCGGTGTGGACCGAAGCATCTTCGCCGCATCGAGCCAAATGGTCAGCAAAGCAGTGGCCCACGCATCATCCGACATGTCAACACCCATTGACGCGAACGTACCCCGCGTAGCTTGAACCGAGAGATGGCAAAACGCACGAGCGGTAGCGGAGCGTAGAGTAGAGAGGATGCGGGATGAGGGTAGACCGAAGATGCGACATACCGCCACGCGGAAAACTGCGCCGTAGCGTACATGAAAATTGTCGCGGAGCTCGCACAAGCGACCCGAAGTAGGCGGGTCCGAAGCCAAAAGCGCAAGGGCGCCGTGGCCGAGACGCGATTTAAAACGCCTAGACTCCGGTCGAGCGCGGTTAGAAAACGTAGTAGTGAGCTTCGCGGAGCGAAGCAAGTTGGCGCGCTCGCCGCTTATGTCGGCTTGTAGTTTTGAAAAGATGTCCGTGGCACACGCAAAAAGGGGTACGAGCGAGGGTAGGCCATCAAGGGACCGAGCAATCTGCTCGGTGTTTGATCGGGCTTCGGCTACGGAGCCTGCGCGAGCCACTGCTGGACGTAACGGGGGGAAGCATCGCTAAGGCTGTGGCTATAAAGGGTTCGGACTCGGCGAGAGTATGAGAACCGCATGCGGCATATAAGCGCGCCCACGACGAATCTAGTTCTAACGACCACATGGGTTCGTTGTCGCCGTCGTCTCCGTCCGGTATACCATGCCTGCGGGACATCGCTGTGGTCAAAGCAGTCGCTAACCGTCCATACATGGTCGGCGTTATCGGAACCTCGTGGTGGGAATCCTTCGTGCCTCCGGAATCCAATCTCTGATTCCTCCGGAATCCAATCGCGCCCAACCGTCTTGTCGGACGGGTGTGGTAAGCATGCAAGCGTCTCACCACCATCTCGTTACCCACCTCCGCTTGCTCGGAACTGAATCGGAGAGAACATATATTTGCCTTTTTCGCCGGAAGACATGCCACAACGGTAGGAAAGAGTATATCCAAGGTGACCACCAAAGCGGATTTCTGTTTACTTCACACATTCATTCATGCTTTACGCTCATTTTGACAGGTACAATTTGTGAAAATACGCCGAGGCAGCTGCGTGCTATGGGCAAATGGCACGGCGCGGAACCTGCATACATTGTCTTTTAGCCACGGAGGCCAACCAGCCTACCGCCACAGATTATTGTCGTCGATGCGGCTGGTCAACCGATTTGGAAGGAGTGGAAACTGTCGACGGGAAGGTTTTGGTATCGGTTGTGACTTATACGCTTTACGAGCACTGCACCTCGCAAATCCCACAAGGTGGACGCAAAGCCCCGACGGGGACCTTGAAGAACGTCGCTATTGACCTTGTGTCGGCCTTTTGCGACGCCAAGCCATGGTTGTGGAGGAAGATAACAGTCAGATCCACCGCAAGCATGCGTCGAGTGAAGTATGTAACCACCCGAATGAAGGGTATTGCTTCACTTGTATGCTTTCACGATAAGCACGGTGATCCGCCGAGGGTCCGAAAAATTAAAGCCGAAGTGCCGGACTCGCGCAGAGCGAGCACATGCGCGCGTAGAGCAACATAAGAGGCGAGGGAGCTTCAGTTGGGCGCGATTGACGGACAACGGCGACATTGTCACTCTTCTTCCTCCGTTTATTGTGGAGGTGACGGACCCTGTGGAAAAAAGGTAGCAAGTTGCGCAGCATAGTCGGCACGTTGCGCTTCCACACGGCCATCGTGTCGATAACGCCGGATAGTAACTTGCAGCTCCCGGAGGGCTACCCCGTCATTATGGATTCAAGGTCGGTATGGCTCATACTGCCCCACTATGCCGACCCCAAAGCGTATATAATGCGTGAATTGCAACAATTATGTGGCGGTAACTTCCAACGCATTTTGGGGGTTACGGGGGAGTCGGACGCGCTGCGGTCGGTGCATGGATGCGACTGCACCGCACCAAATCCAGCACCCCCTAACAGGTTGGTGGGAGGGTCACGCTTAAAGTGGGAAGGTCCACATGGAGAGGACGGAGTTGTGCATATGGGGAGAGCGTAGTAGTGGCGGGATGAGTTAGGGCATGAGGACACATAGGGTAGCATCAACACCTCTGATATTCTCAGTGGCAGTGGACGAGCGAGCAGCTAAACATCGGGGTTCATTGTTGACGCCGAGGATGTGAGGTTCGGTCCGCATTTGATGCCACAATATAGATGTTGCAGGGCGAAGCAACGCCTAATTGCTGAGAGGGAGGCTGCACGGCCACATGATGAATGTGTGAGCACCCGGCAGCGGCCACGGCGGCGGTTGGCATATGAAACATAGAGAGATAGGTAGTGAATTATAGTTATCGTGAACTATGTAAATATATGATCTTTTCATTTTTTGCGCTTTGATGCCCGCTCCTCTAGTTCCAACTTGACTGAACATGCTTTCCGCTTGGGCATGTGTGGCTAGGCACGGTGGACGGGTCCGTGCATGTCTCGGTGATGTGCCATGAGAATTTGCCCAGTCCGGCGCTCAGCGTGAGCTTGCCCGTATATGTGACGCGCTGTGTTTGATGGTTGCTTCCCTGACGGTAGCCTTGTTTCACCTTTCTGTTTGCGTACTTTATGCATTGTGCGCTGTAGCGATCAATGCAGCCACGCGCCTCCATCTATGTCGGAAAGTGCCATGCCACGAAGTACATGTACGGAGTCACATCCGCTGCTGCAGCAACATCCAAAAACGCAGAAAAGAATCCCTCCTTGTACCGGTGCATGTCTATTCGCTGCATCACCCCCCGGGTCTGCACACCATGCCGCGCTCATGCAATCATAAGCTTCCCATATCTTGTAGGCTTTTGCAGCGCAAGGGTCGGAGGGTGATAACACGGCGTCCAGCAAAGCACCGCGCCCCTCCACCACCTTTCTCACCTCATGTCCATTGAGAGAGGGAAGGTCAGCTTTGGTGGGGTTCTTGCCTTTGCCACTCTGAACCTTGACCTCCCGCCCCGGCAATCCGATAAGTTCCAATGCCCTCACCGCCGCTTGAGCTGTGGCCGCGCTATTACACCTATGGTAGACGGTGTGCCACAACACGTGCGGGTAAATCTGAATGCTGGCGTGCAAAGTGTCCCCAATCATGTCCACAGGGTCTACCATCATCATAGCGGGGGGGCACAAAGTGCCGCTGTCCGAAGTGACTGAATTGGTAGTCTTGTCGTCCTGGCTGATTGTCGGAGGGAGACAAGTTCCCATGGCATTGTACGAGGAGGCCACACCCATGGCACATGTACGGCTCAGATAGCCCATACTCCTCTCCGAAAGCGTGCGCTAGCATAGCTGCAAAAACAAATGTCTTTTCCATGGGCGGTGTCATGCCCTTGCGCTGATAGTCAGCTGGGGTGAGGTGCTTGTTGTTACGGGCCATGTCGCAAATGAAACAAAAAAATATATATGCTGCCCCAGCATGCCCAAAGGTCACACCTTGAAACGCCATATCACCACCAATGGCAATCTCGAAGATATAGATTGCGCCATGCAGCTTCATTTCCGGACTATCACATATTTCTCTCAGCTCGTGCTTGTTAACGTCAAGTTGTTTAACAAACTGGCCGTCCTTATAATGTCCCTCAAACAACATGAGCTTCACAGCGTTATGCATGTTGTTGTAGCCCCAACCTTCTAGCACGAAGCCGTTTGCATCAACCCTTGTAAGCACCGGCTTCAAGATGGCAAGCACGGCTCCTTTGTTACCCATTTTGAAGGCCACACTGCCATCATCTCGTTTTCGAAACAACATTTTCAACAAAATAGTGCGTACCCCGTGTTGTGCACAGGAAAACACACGCCAAGCGAATCACTTAGCCCCGCAACTCACCGCAAAACTGGATAACGAAAACCTTGTTTGCCGGTAGTTGCTCAATAGGGACCTGCAATAACCTATTACGGAGTGTTTGCATCACGTCGACAGTGGCCCTTTTACCGTCGTCTGGAAGCTGCAACTCCGACAGCTCCGCGACTCGGGACTTCCATTGCCACACATCATTTTTGCTCGGCAATAACGGAACTCGTGTTCCGAACGGCAGCACGACTACTTCGTGCTCACCGGTCTCTTCATTTCACTACTTCCAAAATGCGGGTATCTGGTCGTGGTAGCGACGCCAATTGATTTTGCACGTTACCCGAATAACGAAGCCCGCGCCACAGTCCTGTGCTCACGCAGTGCCTCCGCCACATGTTATTCGACGGCGCTATATAGTCCACGTTGCTTGCACACTGAGTCGAGTATTTCCGGACACTCATTAAAGAAGCAATGCAGAAGTTGCACGACCTTATCACCCGCTAGACCGTCCTCGTAACGGTTGTCTAGACACTGCTTCAATTTTGCTACTTCGCGGCGTTTAAAGCCACGGTAGTCGGCTCCGTTCTTGATCGGTGGTGCCTTTATACGCTTCGACAGCGGATGGAGGCCTCCGTATGCACGGCGCGCCATACGTGCCTTTACAACCTTGGCCTTCTCCCTACACCTAGCCGCATTTAGGCTGCCGTTCGACCTTTGGGCCTTGAGTTTACGGACAGTGCGACTCAACGACTCCGGCTGGCAGCACACCTTTGCGAGCTGCTCGGCATACGCAATGTCCGACTCGACTGTCGCCGCGCTTAGCTCCTTGACGCGCTCCTCCTTACTGCGGGACCGTTGCCTCTCTGACTCAAGTTGCTTCTGCAAAGATTCAGTTTGCTTCGCTAGCTTTTCGTTCTCTTTGCTGAGGCGTTCCACCTCAGCTCGGAGAGTCGTGAGCTCCGCGGCCAATCGCTGCGTACTCCCCGCGAGATCGTCCAACGACGATTCCTCTCGCGCGGATGTCTCCGCTGCTTTCGCCCGTTGCTCTTGATCTTTCGTCCGCCGCCGACTCTGAAACCTCCCTCCACCTCTGCGTTTTCCGCCGCCTTTAGCGACGGGTTGAAGCCCGTCGACCTGATGGGGCATTTAACGAACAGATTTTAAAACTGTTACGGTGGGAGGCATGATGCGCTATCGTGACTAGCAACAACATACACATTTCAAACTCGAATGGCACGACGACCGGTCAACTTGAGATGCGTAAAGACCGTTAGTAAAGCTCGTGTTCATGAAAATGGGCGACTAGGACCTTGGGAGGGTTGAAACAACGTACTTGGGCGCGTGTAGGTGGTCAGTCTCACGAGGTTGGTACTAAGGGTCCGAATCAGAGATCGACTAATGATCAGTAATCGATGCATCGGCGTTTTTTGCAATTAATCAATTATCGATATTTAGGCACTACATTTATCGGATGCATCGATCTTTAAGGCTCGACTTATCAAATGCATCAATATTTAAAGGCCTGACTTATCAGATGCGTCGATATTTATAGGCTTGACTTATGAGATGCGTCGATATTTATAGGCTTGACTTATCAGATGCGTCGATATTTATAGGCTTGACTTATCAGATGCGTCGATATTTATAGGCTTGACTTATCAGATGCGTTGATATTTATGGGCTTGACTTATCAGATGCGTCGATATTTATAGGCTTGACTTATCAGATGCACCAATCTTTATAGCACCGATTTATCGGATGCACCGATATTTATCCCGGGATTTATCAGATGTATTAATATTTATTTATCGTTTCTACCATTGTTTCATTCTTCTATACCGCGCGAGCTTAAATCAAATTGCAATTCGCTTTATACCTACACTGACCATATGAAAATCTAGCAGATGAATGAAAAATTGCAATTCACAAACCCTAAATGTTTTTAAGTCATCGACAATGACGAAAATAAGATAGTTGCTTACAAGAAGAACCAGATGACGAAAATAAGGAGAAGGTGTTCAAACAGAACTGCATTATCAGTACTATACTAAGAAAAATGCATCTATGGCCACCGTTGGTTCCGTGATATATTAACGGCCAACACGAGCCGAGAAAGGGTTCATGGATTGACCAATCAGCAACTCGTATGCGTCATAAAAGGGATCATGGTCTCGTTGCCATGCTTGGATAAAACATGTTGACGAGGTGGATCGGCGCCGATGACGGTCCAGAAAGGGATCATTGGTTACGAAGATTTTGATCGACGGATGCGATGAACCTATGCCATCACCTATCCGTACATGTACTTTTGAAGAGTGTTGAAAAGCACAGTATATTAAACGCTTATTGTTATTCCTCTTCTTCGTAGCCTATCCAGAAATAGCACGAAATACATGAGAATATATTACGTTGCGTATGGATTTAAAAATAGTGACAATATGGGGACGAAACGTCAGTCTACCAAGCGACTACACGTCTGTAGTCAACTTGAAAAGCGCGCGGCAACCACAGAAACCAGTAGAATTTTTCACTCCGATGCGCGATGTCTAACCGTGGAAGGATGTCCGCCTCGCATCATTATCAACTTGTGGAGTTGGACGTGACGATATCGTCGCAGAAAGTCTCTAGTGGGGCGCGGCTTCTGCAAGTTGCGTTGGGATGGCCTCGTATCTACTCGACGCGGCGTCGAAGGCGATGCTACAAGACTTCGTCGACGCTTGCGCTAACTCGCATTAATCGTCGGACGCTCTGCGACTCGTAAAGGTGCGTACTGCAACATTGTGCAACAGACAACACCATTCGTTTTAGCAAGGGCTTGTCTACGCCGATGCAAACACAAAGGACTTTTAGACGTCGGTAGTGGTATGGAGATTGTGGAGACTCTCGACAGCTTCGCTGCAAGTGTAGGCAGCGACTACTATTTTTTAGTCTGCGTCAAGGACGGTATAGAGGTGAGTCCCATATGCTTTATTTCAAGTGCCACTGTGCTCCTTTAACGTCTACGTAGTCGTGCCCATATATGCCGAAACCCTGCAAATTCGAGCGCGCGCGCGCGTGCGTGTGTGTGTGTGTGTGTGTGTGTGTGTGTGTGTGTGTGTGTGTGTGTGTGTGTGTGTGTGTGTGTGTGTGTGTGTGTGTGTGTGTGTGTGTGTGCTTCGCAAGTCTTACTTGTAATGTATATTCTCAACTGTGTCGTGTGTGTGGAATGGACCTTTCATTATCAACTGACCGTGCTTGCTGTGACTTTTCTCCGTGTGTTGTGTTAGGGATGGCCCTTGGCCTTGTGGCGCAGTAGTTGAATAGTTTACGTGCTTTGCCAACGACGACGGAATATCTTGAAGACCACCAAATGAGCAACGATGAGATGGTAATCACGTGCCAGTTGTTAGCTCCCATGCATGTCGTGAACGTGTGCGCCTTTTTCGCATGTAATGATCAATACTTCATTATAAAGTGTGACCCTTCACTGCATGCATTCTTTCCCGTTATGTTACGTGAGTTGTGTGCATTACATCCTGTGTGTGTGTGTGTGTGTGTGTGTGTGCGTGTGTGTGTGTGTGTGTGTGTTGTCTGTAACTTTTATTTATCCTGCAACTTCACCACTGTTTTGTTACGTTTTGACCCTTCACTGCATGCATTTTTTCTATTTTGTTACGTGAGTTGTGTGCATTACATCCTGTGTGTGCGTGTGTGTGTGTTTTGTCTGTAACTCTTATTCATTATGCATCTTTACCACTGTTTTGTGCGGCCGTGTTGGTATGTTGGAATCAGTGTAAGACACCGTTCAATATCATTCCTAAATCAGTGGCTTCTTTTGCCTGTGTTCATTGGGTGTGTCCCTTGGGCCCGTAAAACAGATGTTGAACGTGATAAAACGCACCTCGGTGCACAAGTTGTAAAGTGCATTGCCAATGTTCAGGCTATTAGCAGCAAGCCTTCGTAACTTAGTACTTCTTTTTTGTTTCGTTCCGTAACAAGCACTTACAATCTCTCCAATACTCTCATTGCATTGTATTTGCTTCGGTGTGTGTGTGTGTCTGTGTGTGCGTGTGTGTGTGTGTGTGTGTGTGTGTGTGTGTGTGTGTGTGTGTGTTGCTTGTCTGCGTGAACTGCTCCTCCAGAGGAGAGAGCGTGAACTGAGTTCCTAGAAAGCGCTCATCTTCTGGGATACTTGTCTGGCAACGAACGATTTTGGGATACCTATGTGGCAGCGCACCATTTTGGGACACTTCCTTGGCACCACATGGTCCAGCTATTCGTAACCATGGTCCGGACTATCACCAACATGGCAATGCATCGTTTTGGCACCACAACGAGAGATGGCAATGGGAGCTATCTCGCCGGTCAATATACTTTTAATGTTTTACCTTCTCTCTACTCTTTTTGAGCGATTACATATTATTCCTTTAACCCCAATGATCCCAGACACGACAACCTGTAGTGGGCAGGGTAAAACCCACGTTGAATGTGCTGCGCAGGGTGAGGGGTTTGTAGCACATTTTTTTGCTGGGTTGTATGGGGATAGAATGTAATTCACGTATTTTGAATAATGCGTCATGTCTCCAACGTGCACACGGGTCTCAGCCTTGGAGAGCAATTGCATTGTGCCCTTCCCATCCACGACAACATGATTTGGGTTGTGAGCTGGGCATAACTGCAATGAAGCAGTGATTCACTTATCAAATGCACATAAGTTTTTCACGAGTTTTTTTAAATCTAGTACTTATTTTCGATTTATAAAATTTCGATCTTGAGCGCCTGAATTAACAGATGCATTGATCTTTAGTGTCCGAAATATCAGATGCATTGATCTTTTGTGCCGCGATTTATCAGATGTAGTGATATTTTAGAGGTTGAATTATCAGATGCATTGATATTTTAGAGGTTGAATTATCAGATGCATTGATAATTAGGGCATGACTTATCAGGTGCATCAATCTTTACGTGAATGAAAATCAGATCTAGTGATGCGATTTTTTATACAATATATCGATTCTCGATCTTTATTCACTGAATTGATCAAGATTCTCGATCTTTAAGTTTGAATTGATCACGATTCTCGATCTTTAAACTTGAATTAATCGTGATTCTCGATCTTTATGCTCTCAATTTCGATTCGGACCCTTAGTTGGTACAATGCACGTGACGTCGTTATCGCGTGTATAAAAGGCGCGTTTTCGGCATTACTTTAGGAACGCCGCGGTAAACAATCGCATTAATTGACCATACGTCCCCGCTTGAGCGGGAACAATATTTTTGTAGTAAAAAATTTAAGTTGAAATTGGATT
The DNA here is from genome assembly GCA_026401115.1 of Tetraselmis chui. NCBI lineage: Eukaryota > Viridiplantae > Chlorophyta > Chlorodendrophyceae > Chlorodendrales > Chlorodendraceae > Tetraselmis > Tetraselmis chui. Next base: position 103,658 of record JAPMLY010000472.1, read on the forward strand.
AAGACATTATCGGGAAACATGACCGAGAGTTGTCTAACGGCCATCAAATACTCTGCCATTTAGGGCACTTAGGAGAACGATTGAGACGGGTACTTTTCGTCCATATACACCTATCAACACACCTCTCTCCCGTGTTTGTGTGCCGACGTTCCTCGAAGATCTAAATCTGCAAGCAACCGCAGTAATTCCCACTGAAAATCTAAGCAAAAATAACATAAATGAGTTTGTAATCAAGTAAAGATTATCTTAAAAATTCCACTTGTCAAGAAATGCAAAATGAAGTAGCTGCTGCTCGGCCTTCACTATTTACGCTCCGCTCCCACCAAACCGGGGTGCCAACCGGCCTAGGCCGATCGCGATCGAGAGGGGCGATGGGCTAGCCTAATCTAGCTCCCACGTGCGGGGAGCGGATCCGGCTAATAGAAGTAAGGTTCGAATCCACGAATAATCTGACTAGATCCAAGACCATGCGTGTACTATTCGTGCATATATTCGTGGTAATTTCGGAGTTTTAAATTAAGGTATGTTTGCTCGGAAGGCTTCGGATTCACTCCCTGCCCACGTGACTTCGGTCTTATTATTGGAGATAGGAGGGGAAAGGCTAGCGAAAAACCCTCCCTCACGCGTTCGCTCATCGATCCCGCCGTCGTATCCCGCAAGTCCCGCCCCGAGGTCGTACCCGCTCCTCCCATCGCGTCTTTCCTCCTTGTCAAGGTCCCCCGTCACCTCGAGGGCAGGTGGGGGTGATTTAATAAAAAGCTTGCAAATCTTAATCCTCTTGATTGTTGTCAATGATAAAAATGCATACTGAAAACTGCTGCTAGAGCTTGACGATGCACGGTCCACTCCCACCGAAGCCGACTGCCCCCCGGCCTAGGCCGGTCGGCGCTCGAGAGGCTAACGGGCCATCTTAATATAGTTCACGCGCGACTCCGGTCTCGCCGGAGAATTGTAAGGGGAAGAACGGCAAAAATAAAAAAGCCTTCCTCGCGTAGCCGCTTATCGATCCCGCCGTTGCATCTCGACCGCCCCACCTCAAGGGTGTTGCCGCTCCTCCCGGTGCGGCAATCCACCTTGTCGAGGGCCCCCTTCGCTTGGAGGGTTGGCATGGGGCTCCCAAACGAAAAGACATAAAAGATAACGTTAATCAATGCCTCCCCGAGAGAAAAAGTAGAGTATGGTTTATCGCCTCCTTTTTCCTTTTTGCTCGCTGGTTTCCACTTCTTTTTCTTGCAAGAGATTTGAATGCTGATGTACATGGCCCTGTTTGGCGGTGTACGGCGGTACCTGATCCCGTATGTTAAGGATTACCTCATGCGATATGTAAGGTACATGTACCGGAATTTCCACTGCGGTACCCGGCGGTATCATGATGATGGATGTGAAACAGGAGGAGCGATATCCTGCTGTCCTCGGTTGTTTGTTTGAGACCCGGGTACCCTCGCTCCCCCCTCCGCTCGAGTGTCCGCCAAGCATGCTTGTTATGAGTGTGGGCCTCCCCGCCAACATGGGTCCGCGCTCTCTAATATTTGGCATGCCGTGCGATAGCGGATATCGAAAGGGGTGGATCCTGTCACCGTGCCCGGATCCGACGGGCCGCGGGGTACATAAATTATTCAAAAAACAATCCGTACCAAGTTTTCCGACGGCGGCCGATCCCGAGGATTGTTCCCGCCGGACTGTGTCGCTCCCCCAGATGCCGCTGTCTTCCTCTCTGCGAATTCGCACTCTTGACCCAAGCACGTATAGCCGTGCAACGTTTGTAACCAATGAGCGCCGTGCCCTTAGATCGAAGGAGTTGCTTCCCAACATGGTGCGGCCAACCGACGCAGTAGATACGTTTGTACCCTCCTTGCGTTCCCCGTAGAATCATATCATTCTAGGTCATGACAATTACCACTCCCATGCTGTTGCATTCGTTTCCGAGATGTGAGAGGGGACATAGACGGCGGAAGTTGCCATTCTCTTATCAAACTCCTACCGGTATACGAAAAACACGAATAGTCCGAGATATACCCGGTAAGGCTAGGGATCGATGATATCATCCGATCTTTACTACCGTATTTCGTGGTGTTTTCGGGGACCCCGAATGCGAAATCTCCCCGAAATCACAGCAAAATGCGCTTGTAAAATATCGACGATACCATCGATCCCTAGCCTTAATACCCGGACATTGTTAACAATTGGAAGTGTCACTCAAGTTGCCATTATGCCTACTGCAAAACATATTTGTGAAAAAGTCTTAGATTTCAATTTGAATACGCAAATTTGGCCGGAGCTTCATCAATGATTCACAAGTAAGGAGGGGTTAATTTTGAAATTCGGGATGAGGAATACCTGTTGCCGGCGATCGATTCATAGACGGGCGTTCGACTAGCCGCACGCGCTTTAAATGTCAATATGCGCAGTGCAAGGTCAGTAGCGGTGTCTATAAATACAACAGGTCCACCGTACGCGCTGGTCAAGACGCGCGACCACAACATATGGCGATCCAACCACCTGAGGACATTGAGATAAAAGCATCTTTAATATCTATTTGGATATAAACATTTCGTAAGATCCGCGTATGTGATCAGTAACAAATTAGGGGTTAAATATGGACTTCAGGATGGGGACCACATGCCGCGCGACGACGATGAAGAGTCGGATGTTCGACTGGACGCACACGTCTCACCTAATGGCAGAATGTGCGCACTTCAAGTTCATTCGCGGTGTCTGTAATTCAAATTTTCGACTGTTTGCGCTGGTCAAGACGCGCGACGAGAGCAGATGGCGTCGCTCACTGCGTCCGGTGGACGTCATGGCCGTCATCCTGCGTGTTGTCCTTGAAATAATTTACTCTACGCTGCTTACTTTGATGATAGTATTAGACCTTTTAATGTCAACTTACTGTAGCGGACCATGCTCAGTTGCGTCCTTTCATTTTCTTTTTGTAGTCTCGTACAATGTCTATACTGAGAAGCCGCGATGCGTACTATGCCAGCCTAGCAATACGTGCGAGACATGAATGTCCTTGTCATGAAAATGAAATGGGGTCACATTTGTATTCTTTACAAATCTACGGATGAATATCTATTCAAATATTTTCTGAATTTTCTTTTGTCGGTATGTACTGGAAGGCATGTATCCTAGACGGCGCTGGGGGTCGCGAATCTCACAATTTTGATGCCCCTGAAAGCGCAATGATCTTTTCATTGAAAAGTAGGCTGTAGGAAGAGAGTAGGAGCACGAGGTCACCAAAACTCACGTTGAGTTTCGGTGAACCATCGCTGCTCCTACTCTCCTACTAGGCGCGCAAATTTCGCACCAACGCCGCTTCCCGTTGACACGACCTCATGCATCGTTGGCTCTACCGTAGCACGAGCACCCCACCTTCCCACCATATAGCGCTCGCATATTTTGCACCACTCAGAGCGCTACGAAGGGCTCGCGACACATACCGCACGGGTCAAGCGAGTCGCTTGATCCGTGCGGTATGTGCGTTTGATCAGATTCTCAAAAGATGGCGCCGTTGTTACCGACCGTCCGACCCCGAGCAACCCATCCGTGGCTCTTGACCGAACTTGCGCTTGCCTTGTTTGATAGTTAACCAGGCGTCGCAGCTTTGAGGGAGTATGGACGCATGTGGCGGGCAGGATTTTGTGTTGTCGTATGCGGGCGTCGGGCGACGACGCGGGCGGGACCGGGTACTAGTACGTGTAGAGGCCGCGGTGTGCAACACATGTACCTTCTACAATACAAGTAAAGTATGAATGTCTACATAATCTGAATTTAATGGCAACTTCCATACCGCTAACTTTGAGGAACTCCCTTCCTCCGGTCGTGGGACCAACATCGAGCCAGCAATCGGGGTAATTTGGAAAGAGAATGGCAACAGCCTACTAACGGAGATCCGCGGATTAGGATTGAACATGAATCTCTACTCCGGGCGCGGATATTGTTTTAGTTCAAAAAACCCGTTTGTACATGAACTTCTAAGGGGCGGCCGATCAGAAGGATCTCCGCCGCCAAACCAAGTCGCTTCTCCGGCTGCGGCTAAACTAATTACACAACTTTACATTACAATGGGGGGCTAAATACACGTGAGCATCTCCATACGGAAGACCTGGAAGTGTGCCCATGATTTCTAGGACTTTAGGTGCCAAGGGGTGAAAAACGCCGTTTACCATGCCCGACATATGACGGCCAATAAATATGAAAGACATGCAACTTTGCTATAATCTTATCATATCGGTGCTGCTACACACCATATATTCTCCACGTGATGCATAACTCGGCTTCCCGCCTTTAGTGCTCCTCGCCCTCTTGCGCGCAAGCACGAAAGAGGGGGTGCTACGATGTACTTCACAAAATGATAAATAGAATGTAATATTACCTCTAGATATCACGCGTTTTCTAACCACGCTCGGCCGGAGTCTAGGCTTTTTGTATCGCGTCTCGGCCACGGCGCCCTTGCGATTTTGGTTTCGGACCCGCCTACTTTGGGTCGCCTGGGCGACCTCCGTGCCAAGTTCCATGAGCACTACGAAGCAGTTCGTTGCGTCACAATATGTCGCATCTTCGGTCTACCCTCGTCCCGCAACCTCTCTACTCTACGCTCCCCCACCGCTTGTGCTTCTTGCCATCTCTCGGTTCAAGCTATGCGGGGTGCGCTCGCGTCGGGGGGTGTTGACATGTCGGATGATGCGTGGGCCACTGCCTTTGCTAACCATTTGGCTCGATGCGGCGAAGATGCTTCGGTCCGCACCGCTCTCTCTTGGTTATTGACGGCCCTTGCGGAAATCATCTCCGAGGTTCGTGGCGCCCTCGCGGTTGGCGTTGAGGTTCTCACAGACCCCACGATGTTATTTTAACTCCCCAACGCCCCAACGGCAACGACGGCCTCCCCGCGGATGTGTGTGTCTTGCACTATCACGGCATCCGAGGCTCAAAACTTGCTCTTGATGTCGTGGTTTCCGGTTTGTTCGGCGTTTTTAGCCCCCCCGTCTCCCGACGTCGCTCTACGCCGTGCTGAGAAGACCAAGTTCGAGAAGTACTCGGAGGGGGTGTGGAGTCGCCCCGACACCTGCTTCATTCCCTTTGCATTCACGACATTTGGTACTCTTGGCGGCCACGCCACGGCTTTCTTGACGGAGTTGGCCAAGCAGACAGCCGCCTCTAAAGGGATGCATGTGGGCAAGTTGTTGGCCTCATGGCGCCGAAAGGTCTCTCTCGCCGTCCATGTCGCTCACGCGAACAACGTCTTGCGCGGTTTGTCCTCCGCCGCATACGGTGTGCAAGCCGCTTCTTCTTCGGCTGGGATGCTTTCTCTTGCCACGGCGCTCTTCACCCGCGCCATGGGCCGCAAGCGTCCCCGTGCTTCCTCGAGCGGCGCGTGAGGCGCCGCTTGTCGCCTCCACGCGTTGCATTCTCAACGTTGTCTATGAGTTTCCTTAGTTTAATTTGCTAGGTTTATGCACAATGTAGTGCTTCCTTTTGCCGTGCTTTGGATTCCGTGATCCTCTTGTCACTCTTGCCCTTTTGTTTCCCCTCCCATTTTCCATGTCCGTGCTCATGTTATGCTTCTTGTAATCCATATAAATATCACACTTACGGTACCGTACCGAGTACCGACCTTCCTAAAGAGCTACGGCCAACAATTATGGTCAGATTGGGTAAATCTAGAGGTTTGCTACCCTACCCTCCATGTGTACGGGATAGTAGCCCATGCGGTTGGTATCACCGTTATTGGCGACGCGTCACCCCTCCAGCACAACGATATTGTACTAGCAGGGTGGCGCGACCAACCAACTAAACAACCTTCACCAACGGACAGCGCTAGCTAGGCACTAGCTAGCAGCAACCCTTAAGCTGGTGCGTTTCCCGAGTACCAGCACTCCCTGCTTTCGCGCTCGGCCCATCTAGGCCTCGCGCGAACGCAGTCTCGACTCTCGTAGTCGAGTAGGGTGTCAGTACTTGTTCTTTCGTTTTGATACGCACCTTGCGTCACAAGACACTACCAATATGGTTCATGTTACACCGCATTCCGATATGCATCCTGTGGTTACGGCACCTCGACACATCGCCGAGGACACTCTCTCTCAGCTACACGTAACAGAACTAATCCGAACGGTGTGTGAGGCTTTTGAACTCAGAATTTCTGCGCAGATCAAGGCGAATTCGTTCGCCTTACTTGCCCAGATTCAGCAGCTTAGAAACCAACCTACACGTTTGGACCAGCAGTCCATTCCCGCTGTCGCAACATGTGCGTCAGAGGGTGGAATGGAGGCCCTTGCGCCACCTTTCGACTCGCTGCCCGACGACCGCGACCTACTCGCGTCCAACGTCGTCGACTTCACCCCCGTCCGTGAAGTAAAAGTCTTCGACCCTAGTTCCAAGACTTGGCCTGACGCAAACGCTACCCGGAGCGACTCCCTCCTAAAGCCACCCATCCACGGTGACTTTTTCAGCGATAACTCAACCACCCACGCCGCCGTCGCGGTTCCAGTGGTGCGTCGGTCTACTACCACTCCGCCTCAAGCAAGTCGTACCGTTTGGCATCGACTTCAACCTTACTTCACTCCGAGGCTACCGCCAACCACCTACCGCCAGTGGCGCACCCGCGTGCGCCCTAGCATCCCATTGCGCCCGCCGGCCGACCCTGACCCTGACACTCGCCCGGCAAGCCCGACGCCGCTGATAGCCTCGCGACCGGCATTCCAGGCCCCCTTAAAGGTCGCACGCCCACGCTTCTACACCGGCAGGCACCACATGGCCCTTCCGCGCCCACCACCGGACCCGGACCCGGACAATCCCTTGTCCAATCTCACTTCGTCGGCATTCCCACCGCATAACGTGCAACGTGTTTGCCCGACAAAAGTACTTTCCGGCCCGACGTCGCCTCAGCCCGGACACACACTCCGCTTGCCCTTACACCGGACGACAGTGCAACGTCACGCGCCTCCGCCGTTTACGCTACCCGACCCCGTACAGACTAACTCTAAGCTTAGCCTGTCAACATCACCGTTTTCGGGGCAAAACAGCACCTCACGTATTAGCGGCTTTTCAGCGCCTAACAGCGAAACCTCGCTGGCAGCCGCCAGCCCCTTCTACTACAGAGCTGCCACAATCGCGCCGAGTTCAGCCGGGCTTGTCTACACAACGGCTACGGCAATTTCCACCGAAATCCGCCGAACCCGTCCCGACAACCACGACGCTACCCTCCACAGCCCTCCATGGACGCGATTCGTCGGCCACCGCTGCGTACTACGTCGACACGACAGACTTCACGTCCTCAGCCGCGATACTACTTCTCTGCTCAACCGTGCTCGTGTGCGACCGTTCGCAGCGACTCGCCCGATTTTCGCGCCTGTTCCAGGCACGACTACAGCGGCGCGACAAGCTCCTGGCTACAGGGCAGCCGCGCTACACCTCTACAGGCGGCGTTGCACCTCCCCGCTTCGACAGAGAATTTTCTCTGCGCGCTCTACACCGCTTCTACTTCACCCCCCGCCTGCTCGAGAAGCTATCGCAGCCGACACCGCGTCCGGCCTTGCGAACTTTTTTATTCGGCGCGAAGAATACAAGACCTGCAGCCTCATCACACGCAACGTCTACGCAATCGGAAACGCACAGCACCTCCGCGCCCCTGACGTCCTCTACGAAGACCACGCGGGCACAAGCCTCCTCACTGCCCTCGTGCCCCGTACGCGCAAGCCCACGCGACTACTGCGCTTGGGACTAAGCCATCTCGTACCCTGGCAACGGGCACACAGCGCCCCAACACTGTTTTCGCCGACTCCCGGCCTAACTGCTAACGCCAACCTCGCCTCGCGGCCAACTCCAGAACCAGACCCCGGCGGTACAAATGGCCACTTTATGCCCGGCCCACACTCGAAGCTGCCGCCGCTAACGTCTTCCCCAACACGTCGGCCTCCCCGGCATCACAGGTCTGCTGGTATGCTTTTGCGTGCGCCATCCTCCCCGGCATTCTACGTACACGCCTTAACTACTACGACCGCCGCCGAGCACTTGCCTAATCCCGCCTGCGCCTCAATTGCCTCCAGCGACAACACTTGCCTGCCCCAGACAGGTGGCGCCCAACCGTTGCTCACTGACGGCGGGGCATGTTTCCACTGTAAACACGGAGAGGCCGCAGTTCCGCGACCGCCTACGCCGGTACCGGATGCAAGCAATGCTACAGTGCCAATCAACAGCCAGCTGGTGCCGAATTTTTTTTACACACCTGCATCGCTACCGCCAGCCCACAGCGGCCACCTCCAAGGCCCGCCAACGTTCGCTTACCGCTGGCCTACCACCCGGCCGCCTACCACTGACGCTGGCCAACTACGGGTACGTACCTGCGTTCCACTACCCCGTCGCACGTACCGCACCACCCTCTGGCGCCATGGCGGGTCGCCTCGACCCGCGCAGCGTCTTCTCCCATCACGCTGCCCGTCCCGCTCGACTCTTGACTACCAAAATAAAAACCACCACAACCAATCGCACGGCCTCCGTCCGGGCAACGCAGCGCTTTCTCGCCACAGCGCCACGCCTCCCCTCCCGCTCCCCGCTGGCCGTGCTGACGCCCGCCACACCGCGACACTCACTGCAGCCGCGCAAGCCTTTGGCTTTAACTACCTGGCAAACGTGCCCTCGGGTAAATGGTCAGATTGGGTAAATCTAGAGGTTTGCTACCCTACCCTCCATGTGTACGGGATAGTAGCCCATGCGGTTGGTATCACCGTTATTAGCGACGCGTCACCCCTCCAGCACAACGATATTGTACTAGCAGGGTGGCGCGACCAACCAACTAAACAACCTTCACCAACGGACAGCGCTAGCTAGGCACTAGCTAGCAGCAACCCTTAAGCTGGTGCGTTCCCCGAGTACCAGCACTCTCTGCTTTCGCGCTCGGCCCATCTAGGCCTCGCGCGAACCCACCCACCCATCCCTGTATAATCCTGCGCTAATCTTCCCCCAGGCCATGCCTGTGAGGGTCTTTTGGCCATTCTGTAAGCAAGCTGACATCTTTGGCAAACGTGCCCTCGGGTAAACATATATTATCCAGGAGGGACGTCAAAATGGTGTACTAGTTGCGAGCTTTATTCACGACGCCCACGCTCTGCGCCGGGGGAAGCAAGATGGGAGCGAGGCGGATGGGGCGTTGCAGAGACTTGGAAGACAGCGCATCTGTTGAGGCTGATGCGCTGGAGTCCACGAAGCGAAGGGTGCCCGCATCGGACTGAAACTCGGTGGGGGGGGAGTCCCCCCTGGGCGTGGACCCCTCGCTCTGCACCTCCTCCCATTTTTCGAACCTTCGCGGCCCCCCAAGTATCTCCTTGAACAAGCCCGAGCGGAGCCCCACGGAGCCCAATGACACCTTCAGGAAGTGGCGCCGCCGCTCCTTCCGCTCCCCCGGCGGTGGCGAGTCCCATGCCGTTGGGGATAACGGCGAGTCGCCCTTCGCTGCGGCTGCGCCCTGAGCCTGCATGCGCCTGAGATGGCGTGCTCTGATGTAGCAGCAGGCGAGGCCCAACAGAGCCAAGCACGCGAGGCCACCGCCGACGCAGGCGCCCAAAATTGCACGCGTTGAGGTGACAGGACTCGTCTCATCCTCGGTTGGACTGCTCTGCCGTCCATAGGTTTCAATCTTTATGGTGTGCGCAACCGCGCCGTCCTCCCCCAGAGGATCCACTGACAGCGCCTCCGTCAACCGCGACTGCGCCTGCTGCGCCTGAGGGCCGTCCCACTCCATGTCCGGCTGAATAGGTAGGACGAGAAAGGTGGCAAAGGACTCACGAATAGAGGGGCGCATCACAATGTCTTCGACGGAGACCTCAGAGGAAGGCACACCCAACGCCGCCGCGATCGTCGCCTTCAAGGTTTGTGTTCGAGCTGACGTCCACGGCGCGCTGACTCTTCCAATCTTCAGCGAGACTACCAGCGGCCACACGCACACGCAGTCATCTCGCAATGACTTATTGGCCTCACACACAGGCTGCCCGCCACAAGAGACTGGAATCTGTGGCAGAGGGGTTGCCCCCATTATCCCACCCGGTACGGTCGGAGTTGGTGTGTCTTCAGCAGAGCCCCGTGCTCCCCCAGACTCTAGAGTATCAGTCGGTGTGAGGGTACTCACGGGGATGTCAGTCATGGCGGTGGCAGTGGGCGTAGCAGTGGTGAGAGGTTCTAGACTCACGGGGGTAGCAGTGTGCGTGATAGTTGGGGCGAAGGTGGGCAGCACTTTGTCGACTGGGACGATCGGCGCTGGTGTGGGGCTGTGAGGCGCGGTGGTTGGTGGGGGAGGGCTTGGCTGAGACGGTGGTGGGGGAGGGGGGGGGGGGAGGCGGGGGTGATTGGGAGGGTCTCGGTGGAGGGTGTGTGGGTGGAGGTGAGGTGAATGACGGTGCAGGGCCCCTTGGGACATCGGGGACGGCGTAGTCAACCCATTCAGGGGAGGAGACACACGAGTCCTGCTTAAGCAGATCGATCATTTCGTCAACGTAGTGACTGACGCGCACTGCGTAATCGGGTCCGTTGCCACATGTGGAAGGGCCGTATGCAATCACTCCCACCTGCGGTGCCATGCCATAATGATATGAGCCCCTTCCACCAACATATAAGTTTGGTCTGCGACGGATGCAAAGAGTCCCTTGGGCCTGTGATTTTCACAATTGAGGTGCGCTGCCCCACCTGGATCCACCGTTGCTGCGATAAGTCAAAATTAACAAGGGGCGCGCCCGAGTCGCCTGCGCAGATGCCCTCCCCAATAGCAGCCGAAAAGCAGAGCTCCTTGTCAGCTTCGTACACCAGCCCCCAGTTCACCGTCTGCAGCAGCACAACAACACCATCACATTCAGAAAGTACCGCCACATTTTTAAAGATACAGCGGGATAAAAGTGGAAAACGTTAAGGCAATGCACGAGGTACAGTCACTGCTACATATCAGTGAGGTAAAAAAAGCAGGAGAGAGAGAGCGTGTCTGGGTGTGTATGTGGCTGTATGTGTGTGTGTCTGTGAGTTTGTGTTGTGTGCATGAGTGTGTAAGTGTGTGAGTGTACATGTGCGTGTGTGTGTGTGTGCGTGAGTGTGTGTTGATGTGTATGCGTGCGTGCGTGCGTGTGTGTACGAGCGCGTATATATGCGTGCGTGTATGTGTATGTGTATGCATGCTTGCGTGTGTGTGTGTACGTGCACGTATATATGCGTGAGTGCGTGCGTATGCGTATGCGTGTGTGTGTGTGGGGGGGGGGGGGGGGGGTTGTGTGTGTGTGTAGGGGGGGTTTGTGTGTGTGTGTGTGTGTGTGTGTGTGTGTGTGTGTGTGTGTGTGTGTGTGTGTATGTGTGTGTGTTTGCAATTCAGTACAACGCTTAGTCGTACTAAGATGACAGCTAGTACAGCTAGGTAACGCGATACTCGTGCCAACAGTGTGTGTGTGTGTGTGTGTGTGTGTGTGTGTGTGTGTGTGTGTGTGTGTGTGTGCGCGTACGCGTGCAAGTATGTTCGTGAGTGTGTATTTGTTTGCATTTATTTTGTGGTTTGTTGAAGAGAGGGGAGGGGGGGGGGGGGGGGGGGGGGGGGGGGGGGGGGGGGGGGGGGCTGACCACTGCTCGGCATTGCGACACCGGGGTTATAGATGTCTGAAGCTGCATCACGTTGGTGCTCATAGTCCAGGGGTATGTCTCGGTTTCTTTCACACCCCATCCAACCAGAGTGACTGCTGAATTATCGCGCCCCAGCCCCCCTTGCGGTGTCGCCAGCTTGACGGTGGCCTGGTTGGCAGGGAGGCAGCTGGAGAGGAAGAGGATGGCGAAGTCGCCAACCCATCCTTCCCAGTTAGGAGCCTGCGCTGATCTCACTCCCTTCATTACCGTGGACTCCCTCCAGTCACTGGACCCAACAACCACCCGGAGCTTGGACAGCGACATCACCAGCCCACCCCTGCGAGTTGGCAGGCAGTTGAGTCGTAACTCAGAGGTGATAGTGGAAAACGAGCACAAACTGCATTTACTCACGAACCTTCAACAGCGGGACCGCATCTATTTGAAGTCAGCGAGCAGTGGCGGCGAGGGCAGCCTACGTCTCTCTAAAGATACAGTGCGCCGCTGTCAGCACCACGCCAGGCGACAGCAGGCTGCCGCTGCAGTGTCCCGCCAAAGAGCCCCTGCGAAGTGTTGAGAGAAAGGGATGCGGAGCGAAGACATGTCAGCGCCGCAGAAATATAGAGGAATACGAAACAGGTGTCGAGTCACCGCACCACTTTCGCAACAACTCGGAATCTTTGCAGGAGGCTGTCAATGGGGACGGCGATCCGTCGGCTGTGTACGGGCGACGTACCCACTCTGTTTCCCGATGAAGACGGCCCACGGGTAGTGCGATATTTCGGCCCCGTAGCCCCCGACGATCAGCTCGCGCCGAAAAATAGAGCTGCTGCTTTGTACCCCGTTATTTCGCACTGCCACGGGCGACGGCTTGCTGCTCTGCGGGGACTGAACATTTCCGATAGCGCCGTCGTCTGCGCCGCCAGCAGATAACACCGCTACCGCTAGGCAGGCCAGCAGCAGGTGGAGACCGCACATCCGGTCCCCCGCCCCAATCCCTGTCGCCGTGCTTCGCTCGTCCCGGGCAGCTAGGGACGTACACGTACGGCCGTACCTCCCGCGCCGACACAGGCAGACGCACTGCCCGGGCGGTTCGATAGAGTGGTAAAAAATAGACCTCTTGCGTTTTCACGGCTATATCATAGTGCGTAGTGTGGCGGTGACTGGATTAGCATCTCCTACGACCGTCGCCGGCGCTACGGAGTGGCGGGGTGTGGGTCGGGTATGCATGCCGCGTTTCGCGCGCTTCGTTTCACACTCGTAGTCTCACATGCATTACATAAGTACTGATGTAATGCGAGTGATGGTACGTAGTAACAACGATAAGTCAGTATGTTAACTCGGTACTTAGGACAGGCCGGCGGGCCGCGGGTCGGATGCTGAGGGTTGATACTTGTACCGGCTGCGTACGGGCAGTGCGGCGGCGCCATCTTCCACAGGCGTACCGCCGCTTGGGGAAATCGTCTCTATCGCTAATCTAATCCAATCATCAGCAGTCGCTAAAATAATATCGCGATATCGGAATAACTTTTGTCTGGAAAATAATGTTGAATCCGTATCTCACCAAATAAAAATAAAATATGAGTAAAGTACCCGTACCTGTAGCACTGAATTTTTCCGATCGCTGCGCTGGGAAATGCCCGGTACGGGTACCTACCCATTCCAGTCAGTGAATTACAAGAACACTCACACTGAACCAAAACCTTTCTGATTATGCCGGGCCCGATGTCGAGTTGGTGGTATCTACGGTCAACAATGCGGTGGCACCCGCTACCCAAGTGACTAGTCTACAACTTCCGACTCCCGATGCTCTTACTCGCTTGGGAGATTCTGGGGGCCACATCCAACGGGGCATTTCGCGCATTCTTCGTGCCCGGGCCTACCTTGACCTCTTGGCGTTCTGCAGACCTTCCCCACCGGACTATATGAGGGTGACTTTGGGTACGGGTCGCGGGGCTTTGGCTCTCTTTTTCGCTTCACATGAGTCCAGTTTCAAGGTGCCATCCGATTGCTATATGATGGCAGCCCACCGGGTGCTTGGCTTGACTGCGGAGCGCGCCGCTCATGTTCGAAAATGCCCTCGGTGCAATGAGGCCCCTTCAGAATCTCGCGGGTATGGATCTTCGTCGACGGTATCGGGCATCTTTATGTCGGGTGAGCGCTCAACAGCCGCTATGGTCATGGACCATATCCCCCGGTGCCCGTGCTCTTGGTATATCATTCAACTCCATGACCGCATTGTCCACGTGCTTGAAGAGTTCATGCTTGAAGCGGGGGCTACTAAGGGCCAGGACTTGCGGTTGGAGGTCCGCCGTATTCGGTCGGGAGCTTCACGTGATCGTCCTGGGGATGTGGTTTGGTTGGACTTCATGGCTCCGCACCGCCATCTTGTTGTTGATGTGACGGTTACAAGTGCTCGCACGAACACCAACGTTCCTCGTATAGGTGCTCGCCTTCCACTCCCCGGCAGCCTTGCATTGGGAGCTCAGCAAGGCAAACTTGATGCGGACCTCCGCACTTCCGCTTTGCTTGGCACGCCTTCGGTTCAGTCGGTCCATGACTACTACCCCTTCGCCATGGAGGATGGGGGCCGGTTGGCGCCGATGGCGGCTGAGTTGGTCGATCGCTTGGCTATTTTGGTGGCTGTACGTCGCTTCCCTGGCATGGGGGCCGCTGACTCTCGTTCCTTGCGCTCTGACAGTTATGTCCGTATGCAGCATTTTGTTCGTCGATCTACTTCTCTTCCGTTTCGGCGTTTTTTGGGGGATGTGCGACGAGAATTCATGCAACGTCTTTCTGCTGCTCTTCATGGCACTCTGGGTTCTTATCTCCGCGACGCTTTTCAGGAGGGCAGTGCTGATGCTGTGGCATGCCTTCCTGTTCCTCGGGCTTAGGTTTTTTCTTCCTTTCTTTCTTTTTCTTGCTTGGTGGCCTCCACTGCTTTTTCTTGTAAGAAATTTTTTATTACAAGAACACTCCGGGAACTTCGCGCGCGAAGCTGAAACAGAAATATTTAATCAATCCTTTCCAGTACCGGCGATAATTACCTGCAGCTCTGCCGGCCTCCATTGCTTTTTCTTATATGAAATTTTCTGGATATAATTACGTGCAGCTCTTACCTGCAAACTAAGAAGTGCCTGCAAGTAAGATTTTCTCTGGATATAATTGCCTGCAGGCATTTGTTTGCTCATTTCTTTTTACCTGCTTTCGACACACGTGACTGGTTCGATGATATTAATAGCATGAACACATCCTGCTAGTCATTATAGAATCTACTTATTGCTTGACATCCGATACCTGCTTAATTAGAAGTCAGTATGTTTGTCGTCGTGTTGCCAGGAGTCGCGCCCCACCCCTCTCCATTTTGCTATCAAACAGTCCTAGTTCCCCGGCGCTGCCCCAGGTTATTGAGCGATACAAGTCTGCAGCACTGACCCCCACAAACCAGGAGGTGCTGGCCGCGATACCGCACGGCACACGATACGCACGTCGCACACTGGTTGGCGGTAGACACTGCAGTACTAGACATAGCGATAGTCGAGGCGGTATGACACAATGACGGAAGGAATAAGATCCTTTTCGGCTTACGATGACATCCTCCGACAGCATCGCGCTCGCGAGGCGGCACCGTCTGAAGCCGTCACAGTCGGCTTCGTGCGCTGCCCGCTCTGCAAGCTCCCCGCCAAGTCACAGAAACGCTTCGCTCTGGGCCGTGGGCTGAGAATGCACTTTGCGTCCGTGCACGCGGGTGTCGATCCAGGTCCGTGGCTTGACGCTGCCGAGGCCGGGGCCGCGAAAGGCGCCGTCGACGGTTCCCGCGGCACCGCCAACCACGACGGCAGCCGACCACCCGTCCCGCCAGGCCTCGTGGCGGCCAGTGAAGGGGACCTGGTTGAATTGCAGTTGCTATATAAGCGCGGGGACTGGTTCCTGGAGCAGACAGACCATCACGGCAGTCACGCTGTGCACTGGGCGGCTGGCGGGGGCCACCTGGAGGTCGTCAGGTGGCTGGTCGAGGCGGTAGACCCCGCCAGCGCCGCCGTCCCGGTGAGCAAGAGGAAACGCCGAGATGGACGACTGCCAATCCACTGGGCTGCCAGGAACGACCGGTTGCATGTGCTGGATTACTTGCTGGCGCTGTCCAGTGGCAGCCCTGACAAAGCAACTTTCGACGGGACCACACCCCTTCACCTCGCCTGCTTTGGCGGAAGCACGGCGACAGCTCAGCGGCTGCTTGAGGCTGGTGCGTGTGCGGACATGGTGAACCAGTGGGGGTGTAGCGCGGTTCACTGGGCAGCAATGGGTGGCTCGGTGGCCGTATTGTCCATGCTGGCCGATAAGGGTGCGGACTTTGGGGCTCTACAGAAGGAGGGTCACTCGCCACTGCACAAAGCGGCGCACCGAGGTCACTTGGACGCCGTGGCATGGCTTCTGAATGGGCCATACAGCGGAGCCGAAGCGAGGAGCTTGGCTTCACAGCGGGACACAAGCGGCTTGAGGCCTTCAGACATTGCACGGGTTACAGGACAAGACGAGTGTCACTCCGTCCTGAAGGACGCAGGCTGCTGAATGCGAACAATATTAATATAAATCAATTAAAATACGAACTGTCATTCAATGGAGTTTCCATGACGGCATTCCGTGTCCTTCCATAAGTATCACATGCAAGCCACGCCATGCTCTGTGTGTTACTTGATGGGCGCCGCGCTCGTCCATGGTAGCCCACCCACTACGGCTCGCTGGTGGTATCATCCATCCTTGAGCATCCGAGCTGTGCGCAGAGGGCGGCCGCAGGTGAGTGTCAGCGGATGAGTTTCATAAGGATTGAGGTGCAGAGCAAGCAGATGAACAGACATGTGTGCCATGGGAGCAAACCGAGCATCTCCTTGTTCCGTGCCACCCGCATGTCGCGCTCTTGTTCGAACGCACATTGCGTGCTTGTTGTTGCCTGCGCACGCACACAGACGTCAGATATCAGCACCGCCAACGGCAGCATCCATGGCTACCTGGGCATGCGAGAGGAGCGAGAAACCCACCAACTCATCTCGCACTGTGTCCAGCACAGCTGTGAAGTTACAACTTTGGTAGCGCCCCCACAGACCGGAAGTTCGAAAGCGGTTCAAGTTACAGCCTGGAGAGGACAGCCCGTGCAGCACGCGTGCTATAGCTCGATCTGTCCAGGGAGGCACAGGACAAAACTCATCCCTCAAGAAAACTAAACCGCAGGTGACACTGCAAGTGGCAGTACCACACAGACTGGATGGCTTTACTATCTTACCTGACAGGTCTTGGTTGCCAGCGGTGCCTACACCCATACGGTTGAGCACCTGGGCGTCCCCTCGGATTTGATCGGGCAGCTTTTGAAATGGCAAGGGGACGTCGATGGCAGGCCAGCTCTGTCCGCCCTGAGGATCCTCCCCCTCCTCTGACGATTGGAAGTACCGATTCAAGCAGGACCGTATGGCCGCTTCAGCGCGCGCATCAAAGACTGAGTCGCGCCTGTCTTTCTGTTTCAGGGCATGAGCAAATGTTTGGTAGCAGACGTCCATACGCCTCACTTGCTGCTCCTCCACGTTTCTAAGCCTTTTTGCAATATCAGCCGCGAGAGCTGGAACGTCCGGAGCAGGTGCTTGTATCTGGAGTATCACACACATGCGTCAGTAGCTGCACTGCATGGCACGCAACACAGCTTCATGACAGCGAGTTACGATGAATGGGATGATGAGAAGGCTGAAATCACCTGGTAAGCGAATGCTTGTACTTTCCCAAGGGTGAAACCAATCTCCCCCTCAACTGCCAGCTCTCTCAGTTCGTGTATGACCTGCAGGAAAAAAGACAACACAGCCCAGGAAACGTCAACAGGGAGGGACTTACACTCCGTTGTGCTTGAGAGGCTGGCTTCAAGTTCAATGCAGAAACTTTGGGGCGAGACTGTCAGTGCACCTGCGCTGGGGGGCAGGATCGGATGGCGCAGATATCAGCCATTGCCGCCGAGTTGGCACCACTCTTTTTGGTGCGGCCGCGGGTGGTGGCAAGAAGAGCTGAGGCGATTGCATAACGCTGGGCCAGCTCGGCAGGTGGTGTCTTGTAGAACATGACATCGACGCGCGTGACGGAATCAGGCAGCACTCGCAGGTATCGCTCATCAGCACTCTGCAACCCAAAGGGACACAGGTGATCGCTGGTGTGAGAGGTTTTTTCGTTACGGTAGAGAGCGCACAACAGGCATGCATGGCAATCAGTGGCGCACCTGCAGGTAAGCCAACACGGTCTCAATCACCTCCTCCTTTATGTCGGTGCTGATTGAAATTGGCTTCCGTGGAAGAATCCCATACACAGCGCTCTGTCCTCCGCCTCCTTTGCGGGATTTCTTGTGGGAGGGGGCAAACACCTGACGCAAGCACGACGCAAACGCGCACCATCAAGCAGCAAACTAGACAACCTAACCCCACTCTACCCTCATTACCCCAATAGGCAGTTGAAGGGGCAGCTCATCCCGTCCTTTCATACAACAACGCGCAGACTTCCTATTACCTCAGTCAGAAGAAGCTCAAGCGCGGATTCGTCCACGCAATCGCCAAAGGTGAGCGACCTCAACCGCAAAAACGCCTCATCGTCAATGAGAATGACACACCTAGCCTGTTTCCCGTCACGCCCAGCTCGCCCGACTTGCTGAACATATTCCTCCAGGCTGCGAGGCATGCATGCATGAATGACTGCATCGACCTGTCCAGTAACATCCGTGCGCAGGGTCGGACCCATCAGCCCCTGGGGTGACAAGTGTCATGACAAGATGACACCAATTATGCACGGATTCATAGGAAAAAGCACGGAAGGCGCCGCGTCACCTGCGTATCAATGCCCATTCCAAACGCCACTGTGGCACAAATAATCCGCAGCCGCCCAGAGCAAAACATAGTCTGCACAACGTTAAGGGGCACAAGGCAAAAGATTCGCTCCCTGGGGTTAGCTTGGGGTCGTCAGCGGTCCAGCATTGCGACAGATGTGCAGCGAGGCGTTCCCATACCTGGACCTCACTTCGTGTGCTTGCTGTCATCCCTGCGTGATAGGCCTCTGCCTTGGCACCATTTACAAACAGAAACTTGGCCATCTGTTCCGCATGGGCCTGAAACCCGCAGTAAACGATGCACCTCGCCCCCTTCAGCGGGCCTGACAGCAGCCTGCCCACTGTCGACATGACATTGTTGCTACCACAGCCGCCAGATACCCGTGACACAGCCAGGCGAAGGTTCTCCCGCATTGGGCAGTCCCGGATAACCTGACAACCCAGCAACATGAACAAGTAATGACGTGACGCTTGGGTTATTGGATTAAATAAAAGGATAACAGCAACCGTGGCGACATCAGTACATCAAACCGTCGACGTGCAAAGCCCGAACTTACCTGATCTTGTGAAATGCCAAGAACGTCGCACACAGTGCCTTCGGTTTGGCGGGTGGCAGTGGCAGTCAGGGCAAGGATAGAACGGAACCGCAATTTCGTGGCATCTCGCAGCAGATGTCCCAGGCGGAAGAATGCTGGCCTGAAATTGTGGCCCCACTCTGCCACACAGTGCGCCTCGTCCACACACACCATACTGGGACAAAACACAGAGACACAGGCGCCACGATGTCAATCGCTGCACACACATCACACACACACACACACACACAAACACACACACACACACACACACACAAAACATATGCACACACACGCACACACGCACACTCGCACACACACGCACACACACACACACACACACACACACACACACAAATACACACACACACACACACACACACACATGCCCTGATATCAATCACAGCCACGGCACAGCCTGATGGTTGTGGGCAGTTCCGAGCGGCTGGGCGGGGAATTATACCAAAGCTCGGGCAGATGGCCCAACGCACGTAGAAAGTCGGGGTTCAGCAGGCGCTCGGGTGACACAAACAAAACCTTGACCTCTCCGTTGGCAATGTCTTGAAGCACTCCTCGTGTTTCAGCGGCACTCTGAGTCATGGCATGACAGAAATCAATTACAAATTGCTTGCGATGTGACATTCGCCCATGCATAGGGGCAGAAGGCTGTGGTGTTGCTGTGGCAGCGACAGGGATCGCGGATGACCTGTCCTGCAACAATCATGGCGCCGGGGAGACACGGGGGGAGTCGCGCAAGCTGGTCCTTCATCAAGGCCACCAAGGGCGAGATGACTAGGCAGAGCCCCGGCAGGATGAGGGCAGGGAGTTGATAGCACAGCGACTTGCCACCTCCGGTTGGGAGAATGGCCAGCGTGGACTGACCCTTGAGCACACTCTGCACTACCTGGAGGTCACGTGCACAAAGAAACGTAAAAGGACAGCCTATCAGCAACACCGCAAGAGCTGTGCCGAGCCGAAAGGTTAATGTGGACAAGGGAGAAACCTGGAGTTGTCCGCCTCGGAAGCTACTGTACCCAAAATACTGGCTCAGAACGGGAAGCAGGTTCGATTCCGAAGAGTCCTCGCGGACGTCTGTGTTGAAGCAGAATCAGAGTGTGGGTTCAGAGGCTCTGCACACAATAAACCAACCGCAAGTATGGGTTGCATGCATGCAGAAGGAGACTCTTAGGTGGCCGTCAGCAGGTCCCACCTGCGAAGCAATCCGCGCCCGGGTAGGACCCTCGGACATCTGCATGCGGCGTGGGCGCCTCCTGGGTCGTTTCATCGACTGGCACAATACCCCCGCTCGGGTCACAGGTGCCCAACGCAGCACTGCCTTTGGCTTCCGTCCCAACTTTCGTGATATCAGCCGACGCCTGACGTGATGACAGCCCTGGGCCATCGGATGAATGGATCGCAACTTCTGCAGCTTGCAGGTCTTCATATTCTACGCCGTCGCCCGCTTGAGGTGCCGCCGTTGTGTGGCGACAAGTGCGTCCGCGCCGTGATCGTGTCTTGCCTGTCATCCAGGAGGTCAGCGGTTAGCTGTCCTGCCCTACCATGCACTTACACAGGCACACTCCATGGAGCGTCGGTCGGGGCATACCTCCAACCATTTTGTAGGAAAACATGCCGCGCTTTCCCTTCAGGTGCGTCCGCACAAAATTTGGGTCTTTCCCGTTACGAACCACACTTTGGTTGGCATCCGTCGCATTGCCAACGCCCGCAGTTCCTGGACTCCACTCCCTGAAGTCCCCAACCACGATTAACACCGTGCCAAAACCGTTTCATGTCAATAGCATTCTAAGTTCCAGGCGCAAAGTGTGATGTCAGCAGGTCAGTTTAGACCAGCGCACCGTTTCAGATTCAACAGCCGGGCTGGTTGTTTTGTGCCGCCTTTAGTAGCCACCAGCGCGGGAAGGGACTTAGGCATCACTTTCGGGATCGCTGCGCGCAAAGCCAAGCGCGAACTCTTCATTCCACAGAATCCTCAAGGTGGGAGATTTTCACGCGTAGATGAAAGCAAATGGTGCCACAGTGAATCGAACCGCACCTGCCGTCTTCTGTTTGGGTGCTTGCTGTCCAGGGTTATCCATCACTTGTGGGAAAGGGTTGGGCATGAGTGCTGACGGCTCCTGTCGCTTGGCAGGCTCAACCGCGACTCTGTCAGGATTTGAGCTGGAAACCGGTGTGGCAATGGGACATTTTGCGAATTTACTCTCTCCGAGTGCAGATAGCAACCTTCGCGGAGCGGTCAGCTGAACGGTAGATGCGCGAGGCTGCGCACAGGGGGCTGGATCGTCGTGCACTGCCTGGGGCTCACAATCATGCCCACCCTGCCTCCCCCCTGATTCCACGTTCCCAGCACTGAACTCTCCAGCCATTTGTTCGCCCCCATGTGCACTCACCATCCCACGACATGCGGCCCCACTGCGTGCAGTCTTCCCGTATGCATCCGCCCCAGAGACATCACAACGTCCATTCCCGATTGGACGCGCGGTGCGGATCGGCAGCTCCCGGCGGACTACCGCACCGCCAACGTTTGGCTTTCTGATGAAAGGGTTTGCTGCTGCGCGTCTGGGCTTCCCTAAAAGTTGAGTGTCAGCAGTTGGCGATGACTGGGCAATGCTGGGTTGGCATTGCTGCCTGTTCCCATTATGCGCGTTCTCTTTGTTGGAAACGAGAGGGTACCTACTGTCCAGCCCATGGGTTCAATGTTTTCAGTGAGTGCAGGAAGACCCTCCTCAGCAATGACACTGCGACCGTTCTTATGTGTGACCCTTCTTATATGTGATAATGCGGAGGGTGTCACCTGGAGTCAGCTTCCTCTTTATTCTGCAACGGACTGCAGATCTCAGGAGTCGCAGAAACGTGACTCCCCCCATCTTCGCTAGCACTGTCATCCGAGAGGTCCGTTGGTCGGGGACGTGGCGACGGAGAGCGAGGCCGGCTGAGAGGGGGAACGCCTGTGATGAAGTCACCCAACCACTTGGTCATGACAGCAGCCACGCCAAAAAATTACCTCAAAAAACACCGTGACCCCTCCCTATCGAAGGCACCCTTTGGTTGCGTAGACCGCACCTGTTGCGACTACTCGGCTTTGGGTGGTAGAGATTTGGTAGGCTTTACTGGACTCGTCGACGTTGTGTCGTTCCTTTCGACGCTTGAAGTCGGCGAGCATCCTCTCTGCGCGCAACGTCGAGACGAATGAGCGCCTGTCTTTCACCCCTCTACGCAGGAAAACATAGCGAAAGTGTCGTACCTATGCCGGGGCTAAGATCCCTTTTCTCCGGCTTGCGTCTATTGGACGACACGAACCTGCGGTTCCACTGTTTGATTTGTTCCGCGAGTTCGTCCATGGTTGACATTTTTTAGAGCGTCTGTGTAGTCAGCACAGCGGAAACTCGGCAGTACTTTGTGACAGCTCCAGTCGTGCGTCCCGCTTGGCCGCTTGGCATCGGTTTTTTTATGCGGTACCTGCAGTAGGTTTTTTACGACGAGGCGAAGACCTCGGAAACGGGGCTGTCACGACGCATGAAGACGACGGCTTATTTTCTTCCGTCGGCTCTGCAAGGCTCCGTGACAAGGCAGAGTGAGGGCTGTGACAGCCTGACAGGCCAGGGGCGGAGGCGGATCGCGCTGGCGGAGCGCAATATTTGAATTTGAATTAGCGCCCCATGATTCTAACTTGTGTGCTGATGGGAATACCGTTTTTGTGATCTATCATTATTAATTAAGGACGAGGTTGATTTTTAAAATTTTGTCGTAAGATTAAGTGTACCACCGATGTGTTTCATCCGCTGCAGCAGAGGTTTCGTCTGCACAATATTGTGATTTCTGTGCACAATATTATTATTAATTTTTTCTGTGCTTCCATTTGCGCCGTTCCAACGATCTCGTGATTTAATTCTTATATTGGTAAAATATTGGGGTTTAACGGTTATTAACGTACCATGTTGAGTCCGCCTAAGGTAACGCGCGGAGACAAAGCGTCACAAGCGCAGTAAATTGTCCGCGGCGGACGCCCACGTGCTTTACCTATAAAGCAGCTCCTCTAGCTGGTAGCAGCCACCTTCTGCCTTTGCGCTCGCCCAGTCGGCTCGCGCAACAAGCATCGTAGCTCTCGTAGCTGCGCAAGGTGACAACTTACACTCGACCGCGTCTAACACGGCCGAGACTCTTTATCCTGCTCAAAATACGATGGCTACATACATACAAGTCGACGACGAAATTCGCGACGCGCCGGAATTTCTTACATCAATATAATCCAAAGAACATGAGCAACGCTTACTCGCTAACGCTGCCGCATCAAAAGAGCGACTTACTGGCCGGTTTCAGCAAGTATTTACCGAACTAACGGCCACGCTTAGCTCGACCATCATCACTCAACTAGCAGCAGCCAAACAAGTCAGCACACAGCTAGCCAGTCCCGTCGGCGTATTCGACACGCCGAAGGGTGGAATTACGGAGCACGACGCCCGTAGCGCCCAACTGCCGACCGAGCGACCCTCGATCGACCCCACCGTGCGACCCCTGGCCGACGGTACCCCCAGCAGCCCTACTAGGTGAGGATTACCACATCGACACAAAGCTATGGGGACCCAACATTGCCCATGGCCTCGAGCTACCCCCCGACATCTCGACGGCCCACAAATCTGGAAGCTTACCCGTGACACCTACCGCCACCTCTCCGCCCGCCGGCACAACGCCACGCTCGAAGAATACCGCGCCACGGCCTGTCACGCCACCTACGCCGTATGCGCTAACACGGCGAGCGTATCAGCTCTGGAAGACATTCAAAATTACCCCAAGGACTCACCGGAATTTGCGGCGGCGGTCGTCACCCTGCGTCAAAGCAACCCCACCCACAGCGTGCTCGAGGAGGCCGCCCGTGTGCGGATATTCCACATCCGACACACCAAGGGCGGAGGGGAGACGAGCGATTCGGACCGCGTTTTCGCGGAACTCGCCTACGAGCGTTTCCTCAAACCGCGACCGGACGTTGCCTCCTCCGAGTACGACAACCTACACCGAACGCTCATCGACAAAACCCTCGAGTGTTCGCTACTCGCTAGCGCCAAAGCCGCCACGGGAGCTACCTTTGCGCGCAAGACCCCCGACCGACCCGTCCCCGACCGTCCGACGCTGGCTCCGACCCCACGACCCCAACCCAAGCCAAAGCCACCACCGGGAGACAACGCCGACACCAAAGACACGAAGGCCAAGAACCCAGACAAGAACGCCTGACGGTGTGACCCGCCGCGCCACGTCATGCAACGACCATTCCAACTTCATGCGACACCGCGTGCGGAACAGAGCGTCCGAATGGAAACGATTAGGCGCGAGCAAGCAAGTTCTAGGCTGGATTCGTCAAGGGGTTTGCAAACCTGTCTTCGGCGGCCGGCGGCCCCCACCTTTCAACAACGGCACCAGCATGCTGAACGCAACAAAACAGCAGCTCGACTTCATGGACTCCGAGCTTCCCCGATTCCCGCAGTCATGCGCCTGGGAGCCAGGCCAACGCAACAGATTGGTTTCCTGAATGTTTTTAATCCCAAAACCGGGCGAAAACAAATGGCGACTAATTATCGACTTGCGCCCCCTGAACAAGTATTGCAAGGACTACAAGCTAACATACGAGACACTCAAGCACCTCAAGAACCTAACGCGGGCCGGCGAATGGATGGCGTCCTTCGACCTCGCGGACGGCTACTACACACTAGGCATACGGGAGGAGGAAAGAGATTTTTTACGGTAAATTATCGCGGAACGCTGTACATACTAGCCGGTCTTCCGATGGGCTGGAAATGCAGCAATTATTATTTCTGCCGGCTTACCGAAGTTTTTATCCGTCACAAACGCGAATCACTGCCCAACCCCACCGGACACAACCCCCGTCTAGCTACGAGCCACAAGCCCATGCGACCTACACCGTCCCGACGCTATCCGCGCAACTCTCGATGGCGGGGTGCCCAATTACTCCCGTACATGGACGACTTCTTATTTGTTGCCGACAACAGAGACGCAGAGTTACAGCTCCGCGACCGCGTCGCGTGCCTACTCGACCGCCTCGGACTAGGACGCAACCCCAAGAAAGGCCACAGGGAGCCTACGCAAATCTGCGAGCACCTCGGCCTCCATATCGACACCACAACCTCTACGTTCCGAGCCCGTGCTTAGAAACTACACGCCATCGCTACCCTCTCCCGGACCCTCCTACAACGCTTTGCACGCGACGCCCGGTGGGTACCGGCCCGGCAGCTCGCAGTGCTCGCCGGAAAAGTACAATACATGTACCTCGCCAGTCTAGCAGCTCGATTTTACCTCCGCGAACTGCACGACGTTCTCGCTACGCGCACATGATGGGGAGGCCGGGTGCGACTCACCTACCAGTTGAGACGAGACCTCCAATGGTGGACGCAAGTCCCCTCCGCCAACAACGGCCACTCCATCTTCTCCCCCATCGAGACCGCCTACCTGCACTGCGACAACTCAAGTTACGGTTGGGGACTAGTAATAAACGAGCAGTTGGAAGCACGGAATTTCTGGTCAACGACATACCATCAACAACACATCACATGGAAAGAGTTGAAGGCCGTGCGACTCGCCGTCCTTTCGTTCTTACCACTCATGCGCGGCCGCAAAGTCCTCATGCACAAAGACAACCAAGCAGTAGTGGCTGTCCTCAGTCACCTAACTTTGAGGTCCCCGGCTATGATGGACGAGCTTTGAAAACTCTGGGAATTCATCGACACCAATAACATCAACATCCGCGCGCGGTATATTCGCTATGCGGCCAACATTTGGGCCGGCAAACTGAGCCGCGAAACAGACCGGGACGATTGGCAGCTCAACCCCCGCATCTTCACTTACCTGGACTCCATGTGGGGCCCCCACTCCATCGACATGCTTGCCACGCAAGGCAACTCGCAACTTCCCCGCTACAACTCCCGTTGGCGAAACCCCACCTCCGAAGCCGTGGCCTGCCTCCATCTTCCCGGGAACCGCTGCACAACGGAGACCAATTGGTGCAACCCACCTTGGACACTCCTCTCCGACCTCGTCCATAAGCTACGCCAATCCGGGGCCGAAGCAACAGTCATCGCACCGTACTGGCCCGCCAAACAGTGGTACCAACTACTAAGCGAACTTTCCGACGAACAGATCCTGTACCCCCCTCCCGAGATTTATTCTTTCCGGGCAAGCGCGGAGCGTACGAGGGCGTCGGACCGCCCGGCTGGAGCGTCACGGCTTTCCACGTACCGCCCCGTCTTGGCTCTACCAAACACGTGGTAAACTCCACCCAACACCGACCAACCGGACGTCCGCGCCCATACCTCTGCACGCCCGGACATCCGCGGACAACGACCACCAAGCCGCACCTGTGAAATACGGACTCGTCGAACCTGCGGCCCATGCCCCGTGGCACGCCTCGCCTCAACCACGTCGGCGCACTCATCGGGACAGACGACTTGGGCGACCTCGTGCTCGACCTACTCACCGGCTCCCTCGCCCCCACCACCTACAACAACTATGGCACCGGTATGCGCCGTTCTATTGTTTTCTGCAACGAAAAAGGAATCACACCACTCGAGGCGGCCGCGGCCGACATGCTTCGGTTTACAACATGGCTCGCCGGGTCCGGAACCATCGCAGCCAACAACCTCCAACCCTAGTTCTCGGCAATAAACAAGTTCTTTCGCGACCATCTGAAGGAGCCAGTGGCGCTGGGACCACTTCTAGCGGACGCACGTCGAGGACTCGCCATGCAACAGCAGCCCATCACCGACCCCGACATTTGCGTACCAATCCCTGCCCCCATCGTACAACATGTGCTACTCTTCGCCCATCGACACTACCGCGCGCTAACGTGGCAGCTGGACAATCTCGTATAGATTAAAACTTTCCGCGCGATTCTTGTAGTCTAACTACTGCTATTTTTGCCGCGCGGAAACTGGCGTACGTTGCCACATGGACGACATCGCGGTCGACCGAACGGGCGGTAATATACTGTTACTTGTACGAAAAGCAAAGGGAGACCGCGTAGGACCGCGACCGACAAACCGCTTCTACAACTCCCTATTACTCCAGTACCACTGCTAGCGGACCTCCTAGAGGCGTTTACCGCTGGACGCACTAGTTATTGCAATCAACTCGGCAATGGACCCGGACCAACTACCTTTTGGGCCATCACGCCCAATGAATAACCGCACACGTGGACGGCCGGGACCATCACCGAGTGGATTCGTGATGCGTGCAACACCATTGGCGCTTTACCCCCCACACATTCACACAATTAAAGTGGACATCGCATAGCCTGCGGAAAGGCGCGGCGTCCGCAGCCGCATGCATCGGCGCACCCCTCACCAAGATCCGCTACATGGGTGGTTGGTCGAAGACCAACGACGTCGTCACTGGCAAGTACATCGACCCCACAATGAGCGAAACCCCGGCGGCCTGGCTATTCTTCGGCTCGCTAGTCGCCAAACCCCCGGATTAGTAGCCTATGCAGACCTTCAGTCTCTATAGATGGCATTATCTGACTCCCACTCGCTAAATTCTTGTATTGGTAAAATATTGGGGTTGAACGGTTAGTTAACGTACCATGTTGAGTCCGCCTAAGGCAACGCGCGGAGACAAAGCGTCACAAGCGCAGTAAATTGTCCGCGGCGGACGCCCACCTGCTTTACCTATACATCAGCTCCTCTAGTTGGTAGCACCCACCTTCTGCCTTTGCGCTCGCCCATTCCGCTCGCGCAACCCACCCACCCTTCCCTGATCAAGCGCTGAATAGAAATAACACCTCTGAATATAGGTGTTTTAGTGCCTGTTTATCGAAAATGTAAGCAAGCTGTCATCTTTTGCATAATCTGACTCCCAGTCGCTGATGAATATTGAATTTACCCTAGGGCACGTTTTGCCAAAGATGTCAGCTTGCTTACAATTTGGTCAAAAGACACCCACAGACAGGGTCTGGGGGTCAATTAGCGCAGGATTATAGGGATGGGTGGGTGGGTTCGCGCGAAGCCTAGATTGGCTGAGCGCGAAAGCAGAGAGTGCCTAGGCTCGTGGCTAGCTACGGCTTATAAGGCACGGGCGTTGGTCGTTGGCTGCGTCTAACTGTTCGGGCAAGGTGGTTGCCCTGCAGGCGAGACGCGCCGATATTAACGGTAACAGTAACCGCTAGAGTTACTGTCCCGTACACATGATATTGGATATGCAAACCTCTAGATTCAAATCAATCTGACCATTTACCCTAGGGCACGTTTTGCCAGTAACCTAAAGCCAAAGGCTTGCACAGCCAGAATTAGTGTTGCGGGGGGGACGGAGTGAGCCAGCCGAAGAACCGCCAAGCAGCAGGTGTTGGGGTCATGGTTGGGTCAATATATTTTCCTTCGGTCACCGAGCTGTTTTTGGCCCAGCCACCCATAAATTTGATTACGGGGAGGGGGGCGCCGATGCAGCTGGCAGCGGACGCTGCGCCTTTCCGTAGGCTGTGCGATGTCCACTTGAAACCGGCGGGGGCGGCGGAGTTGACGGTACGGAGGGCGAGGGTGAGCCAGGCGGAGATGGTGGCCGCGGCGCCCCACTCGGCGGAAGGTTCAGAAGGGGAGCAGCTCCAAAAGGCGAGTGGGGGTGGCGTGTTGTAAAATTTTTGCAGAAAGTCGCGCGCTGCTCCGTGTAGTAGATGAGCAGGTCTGCCAGGACGGGGTTAGCTGCGACCGGGATAGCGATGACAGGTTTATCTGCCGCGTCGCGGCGCTGGTCCCCTTTAGATTTACGTACGAACAGGCAGATTTGTTGAGAGGGCCTGTCGACCACTAGGTCGCCGGTCTGGCAGCGGGCGCCAGTTTCGGCGCGGCAGAAAAACGTGTAATTGACACACACCGCTAAACAGGCTCTGAAGCGCTGCATCTGAGGGAGGGCAGCAGGGGTCCACGCGAAAGTGCCGCGTAGGGTGTTGGCGGCGTGTAGGATGTTCAGCGCGACTTGTGCGGGTAGCGGGAGGCGAGCGGCGGTGGGCAGCAGGCGGCGCTGTAGCATGTCGAGTCCACGGCGGGCGTCCGCCAGGAGTTCGCCCACGGCGATAGGTTGGCGCCGGTGGTCGCGGAAGTACTTGTTAATTGCGCTGAAGTAAGGCTGCAGCGAGC
Organism: Tetraselmis chui; assembly: GCA_026401115.1. Lineage (NCBI taxonomy): Eukaryota > Viridiplantae > Chlorophyta > Chlorodendrophyceae > Chlorodendrales > Chlorodendraceae > Tetraselmis > Tetraselmis chui. Next base: position 132,814 of record JAPMLY010000472.1, read on the forward strand.
TGGCAGCGACCGTTCCCAAGAGGGCTAGCCAGGCCGTGTAGCGGACCATCGTGGCCGGCGTGGCCTGTAGCGGGGCGATATTTTCTTCTGCACAAAAAATAAAAAACTGTCGAATTGCGCTCTGGTAGCTCAGGTACGTCGAGGGCGCTAGCGAGTTGCTGAGTAGGGCAACCGCTGTAACCCCGAGCTTATCTGATCCTAGGAGGTCTTGAAAAGTTTCAGCCAATTCGGAGGACCAGGGCGACTGTGCTGCTTCGAGGCGTAATTCGTAGCGCGGGGGTCCTGTACGCAGAGGGCGGACGTCCTGTACAGGCGCATTTAATCGGTCCGGGCGTATCGCTCGGCCAATCGCACCGCGTCGGGTGTAGAGCCAAGCGGGGGTGCTAGCCGAAAGGCCACGATGCTCCAAGCGGGAGGTCCGACCCCTTCTTGCCTGCCTAGCCTGCCGGGGAAGAACAGGTCGCGGGACGCTGGGAAGTGCACGGTCTCGGTGGCCAAGCGGGCGAACGCGTGGTACCATGTTTTGTTTCGCCAGTAGGGGGCGATGACTGTTGCCTCGGCTTGAGCTTGTTCGAGTTTCGCGGCGAGTGCGGGTAGGGCCGACCAAGGGGGGTTGCAGTAGTTGTTCTCGCGTCTCCACGCCGAGTCGGGGAGGTGTAGGCAGTCGATGTCCTCGCACAAGGGGTCGCGCCAGCGGGCGTTGAAGCGTGGCAGCTGCGTGTTGAGCATAGACGCGAACCGGTCGATTGTATGCGGGCCCCACCGACGCTGGAGGTGGTTGAAGAGTTGAGGGTTTAGCTGCCAGTCCTCGGAGTCCAGTTCGCGGCTGAGCGTGTCGGCCCAGACGTTGGCGGCCGACCGGATGTAGCGTGGGCGGATGTGGATGTCGTTGGTGTCGAGTAGGAACCACAAACGCCGTAGCTCGGTCATCATGACGGGCGACCGGGAAGTTAGCTTGGTTAGGACGGCGACCACGGCAGTGTTGTCCTCGTGGAGGAGGACTTGTCGTCCTCGGAGTTGCGGGAGAAAGGTTTCGACCGCGTGCCGGACTGCCCGAAGCTCCTTCCACGTAATGTGTTGGAGGCGGTCGGTGGCGCTCCAAAACCCGCGGGCTTGGTAATTGGCGTCCTCGTTGAGGACGGCCCCCCATCCGTAGTCGCTCGAGTCGGCGTGCAAATAGGCGGTCTCGATGGGCTTGTAGATCGACCGGCCGTTGTGTTGGGAGGGTACCGTGCGCCACCACTCGAGGTCGCGCCGGAGTTGGTGGGTGAGGCGCACGCGTCCCCCCCAACCGGTACGGGTAGCCAAAACGTTGTGGAGCTCGCGCAAAAAGAATCGGGCGGGCGCGATGGCGAGGTAGAGAAATTGCGCTTTTCCCGCGAAGGCTGCGAGTTGGCGTGTGGGTAGCCATCGTGCGTTGGACGCTGCTCGTCCGAGCAAGGACGAAGCGTGTTGTGCGAGGTGGTGCAGTTTTGCGAGTGGGGCGCGAAACTCGCCGCGGTGTAAATCCACCGTGAGGCCCAAGTGGTCGCCGACTTGCGTTGGCGTCCACACACCTTTCTTGGGGTTGCGCTGTAGGCCGAGGCTGTCGAGCAGGGCTTGGACGCGCTGCCGAAGTAAGAGTGCCTCGTCGTAGGAGTCCGCCAAGAAGAGGAAGTCGTCCATGTAGGGGAGTAGTCGGGTTCCTCGCCATCGCGCGTTTCGGAGGAAGCGCTTGGACGGGCGGCGTGGGCCGGCCGGTGTAGCTGCGGGCGTGGGAGGTGGTGGGCGGCGTAGGTGGTTCGTAAACACTTGCGTGAGTTTGCAAAAGTAGTAGGCGGAGCCCGACCACCCCATGGGGAGGCACGCGAGGCGCCATAAGGTGCCGCGGTAGTTGACCGTGAAGTAATCCCGGTCTTCCTCCCGGATGCCAAGGGTGTAGTACCCATCGGCGAGGTCGAGTGAGACGAAGTAGTCCCCCGGTCGAGATAGATGGCGGAGGTGCTTGAGGGTCTCGCAAGTCATGTTGAACGTCGAGCAGTAGCGGTTGAGTTCGCGAAGGTCGATAATCAAGCGCCATTGATTGCATCCGGGTTTTGGAACCAAGAACATCCGGGAGACGTAGCGTGGGTTCGTAGAGCGCTCCCACGCGCCGCAAGCCTCGAAGCGTGGTAGTTCCGAGTTGAGAAACTCGAGTTGGTCGGGTGTGGCGTCTAGCATGGAGATGCCATGGTTGAACGGCTTGGGACGTAGGCCGTGCTTGAACTTCACACGTACGCCGTGGCGGATCCAACTTAGGACTTGGCCGCTCGCGCCGATGCGCTCCCACTCCCGCCATTTTCGACGTACGCGGTGGCGCATGAAGGAAGATGTCGGGGAGCAGGAATCGGCGCGGCGGGCTACACCATCATTTCTTGCTTGGGGTTTTAGCCGAGTCGGTCGGCTTGGGTGGGAGGGTTGCTCGTGCCGCGGCTGCTGCTGCTGCGGCGGCCTTGCGTTTGTCGGCGGCGGCTTTGCGGCTCCGAGCGTCGGGGCCGTTGGGCTTGTCCGGTGTGACCTTCGCGAAAGCGGCGCCGGCGGCGGCCTTGCTGGCAGCGTGTAAGCTGACTTCAAGCGTGCGGTCGACGAAAGCTTGGCGTAGCGCGTCCAATGTGCCGGAGACCGCGGTAGGACGCGGTCGGCAAAAGCGCTCGTGTGCCAATTCGGCGAACACGCGGTCCGCATCCGTGCTCGTTTGTCCGCCCTTGGTGAGGCGGAGGAAGCCCAATCGAGTACGGGCGGCCTCCTCCGTCGCTGTGTGGGTGCGATGGCCCGCTCGGATGAGGGCAATCGCTGCCGCCTGCTCTGTAGGTAGAGGTGGGCCGTGCGACAACGTGTCCAAAGCCTCGCCAATTGCCGCGTTGGCGCAACTGTCGAAGAAGGCATAGCACCCGATGTGTAGGTACTCGTCGTATGCCGCTTGGGTGCGTTTGTCGCTTAGGGCACGGGCGGTGTCGTCCGTGAGAGTCCACAGACGTGGCTCCTCGACGTCTCGGGGGGGACGTTCGAGGCCGGCCGGGATGACTTCGCCGTAGTAGGTGAAGTCGACAAACTCGGCCGCGGAGGGGTCGGGTTCGTCGTCGAGCAGGTCGATAGGTGGCTCGGGGGCCTCCTTACCACCCTCCGTCGCTGTGGTCGCGTCGGTGGGAATGGACTGCTGTTGATCAGTAGTAGCAGGTGTGGCTGTCGTCGACCGGAGCTGAGCGAGTAAGGCAGCGTTAGCCGCCAAAAACTGCTCAGTAATCCGTTGCTCCGATGCCAAAACTGCCGTACGAATCTGCTCGGCTGTGCGTTGTTCGAGTGTAGTAGCGTGAGGGTCGGCCGCTGCGGCGGACGTAGACTGCTCAGGCTGCATATTGGGGAACTGCGTAGCTGAACGAGGGGAAGTGTCGCGTGACGCTCGAGTGCGCATGGGGCGAAAAGGTAAAACTGACACCCTGCTCGACTACTAGAGTCGAGACTGCATTCGCGCGAAGCCTAGATTGGCTGAGCGCGAAAGCAGAGAGTGCCTAGGCTCGTGGCTAGCTACGGCTTATAAGGCACGGGCTAGCTAGAGCTGACCGTTGGGGAAGTCGTTGGTCGTTGGCTGCGTCTCACTGTTCGGGCAAGGTGGTTGCCCTGCAGGCGAGACGCGCCGATAATAACGGTAACAGTAACCGCTAGAGTTACTGTCCCGTACACATGATATTGGATATGCAAACCTCTAGATTCAAATCAATCTGACCATAATTAATAATAGATTCACTCGTACAACCGCTGTACGGGGTAATGCCAAATACTATACTACATACATATATTCGGTACAGGTACTTTGCCTGTGCTCGAGGTGCAGAACGGTCAATTTTGGTCATATTGAAATTATAGAGGTTTAAATTACACTGGGGGCGAGAATAGTCGGGCGTTGCCACGACGTTACAAATTCTAACCGCTAGAGTACGCATGACACTGTGGGTAAAACACGGACATGCGTTACCCCTATATGACGCGCCGACACACATAGGTCGTCCACCTTCTGCCTTTGCGCGAGCACAGCTCACGCAACGGCATCTAGACTCTAGCAGTCTAGTAAGGTGACTGATCTCTACTAGCACACGGTGTAGCTACTATCGAAAACATTCACAGGGCAACTATGGCAGACAATCTACCAGAACACCTGTACCCAACGGGGGACGACAGCGGGGACATCCGAGCGCCACCATCTGCAGCGAAGTTTGAAAACTTGTATAATCTTGTTAATCAGCTGCTCCTGAAGGTAGACGGCGACCAGACGAAACCGCCAGCCCCTACCAAGCAACATAACATTCAGTCAGTACCTGCCGACGCAGTCTCTGAGGGTGGGAGCGTGGACGAGTACGCCACGCATGTATGTGCTCATTCGACCAAGCCCGCGTACATCGACCCGCTCGATTGGATCGACTTACTCCCACGAGCGTTCAACGACAATTTACCGCCTGTCAACGCTTCTATACCGGGCCTGTGGACGCCTCGACACGACGAGACTGACAGGTTCCTAACCGAGGAGAAACGAATTTCCTCACGAGACGAGTATCGACACCTAGCGTGCTATGGCGTTTACTCTGCGGCCGCGGACGCGGCGCTCGAAACAGCTTTGGCAACAGTCGTTCGACAACCGCTACCGAAGCGGAACGAGCGCACGCATGGGATATTACAGACGCGGCCGTTCGGACACACAAGACTGTCACGCAAGCCGTCGAGTCGCGACTTACCTACGTTCGACGATTCAAGGGCAAGAAGGCCCTTACCGGAGAGGAGCGAGTCGCCGAACGCCTCGTCTACTCCAGAGTCCAGATTCTTCGACACACATGCTGCCGACCGCAGCACCAACGGCGTCGACGGCCTCCTCGCGGCACTGGAAGACAAACGCCTCGAAGTTAGTCTCCACGCGGCCGCAAAAGCTCAAGCCGCTCAAACCTTTAAGCAGTCGACGCCCGGCAGAGGCGACGGAGGCAACCCCGACAGACCTACCGCGAGGCCGGACAAGAACCTCAAAGACAAGGAAATCAGGGACAAGGAAAAACGAGAGAAGCGCGACAAGGACAAGACTCGCCAAAACAAAAAGCCCGAGCCCGAGGCAGAGGGCTGATGGTGTGCACCGCCGCGCCGATTCCTGCAACCCAGCCTCCGACTACATGCGACATCGCGTGCGACGGAGCTGGCGCGAGTGGGAGAAATCGGCGCGAGCGTGCAAACCCTACAGTGGATCCGGGAGGGTGTATCGATACCGTTCAACAACAACCGCCCACCCCCACGATTCAACCAAGGAGTGTCGTTACTCGATGCTACCCTTGCCCAACTAGAATTCGTCGAACGCGAATTAGCGCGCTTTGTACATGCCGGAGCTTGGGAACCCTCGACCTGCAGCGACTACGTCTCCAGACTATTCCTAGTCCCAAAATCGGGCGTCAACCAGTGGCGATTAATCTGCGACCTACGACCACTCAACCAGTATTGCGTGCGAAAACGACTCAAGATGGAGACCCTACTCGGGGTAAGGCACCTCACCCGCAAGGGGGACTATATGTTCAGCTTCGACCTACAAGACGGGTTCCACGCACTGGGCATCAGCCCAGCAGACCGAAACTACTTCACCGTCAACGTCCGAGGCCAACTCTACAGGCTAGCCGGGCTACCTATGGGTTGGTCCCTATCCCCGTTTTATTTCTGCAAGATGACGCTCACCTTCGTAAATTTCCTGCGCAACCCGGACCCCGAAGCACCTACCCCACCGACGAACAGCTGCTCGAAGACCTACCTCAGACGAACGCGGTGGCGCGGCGCCCGAATACTACCCTACGTCGACGATTTTCTACTCTTCGCGTCTACATAGGCGGAAGCGCTCACCTTACGCCGCCGCATGTCACAGCTGCTCGACCGGCTCGGGCTCCTTCGACACCCCACCAAGGGTTTCTGGACACCAGCGCAAGTCGGGCACCATCTGGGTATCGACATCTACACAGCGTCAGGCTATTTCTACGCGCCGGAGCAAAAACTCAACAAGATTGCACAACATGCCAGACACCTTATCGGCAGAGCTACACGGAACGCGCGCTGGTTACCCGTCAAAGACCTGCAGTCACTCGCAGGTCAGGCCCAGTACCTTTTCTTGGCAATTCCGGCGGCAAGGTTCTTCCTCCGCGAACTTCACTCCGTCGTCGGCGAGAAGTGGGGTGGCCTCGTCCGGCTCACCCCCCAGCTACGTCGCGACCTACAGTGGTGGACAGAGGTGCCCAGTCAGTCCAACGGCAAGCCCATCCACAAACCCGTGGAAACAGCATATCTACACACGGACAGCTCCGGGTATAGTTGGGGCGCGGTCCTAAACGAGCAAGTCGAGGCTCGAGGATTCTGGAGCAAGGAAGACGAACAACAACACATTACCTGGAAGGAGCTGAAGGCCGTCCGTCACGTTGTCGAGAGTTTCCTACCACAACTGGCAGGCCGCAACGTCCTCTTGCACGAGGACAACCAAGCAGTATGTCACATTTTGACTGGCCTGACCTCACGGTCGTCAGTTATGATGGACGAACTCCGACGACTATGGTGCCTACTCGATACGAACTCTATCACGATCAGGGCCCGCTACATCAGGTCAGCGGCCAACGTTTGGGCCGACATGCTCAGTCGACATCTAGACAACGACGACTGGCGACTAGACCCGGTACTGTTCGCGGAACTCGATGCGAGGTTCGGAAAGCATTCGATCGACCGCTTCGCCTTGGCCCTCAACACCCTACTACCCCGGTACAACGCTGGCTGGAAGGACCCCACGTGCGAGGCAGTGGACGCCATACACCTCTCAGACAACGATTGGCGCAAGGAGAACAATTGGTGCAACCCACCTTGGCCCCTCCTACCCAACCTCGTCCAAAAACTTCGACAGAGCGGAGCAGCAACTACCGTAGTCGCCCCGCGCTGGACATGGAAGGTCTGGCACCAGGCGCTTACCGAGCTGGCTTCCGAGGAAATCATCATCGCGCCACGCCAAAACTTGTTCCAACTCGGACGGCGGGCGCTACGCGGTACAACAGGCAGTCCACACTGGCCTGTGACAGTATTCCGCGTTCCCTTCCGGCGTGGCTCTATCTGAGGCGAGGGGCAGTCAGTGCTACGTTAGCACTATTTACGGGAGTACACAACGCGCCAAGAATCCCGCACCACCAGCCCGGCCGCAAAGCACAGCCTAAGTATCGAGTTACCGTCACAGCCACCACCAACCCGTGGATCGAGACGATGAAACCGTACATGACCAAATTTTTCGGTTCTGACGCACTGGGCACCAAGACCTTGGCTCTCCTCGCCGCAGCATGGGCCCCTAGCACGGCAGCAACGTACGGCAATACTATCCGCCGCTACTTCGATTTTTGTACGGAGCAACGACTCGCGCCGCTAGCGGCCACACCGGCACACATGGCACGCTACGTCGCATGGCTAGGGCAACTAGGTACTATCAAGGCCTCGAGTCTCCAGCCGTACCTCTCAGCGGTCAACGGCTTCTTCAAGGACCACGGCCTCGAAGCAATTGCCCTCGGAGATCTGGTCGCGAAAGTGAGAAAAGGCTTAGCGGCCTCTCAAGTCGCGATTGACGACACGACGGTACGGGTCCACCTGCCCGCCTCTATCATCGTAAAAGCCCTACGCATGGCTCAAGCCCTACGACTCCAACTCACGGCGGCCACGTCGCGTGAATTGCTCCAAGCCAGCCCAGCACGCGAACAAGTACGTTTACTACGGGCATGCACTACGGTGGTACTACTCTACTTATTCTTCAGTAGAGGGGGCGCAGGCATAGGCTGCTTAACAGAGGACCTCGTCGCCTCCGAGGCAGACGGACTACGCTTGTACCACCGTACAAGGAAGGGACAACGCGAAGTGTCAGCAGAGCGCAAACTACTATGTCACCTACCGCCTACAGTACACAGCGAGGTAGTTCAAATGTTATTGTTCTTCGACGCTATCCGACACACGCTCTCGGACGGAAAATACCCGACAGCGCGGTGGGCGATTAGCACCTCCGAACGACACGACAGATGGACAGCCAACACGCTCACGGGATGGCTCTCCGAAGTCACGATGGCACTGCAAGAACGACCCCCGGAGGGTTACAGCTGGACACCACACTCCCTCCGAAAAGGGGCTGCGACAGCCGCCTACAGCATCGGAGTCACGCTACAGAAGATCAAACACTTCGGTGGCTGGTCAACGGAGTCCAGCGTCGTCCTCGACTACATCGACCCGACCGCCCTTGCAGGACGGTCAGAGTGGTTCCTCTTCGGCTGGCTCACACCATGGGGTGGCCAACCAACGACGATCAACCCGCCCAATGGCGACAACATGGCAAACGGAGCCTCCCCTTGCTTTGTAAATGGTCATATTGAAATTATAGAGGTTTAAATTACACTGGGGGCGAGAATAGTCGGGCGTTGCCACGACGTTACAAATTCTAACCGCTAGAGTACGCATGACACTGTGGGTAAAACACAGACATGCGTTACCTCTATATGACGCGCCGACACACATAGGTCGTCCACCTTCTGCCTTTGCGCGACCATAGCTCACGCAACCCTCCCTCCCGATTCCCTCAATTAGCGTACGTACCGGGCCCTGGGCCCCTTGCGAGCAAAAACTGTAAGAGATCAACACTTTTGGCAAACGGAGCCTCCCCCTGCTTTGTAAATAGTATATAAGGTAGTCAATCCTTATCACCGATGTATCCGTCAAAAGTAGAGGGGCGGTTCGCCAGTGACCGACGGCGAGACGACAGTTGCGATTCCTAACGGCTTCGCCCGTCTTCACCGCAAATTTGGGACGGCACACGGTCGTCGTCAAACTGGAATATATGACGAGCGTCCGGTAATCAGTGGCGTGCCGTGTGGCGACAATGGCGGCCCACCGGCCTTCTCCGATTTCGAGGGCGGCAAGTGGTCGAGGGGCGCAGCCGTTGGGGTGGGGCGGGGGCGGGGCGGCCGGCGACCTGGCGGCCTCGAGTGGGGGCGAGGGACTGATGGCCGCGGGGGAGAGGGAGGAGGAGGCGGCGGAAGCAGCCGCTATGGCCTCTGGACTGGCTGCGTTCGGAGGGGCCGGTATAATAAAGGGCAACCCGCGAGGGGAGGGCAACCGAGCGGTGGCGCAGCCCATCTCTCCGCATTGGCTGGCTGCCGCGCTCGCTGGCATACTACTGCTTTATGCCGCGGTGGAGCTGACGGTGGTGCAGCCCATGGAGACCGCAGAGCTGCAGGTACGGCATTATCACACAGGGGCAAAAGGGGATCAGGCTGTAGCCTTTGCCTCTATCGCACCCGCTTTGCTGTGTGTGTGTGTGTGTGTGTGTGTGTGTGTGTGTGTGTGTGTGTGTGTGTGTGTGTGTGTGTGTGTGTGTGTGTGTGTGTGTGTGTGTGTTTGTGTGTGTGTGTGTGTGTGTGTGTGTGTGTGTGTGTGCGCGCGTGTGTGTGTGCTTGTGTGTGTGTATGTGTGTATGTGTGTGGGTGCGTGCGTGTGTGTGTGCGTGTGTGCGTGTGTTACCGTGTGTGTGTGTTACCGTGTGTGTGTGTGTGTGTGTGTGTGTGTGTGTGTGTGTGTGTGTGTGTGTGTGTGTGTGTGTGTGTGTGTGTGTGTGTGTGTGTGTGTGTGTGTGTGTGTGTGTGTGTGTGTGTGTGTGTGTGTGTGTGTGTGTGTGTGTGTGCGTGCGACGAAGATGTGCAGGGTAATGAGGATGCAGGAGTGGGTCACGGATGGCATTGAGGTTTGGCTGAGTCACTTAGTGGCTGTCACCCGAGCAGGCAGTCCCACATGAGGTCAGCGGTAATAGAGATGAGCACCACAGCAGCCGCAGCGCAATGTCACTGATGGACATTGGTATCCCAGGGCTGGACCCAACGGGACCAGGTGCTATCCTGTGCGATGACATTGCGCCATGACTCCCCTGCATTCTTTTGGAGTCTGTTTGTGGGTGACCCCTTGACGGGCACTGACCGGGCTACGTTGGGCTCAAGGACAGGGAAAAAAGGGCGGTCGCCTAGGCAGCTGGTGATGGAGAGTCGTTCACCAAAGAGCGGAAAACACTCGGGGAGGGTGAAGCATGGAGGGGGCGGGGGCTTGGAGAGTGTGCAACGACCCAGCCACGAGGAGGCGTGGGATACCTTTGATGAGGGGCATCAGGGTGGCGAGGGCGGCAGGTGCGGGGGCGGTCGGGGAGTGGTTGGTGGGTCGATGCACCCAGGCGAAAGCCTCAGATGAAAATCATCGCGAACGATATTGCAGCGCTGATCCTCATTTATGTGTGTGTGTGTGTGTGTGTGTGTGTGTGTGTGTGTGTGTGTGTGTGTGTGTTTGTATGTGTGTGTGTGTGTGTGTGTGTGTGTGTGTGTGTGTGTGTGTGTGTGTGTGTGCATCTATGCTGTCTCTCTGCTGCATTCAGTCCACGACTAGGATCGCCACGTGAGTTCAGCTCAGAAGCTTCCGAGGAGGACTCCGTCGGCGTTGGTTTTCTCTCCCAAGATGCCATCCTCGCGGCTAGTCTCATCGTCAAGGCACTGTCTAACCGGCCGACTGCTTGCATGTCACCGCTTCTATCCGACTTTGTCGTCTGAGATTGACTTCGTCTTTGGGCGGCGCATGCAGGGGGCGTCGCGGACACTGATGCACCACTCTGCGACCATTGCGGAAGCGGACGACGGCCGTTTGTTGGCTTCCTGGTTTGGAGGGTTGTGGGAGGCTCAGCCGGACGCAGGCATTTGGCTGGCGCGCTACGAGGTGTGCCTGCCGTATCGACAACCGTGACTGCATGCCCCTCAGTTTGCTTCGAGAACTGACCTGAGAGGGGAGCTAACCGCTTTGCGTTGGTGATGGAGGACAGAGCGGAGAACATTGCGGGGATGCTCCAGGGCGGGGCTCATGCTGGAGCGATGCAGAGGAGTTGGTGCCTGCAAGCCGGGAGGGCGCCCCTTGCTGGAACCCTGTGCTCTGCAAGGTGCCCTCCTCGGGAGAGCTGCTCCTGTTTTACAAGGTGAGCAGCTCCGGAAGTGTTCGGGTATAGCGCGCAAACACAGCTTGTGCTTAGCTGGCCATACTTTTATCCGAAGACGCGAATCTGCTCATTTTTCATCGAAAGCGAGCAAACAAGGGAGACAAAACGAGCGGGCGAGAATGGCGGTCAGGCACATGACGCAATATCTTATCGAATATCAAGCGCAGTTAAGCAAAGAAATATCGGCGCGCGCGCACACACAAACACACACACACATACACACACACACACACCGATAAACACACACACACACACACACACACACACACACACACACACACACGTACACACACATACACACACACACACACACATACACACACACACCCATAAACACACACACAAACACACACATCTACCCACACACACGTCCGCACACACGAACACACACACGCACAGATAGACAGACAGGCAGAGGGAAAGACAGAAAGGCGTCTGTGTGGGGTCTGCAGAATTGTATATGTTGTATTTTCTTTTAGCCTTTGTATGTGTACAGCCTGAAAGTAGGTGCTTTGCATAAGGTGGGGGCGCGGCCTACAAAGTGGACAGGGAAGTTGTTGCGGTCGTTGAACGGCGGTTTAAACTGGAGCGAGGCGGAAACACTGCCGAGAGGCTTTGTGGGACCCGCAAAGAACAAGTGCCTCTTCACCGACAACGGCACTCTCCTAGCCCCATCAAGTGTGGAGGTGCGGCGAACAGATACCCCCCTCACCTGCCCCCGTCTTTTTCCTGTGGACAGCCGTTGACCGCTCCCGATCCCACCCCTCCCACCATCGGAGTGGCTGTGCAGGCGGGTGGGAAGGGAAGTGGTCCATACGCCCAATGGACCAGCCACATCGAATACAGCAGCGACAATGGGCGGACGTGGAAGAGAACGGAGAACATTATTTTCCAGGCGCGCCGTGTTTTGTGGGGGGGCGGTGATGGCGTGTCTGTATGTTCGTGTATATCGGGGTTTGCGGATGTCGAGGTTGTGCATCTGAAGTAACGTTTGGTATTTGTCCGTGATTATACTTTGGTATTGATTTGGAAAAGTGCGAGTGCACGCGCGCGCGTATGTGTGTGTGTGTGTGTGTGTGTGTGTGTGTGTGTGTGTGTGTGTGTGTGTGTGTGTGTGTGTGTGTGTGTGTGTGTGTGTGTGTGTGTGTGCCTGTTTCCATGTGTAGTTGGGGGAGGGAGAGAGGCATGGAGACGCTGAACAGTGTTCTTGTGGCGAATAGGGAAAGATCATACAACCGTCGCTGGTGATTGACTCCGTGGGCCGGGTGCGTGCGTTCATCCGGCAGCGCGGACCGGAGACGAAAGAGCGCTACTTGGAGAGCAACGTCGTAATGGCGGTTTCAGATAGGTGTGTTCAATGCACGGCGCTCCCCCCTCTCTTTCTGCCTCGTAAAACATGCCACCCCACCCTGGCTGCACTCATCAGGTAGGTTTAGAGGATGTGCCGTCGAATGTAGTTTTTATTTTGAATGGGACGTGAGTTTGTGGCTAACGATTTCCAAAGCAGTGAATTTGGATGGAAGTTGGCTACACAGAGGTCTGAATCTATGCAATCTCGATTTTGTGTCTCGTTACTCAACAGTTCCGGCCTGACATGGCCCCACCCGGCGGTGCGGACCAACCTGCCGTGCCCAAACAAGGGTCTGGACGTGGTGCGGCTGCCGGACGGTCGGCTGCTCATCGCCTTCAACGACTCCATGCGCACTCGCTACGCGGCGCGGCGGAAACTGATGCTTGCTGTGTCGGAGAATGATGGCCTCACATGGCGACGGGTTGCGGTAGGCCCCCCCTCGCCCACGGATGGTCTGTTTCATAAACCCTTTTTTTCTTTTTGCAGAGAATGCAGTTTTATTTTTAGAGACCCAAAACTCAAAGGTTTGGGGTGCTTGGGTCTAGGGACATCGGTATTGTCGGTCGAATTGGGTTGGATGAAAGAGCGTTAACCTGCGGTTTCTTTTCTTACCCTGGTGTCCGTCACAATCCTTGTTGGTTGTGTATTGCCGTCAAGTGCTTGCATCTTGTGAACATGGAAAGAGAATGAATGCTCAGTTACATCAATGGAGAATTACGCTGTTTGCGCTCAGATGTTGGAGCACTCGAGGGAGGTGAAGGAGTACTCTTACCCTTCCATGATCCTCGCCTCGGACGGTTTGGTGCATTTGGTGTACACATGGAGCAAAAATGAAGTGGTGCCGAAGGTGTCAGGTCGTGAAAATATCAAACACGTGATTGTCGATCCTGCCAAGCTTCTGTGACAACCACCGAGGCGATGCCTTGACGCATTTTTAGCCGCATCAAGTTTTCGTGCCCACGTGCACAGCGCGGATACTTGTTTCGCTTCTTGTAATTAAGAGGAGCGAAGCATTGCTTCCCTTTCTAACGTCGCATGCATTGGTCGATATGGGTATTCGTTGCATGGCCATTCCGAAATACACACACACACACACACACACACACACACACACACACACACACACACACACACACACACACACACACACACACACACACACACACACACACACACGCACAAACACACACACACACACGCACATACACACACACACACACACACACACGCACATAAACACTCGCTCATACACACACACACACACACACACATACACACACAAACACACGCACACACGCACATACACACACACACACACACATACACACACACACACACACACACACACACAAACACACACACCGTCGCACATGCTTGAAAGACGGTGGGTATGTCTTCCGTATCGAAAGGGGGGTGTGCAGGAGTTTGCCTCTTGCAAGGTGCCAACCCGAATGAACTCTGTAGGCGGGTGTATAATTATGAAGGGATTATGAAAAATGGTCTGTATCTTGGTAAATCAGTTGTACCGTGTTATGTCCTCGGAAATGTGTATTTGATTGCCGTCTCAACCGCGACAAGAGGATGGGGGATCAAGCGGTTCCGTGTCAGACAGCGCTTGAAGCTCGGGCGGTGAATGGGCTCGCCCGTCATCCGGCGGACAGCTGCGAGCCGTTTCACCGTACGCAAAGGAAAGAATCGGTTGTCAGGATTTAACGATCATTCATGACCCAACTTCATTCTGTCAAGCGTGTAGTGTGATGCTTGTAGGCCATTTTGCTGCGCAGCTCATCTCCCCCACTGCTGCTCGGGCTATCAGTGCACCGAAGTACCCACTGAATACTAAATCACAGCTTCGGACCCAGGTGGCCGATTCTATTACCGCCGGATTTCACCAGCATGACCAGATTTTTTCAGCACAAACATTTGACGAGATGCTCTGCTGTCTAGTGACTGCCAGGGGAACTTGACGTCACCTTGATTGAATACCAACACACGAAGTCCTGCATGGAAACGACGGTTTGTTTTTTCAGGGCAAACTATCCGCCTACCTTTCGCTCAACACCCTTATTGTGCATTCGCGTCCCCCCAAAAAGCCTATGAAGGATTTTCGGCTTGGGCCGTACAAAAGAGGCCGTGAGAAGCATTTGATCAGGAGTACTAATTTTGATGCAGTCATAGCCTCAACTATAAGTCGCATAGGTTGGGTCACAGGTGACCGGAGCTATAGCCAAATAGGGGCTAAGACGAATGCAGCTCCCCCATTGTACGTTGAGCACCCATGCAGGCGCAAAACCTCCATTCACCGATATAGTTATAGCATTCTGTTAGGAGTACATGGTAAATTCACTGTGCCTTCAATCCAAAGGCTATACTAGCAGTGCTGACGACTTGACTATGTAATATATTTCTAACAAAAACATGCGAAGGCACTATATAACATTCCAGCTTTACACACCGATTCCAACAACGGTTGCTCCCAAGCCATGAAACCTAGTTTTATTAGGGTAACGGGGCTCACCAAAACAAGATTAGTTTGCCCTCTATTTCTGTACACCCTCTCTTCACGCTCGTCTCACCGCGCACACTATTGAACTCGCCAGAAAAGCGGCTCGTCATGATTTACGGCGCACTAATTTCCATTCTTTCGAAAGGATTGTCGAGCATGCGCTTACAACCACAATATTTGCACCAACGCACACCCGAATCGAACGGAGAGTAGCCGACCAAAGCCAATAAGCTCGTCGTTCATGACAAATGGCCTCACTGTTGGCACCGTGAAAGCGAAGAGCCGTCGTAGACAGCCGCCGCCAGGCGCTACCCAAACCGACGTGGAACATGTTGAGAAATTCAAATATGTTTCGAAATCTTGGTACATTGTCTGCACTATCATGTTTGCCGTTTGGTCATTTTCCTGCTTTCGTGCAACCGCTCAATTGCTGGTACCGAGTGTGAGTCGAGAGATGCTTTTGACAAACGCCATGTGAACGCATCGAAGTGTCGACTGGTGAGGATGAAATGCACATCAGGCCCAGCAATGCTATCAAAATTACATATCACGCGTGCAGCGTTTCAGTTTCACTGTGAGGGGCGCCTTTGGAACGCTTTGGGGACGAATGATTGCGACCCTATGCTATCTGCCATATTTCAGCACCTACGGTATAATGACATTTCAAGTCATCAAAATCTTGTGTGAATTGGATTGTTGGTGGTAGATACGCCCACGCGCCGCCAGTCAGCCGCGGCGGCCCTTGGAGATACTCCCGCTGTGGACCAACCCTCCTTGCTGCACCTCGTGGGGGCTCTCGGATTTGCCGCCCCAGTACGACATGTTGGATTCCGCCTGCGTTGTGGGAAGCACCGCAAAAATAATGTCAGTGTTTCTAAAACGATGGCAGGGCCGATCCAATATTACACTACTCACAATTGTCTGCATTCACAGAAATTGCTTTGCACCACCATAAGAAATATTTTCGGACAAGAAACTGAGCGTGGCAGCAATACGACAAACGGAAGTGTCACACACACAAACACAAACACACACACACACACACACACAAACACGCAGGAGCAGACGTGCGTGTTGTTTTCTATATGCTACAGGTTTAGGCCGTCCAGGGAGCAACTTACACGCGCAAGAATAGAGTCGCACTCAGGGAAAGCCTGCACCCATGTCCGGATGAGAGGCATGACGATGACCTTGAAGAATCCCACCTGGTGAGAGGAAGGGGGGCGCTTAACTCATTGTGGCGCCCCGCCTGGCTGAATGAACCAGTTAACTCGCAAGTCGCCATGCGCGTGTTATTTCATGTGCGTGAATTGTGGTAGCTCAAGTGGGTTGCAGCTTACCTGATTATCTGGGTCAGCAGGGCTGCAGCAACGGGGCACATCGACACATCATTAGCGGTCACATACAACTTGTTTATTTCAAATTTTGTGTTTGAGCTGATTCTATTTTTGCCATGCGCGACGCTTCCTGGTCATCATGGGATTTTAATGAGTGGTAAAATGACAGTTCAGTGCGTTCACGCCACATTCGCAGACTTGCATGAAAGCACGTTCACTAAAGTCACGTCGTGTGCCAAATGCCACGTAATAAATGTTCTGAATTGAGCTTATCGGTCGCTTGAACTGTTTCTTTCGGATCAGACATTGTCTTGTTTTGAGTGACACAAGAAAATCAGTCGTCAGTTCATCGACGTTGCGGCGACCTGTGGCGGCCACGAGCCGAAAACCCGCCCGCACTGCGGATTGACATGATGCCGAGGCACTCACCCTGGTTTCGTTCTGTCCATGAGAGGCGACACTGGGTTGCCTGCCTCCCGTTCTTGGTCACCCTGCGGTTTGGTCGCGATAGGGAAGGAAGGGGGGGTAATGTGTTATAAGGATGTGACATTATTTATCAATAGTGAGGGCAATGCATGTGCGCTGCTCTGTGTGTCAGCGACATGAGTGCGTTGCTCCTACTCACCTGACTGAACAGCTCCTCCTGGAGACGGTCGACCCACAAGATGTGCATGCCAATGGGCAGGGCGCAGTGGCCGAGGTCCGCCACCTAGTATGGTGCAGCTATCGCGGGTTAGCCAAACACGAATGCTAGCGGGGCATATGGTTGCGGAATGAATCCAACCCAGGGCGACTGCCATGCTGATGGGGCAGGCGGCCACGTGCAGCAGGGTAACACACCTTGATGGCGATCTGGAGGACCAGCAGCTGCTGTGCATCGGTCATCGCCAGCCACTTGTCTTCTCCCTGCAGCTGCTTGAGTTCCTTATTGTTGGCGACCTGCGCCTCAAACTGGCCGAGCAGCTCGAAGTGACGCGACATGTCGGTGGCGAGGACCATTTGTATGACCGCGTTGCGGAACCACTTGCGCGTCTCAATATTCTTTTTGCCCTGTCCCACGTGAAAGAAATCATGCTCCGGCTGCATCATGAGCCTCATCGCCTCGCGCAACGAGTAGCTCTCCGCAACCGCTTGGTTGTTGAAGTCCAGCGCCATGCTGTGCTCCTGGGGTAGTCAGAACACAAGTCAGTGCGGCAACCAGCGAGTGGGCACGTCTGCAGCCAGCAGGCGTCGTTGCATTTCTGTCGCGTCCTGGGGCGCACCTCATGGATGAGGTAGGCGTTGTTCAGCTGGGGATGACCTGCCGGATGAGGGAATGATGCAACGCAGGGAGGGCAAGTGAGAGGCGTTACTGAATTCACGACAGCATTTGGGAAGCTCAGCGGCTTTGGGAAAATTACATGGGCGTTTACTCGGGCGGAAAGGGTGAGCGCACCGTAGTCATGCGTCATAGCCGCCACCATGGCGACGAGCGTGATGGGCGCCTTGCTGGAGCTGCCACGCAGGTTCCCCATGCCCGTGCGACTCACAATAGCGAGGAGTCTGTTGGTGACGTCCGCGGCGTGCGCCTTGCAATGATCTACCACATTTTCCAAACGTCAATCCGCGTCAACCAAATTCGCCTGGTCGAAGAACATGCTACTGCAAGATCGGGGCGGGAAACTTCCAACTCTGTGATTGTGTAGAAAGCAGCAAATAATTCATCCGTCGAGGAAAACATTAAGGGATATGTTGCGTGTGAATGAGTCGCAGCGTGCTTGGATACACTCTGCGGGATTTGGGTAAACAGCACCCGCGCTCTGGAATTCCAATGATTGGTCGCTCTAAGTGCACAATGCTCGGTATTGTCACTCAGGCTTTGAATTGTTAACAAATTTTTCATCTTTTTTGGCGTTCTGATTTAAAATATGTTACTATCGAGTTTTACCAAAGCAACGCAGGAAGATGTTTTATATGTCGAGGATTATATGTGCGTTGTTTAGTAACTAGGTCAGAAACACTTATACATACATCTTAGTGATATTTACTACCAAAACCTAAATTTGCCAGGAAAAGGAGCAGCACAAAAAGACTAAAGCAGACCCTAAAACCGAACCGACGAATACCAAAACTATCAGTAATAATAAAGCAAAAAGATGTGTTCCTATAACAAAAAGGAGTGAGAGACCGCTAAGCAAAAAGAAGAAAGGAGGAAGAAACCTGAGGCCGAGCAACAGGAAGGCATGCCACAGCGTCAGCACTGCCCTCCTGTTGCTGATAATAAAGCCATACACATAAAGAACTTCTGGAATGTTTCTTAAAGAAAAGGCAGTGGAAACCACTGAGCAAAACCCTAAACCCTAAACAATATATATATATACAAATCTATCAGTAATAATAAAGCAAAAGGAAGTACTCCAAAGCAAAAAGGAGTGAGAGACCGCTAAGCAAAAAGGAGAAAGGAGGAAGAAACCTGAGGCCGAGCAACAGGAAGGCATGCCACAGCGTCAGCACTGCGCCCTCCTGCTTGCTGATATGATAAAGCCATACACAACCCCAAAGAACCACTGGAATATTTTCACAAGAAAAGGCAGTGGAAACCACCAAGCAAAACCCTAAACCCTAGGAATAAACATAACACAATATAGTTCCAAATAACAGCGCGCGTTGCCCGAGAAGTATATATATGGGAAATATGGAATGCCAATTAGTGTCCTGGCGCAAAGGTGCTCAGCTAGGTTGGGAAGGCGACCGTGACCCCGGCACTACTCACATCCTCCGTCCGCATAGCCCTCCTCCACAGCGTAGGCAAACCGCATGAGCTTCATTTGCGACTGGGTGGAGGCGAGCATGTCCATGTTGGAGAGGGCCACCTTGACGACCATGCAGAGCGGCCTCTCGGACCTGGCGAACGGGGAGGCGGGGGAGATGGTGTCGAGGAAAAAGTTGGAGCCGATCTGATTGCGAACACCCTCCGACAGCATCTCCACTTCCTCCTCGCAGCCGCCGAACAGCGCGACCAAAGAGCTCCGAGAGGACGCAGCTGACGTGGCCCCTATGTCTCCATCTGAGTCAAACATGGAGGACCGACAGCTGCTGTTCAAGAGTCCAAGGGCTGCTTGGGAGGCCGTCCGGGGCTGGAGGCTCATGATGTAGTTCTTGATGGGGTCACTGAAGTCGTTGAGGCCGTTCTCGAGGTCGGGCATGGTCAGCGCGCCGGAGTGGGACACGATCAGGTCTTGTAGCTTGCTCGCCTCCCGCATTGACGGCCTCCGGCCGGGACGACTCGACGTGTAGCGGTCCAGAAAGTCGAGCATCTTGGCGAACGGCGACTCAAGGTCCATCTCGCCCTTTGCCTGGAGGGACATGCCGCAGCGAGTGTCAATTCTTCGGCTCGTGGATACGGCTTAAAGACGGGTTTAGGGTCAGGGTTTGCGAGCGAGCGAGGAGTCGCAGGAAGAAGGGGGTTGCCTTCATTGGAAAGTTGCATTGCTGTGCAGCTGTTGCATGTATTGATGTTGGCAGCGTCGTGGTGCAGTGGCACCCACCTGTGACACAAGGTTGGTGACTCGGTTCCGCAGGTGCATCACCCTCCACACCAGCACGGCAGTCACGACGCTCAGCACCGCTGCCGCCGCAATGATAACCCCGAGCACCGTGGACACCATTCGGTTGTTGAGGCGGGGTGTGCCGTCGCTTGGGACCTGGAGGGCACATGCATGGGACACCATCAACAACAGCGCAGCTCTCAGCAATGAAAAATATAAATCGAGAGGGACACACTTCCGGAAAACAGAGAGCGAGGGGTTGATTAAAGCATTGACAATGCAGTTTCCGTAGGCGGCCACATCATCCACAGCATTTCAGGCAACAAAGCACATGTGCTGAAGGACCCCAGCAGTGATTCAGGCGAGACGCTGCAATGCAGTCTCAGGCGCTACGACTCATGGGCTTATTCGCCGAGGTGGACAGCAATAAGTGCGCTCGTAGGCGGTGGACGTGCTTGTGTGATTATGATGGTGGGTGGGGTCGCTCACGAAGGGATATATTTCCCCGTTGCTCCAGATGATTTTGTCCTCTTCGCTGGGCATCAGAGTCACCACGCCGTCATTATTTTCGCCCAGCGAGAAGGAGGCGACGGTCGTGAGGCGTTGAACTCCGGTGCTCGGGTCGGTGGCGTAGTTCGTAAACTTGACCCGCGCGTATTTGGTGTTTTTGTCCCCGTTTGGTAAAAATTCCAGGTACCCGCTCCCTCCGTTGTACCCAGGCACACGCTCTGCACTAATCTCCCCCATCATGTCGTTTCCAGTCAGTCTAGTGATGTTACCATCCTCACTCTCGTCCAGCGCTGACGTTGCCGATATGACAGCTGCCCACACAGCATCGTACGTATCGGCACTCCCAAGGTCCACCGCCTCGACCGCGCGCCCCAGCTGTAGCGCGCTTTCCACGGATTGCACGTCAAATCGCGGAGCACCTGTTGATCTCATGCATCGCTGTCATTAGACTGACAAAACACCATATTTGGCGGCAGAAAGGGGCGCAGCAATGAGCAGGCACATGAGCAGAACCTCGGCGGACTGCTTTCAATGTTGTTGGAAAGATTGCGAATGAGGTAAT
Source organism: Tetraselmis chui (assembly GCA_026401115.1). NCBI lineage: Eukaryota > Viridiplantae > Chlorophyta > Chlorodendrophyceae > Chlorodendrales > Chlorodendraceae > Tetraselmis > Tetraselmis chui. The sequence goes on from JAPMLY010000472.1 coordinate 153,669, forward strand.
GAGGACATGTGTGCAACCTTCACTGCAAAGACTTAGACCCATTCACGTGGGTGCTTACCTTGTTCGGGGTGGCGCAACACAAGGGGCGTCACGGCCTCCAGGAAGGTCTCCGCTGTGTCGTACTTTCCCTTCATGCTGGTCTGCCATTCGGCACCAACCAGACAAACAATTACCCAACTAGTGACACAGTTACAACACGCTATAACACACGGCATTGACTTTCAACCATTTTGATAAAATGTCCAGCGCAAACAAAGCCTTTCCCAGCATGATTCATCAAGTGAATGTGAGATAATAGGGGGACGATATGAGTGTGAGGAAAAAAACAGATGCGTGCGATTGGAAGATATAAAAGAGAGTCGCTACGAGTTCCAGAAGGAAGTTTCCTGCGCAGTCAACAAAATACCAACATATGCCTTGACGCGGATACACAAAGCTTATGCAGCGATTAGCCGATGTGGGGCAGAGACCGGCGCACCTCAAGTTTTTCTCGGGATTCTTCATTTGGCTGAAGAGTGTAGCCTAGCGCACCCTCCAGCAGACCCGACATCCCCGGAAACGCGACGAGAGCCTCAATGGTGTCAGACTGCAATATCCACACGTACGACTTGATGTCCACACCCGCAACCCCCATCTGTCGGTGGCTCTCCATCATAAACGGAGGGATGTCTTGGCCGGTGCACACCAGCACGACCACCTACAACGCGCATTTACAGTGATCAGCAACTCATGTCACGCTCACACAACATTGAGATCCCCTGATACAAACTCTGCGTAATAATGCCTGCACATCACAGAAAGCATCTCAGCAGATGGCTGTTGAAATATTACAGCCCTCCTCTCCAAGCAATTCACCTTGATACCGGAGTCAATTAACTTCGTCACTGCGCGTTCGATATCAGCGGGCGCTGACGCATCACCCAAGTGCACGGGCTCAGCGTCCACGCCTAGGGCTTGCGCAGCATCTTCAACAGTCTACCAAAAAAAATGCACAAGAGCGCTCAGCGTCCAGTGGAGGGCAACAACGATATACGCGCGCGCGCGCGCGTGTGTGTGTGTGTGTGTGTGTGTGTGTGTGTGTGTGTGTGTGTGTGTGTGTGTGTCTGGATGGCGTGCACTCATAAGAGTGAGACTAGATGACAATCACCTGAGCCAGAGCTACCCCGGTGAGGTCTCCCCTGTGAATAACAGCCATCTGTAGGAAGGCAGAAACGGCATTGTAGTACTCAGTGTGTGCAAAGTATCAAGAGCCATGATAACCACGCTCGCACAGAAACAGAGGTAGAGGCATTGCAGTACACTAGTAGAGCATTGTGGACACGGCTAGTTTCAGATATCATGTGTAGCTGGCAAATGGGGTACGGGCAACAGACCTGCCTCCAGCCCAGAAACTTCACAAATTGAACCACTGCTTCGGTGTAGTAGTCGCCATCGACGCAAGTACGGACCAGACTCGGGTAAAGCAGCTGATGAAAGAAAGCGGACATCACAACGTTGACACTGTCAGCGGCACTGTCTAAGGCATCTGTAGTTACACCCGGGCTCAGGAAATGAGAAATAAACGAGTTTTGGCGATAGTGAGTGCGTGGGTAGACCAGTGCAGCCAATGAGGCTAAATGAACCCACCCTACTCGTTTTAACGATCATTCACTGCAGCAACCCCCAAGCAGCTCAAACACAGCAAAGTCGGGGTAAGGATAACCTAACGGCTCACTTTTTGGGATGGGGTTAGGCTGACTGAGGCAGAGCTGACGAGCATCCGATCTGCGGGAGACATCAACGGCATCACCTTCATTCAGTCAGCTGGAATTACAGGAAGTACCAGCATGCCCATACGTTCAGTGGGCATCAAATTGTTTAGGACACCTACCCTCGCCACCTGTTCTTCCGCAAAGCAAATAATATGAACTCTCCATTCCATTCTCATTTCCCATTATCAATTTAATGATTACAAGTATGGACTACATCCTGACGACTTTTTACTATTTTCATCAAGATTACTGCTGCTGAGAATTATCTAGACGACATTCAAATATTTTTTTCTGTCCGTCCGTCTTTGGTACTTAATGTTATTTTCTATCAAAAGAGTCCCCAATATCGGTGATATGTTGTATCTCAAATAAATGATATCATCAAGTAGCAACTTAAACCAAAAAGATTTTTTTTTTGTTCATGCCCGCTAATCTTTACCGGTTGGCAAGCAAGGCGCGCTTTTTATGCATTTTGAAACGTAGTGATGCCTCGTTGGGTCAATTGCCATGGGGCTACCATTTAGGTCACGGTAGAGAGGGACATGTTGGATAGACTATGGCCATGTAATACTGGAATTTGGGCCCAGGTTGTGCCCAATGAGATAAAACCTGTATGTTTGGTAGGCACAAAACCGGCGAAAAGCACCAAACTAAGAAAATCAAGAAACGTATAGGACTAGCTTTTTTGTGTCTGTCAGTCATTCTGTTTGGACTTACTTTACACACATACCGCCGATTGTTGTTATGAGAGGAACATACACGATAGATATGGTCTACATAGAACAAGATACGAATCCTTGTGCCATCCGTCCATATCGCGCTTTCGGCTTAAGCACTCAAAAGCACACTCTCATTACAGTCGTTCGTGTTCTGATTGGGGACTATTAAATATAATGCGGTGCGGACAAATTAAAAAGGAGCAAGAAGGGAAAAAAACAACGCATGCCTTAGCCCGAGGAACAGGAAGGCACACCACAGCATCCGCACTGCCGGTGCGGGCTTATTCCTTCATTGTCAATTCGTCCCCGTTTGATTTGTGATTCTCCGTTGGTTTTTAGAATTAAACAATATCTACATTTTGTACATTTGTCAACTCAATTGGAGACGATATCAGTGATGTATACCCGCGGATAGCCCTACGCAAGTCGCTAACAATGGCAGTGCAGATTTCCCAGTCGTATATGCAATCATGGAGAACCTGTCGAACCGGTGGACTTGCCACGCCCAGTGCGTGCCTAACTGGTAACTCAGTTGGTTTTGAGGGAGACGTATACCCCTACTCGTAGGATTGCTCCTATCACTCTAGCGGATGACATCGAGTAAAATATCGAACACGAGAGGAACAAAATCAAGCAGTCTGACATCTCATCTTTCGCGGATGGTGGCGAAACATGAGAGGAATACACAATTCAATTATATGAATTGGCGACTAAGGATTATTGTGTATGCCTCTCTTCCTTTATTTTCATCACTTCCTTGCTGGCGGATTGTGGATTTCACTGCTTTGTTTGTAATAAAAATGTGCTTGATTATTCTGTACGCAGCGGATCTGATACTACTGTATTTGATAATTTTCCCAACCTTGATTATCGGGTTCGATGTGTTTTGATAGTAGTCTGACTTCCAATCAAATTATGCAATCAGAGCTATGTAATAACAGTACCTGTATCCGAGCGTTTTTTCTTTTTTCTTTTGCGCCCCCGAGTGGCAGGCAAACCTTCACCGGCACCCTCTAAAGACGGCGTTTTGCAAGCACGACTAAGAATAGAAGTTCAAAACAAACCTTAAACTAAAGTTCAAAACAAGCCTCTTGCTCATCGTCATCGATCATGCTGCTCCCGGCGTTGTTTCTATTGTATTATTTGTGTGGCAGCGGTGGAAATTTTGTCATTGATTGTCCTAGGGGGCATTGTACTTCTTCTATTTCAAGATTCATGATTTGTGATAATATGCATTGGTTACAAGAAGAACAAGATAAGCACGGAAAGGGAAAGTGGGAGGGGAAACAAAAGGGCAAGAGTGACGAGAGGATCACGGAATCCAAAGCACGGCAAAAGGAAAGCACTATCTGTGATAGTATCGATAATTATTATTGATAAGAAAAAGCAATCTGATGGAAACCTCTTCGCTGTTTTGTTACTGGATGTCAATAACCTCTTCGATGGCTTCTACCAGTTTTCCTTGCTTTGTAATTAAAACAATTGCCTGTGTCGATCCGCAAATAAAAACTGCTGCAGATATAGCCAAGGACGCATCATTACCCGGATAACGCCACCGTACACTACTGCAGATAACGCCACCGTACACTACTGTAGATAACGCCACCGTACCCTACCGTACCTGGAACTAAAACCAGTAGTAATTTTTTTTTCCGCCCAGGGATATGGGACTGGCAGTACCGCAGACCTTTATATGTGGACAACATGTACAGGTAGTAAGGACTAGCGATAGCTATCCAAATATTTCTTACAAGAAACAGCAGTGGAGGCAACCAAGCAATAGCTATCCGACAGGTATGTTGGGTCTAACGAAAAAATCTGCAAAATTGAAGTACAGGTACCTGTATATCTCATAATCCTTTTCCCCCTACCGGTACGGGTAAAGGTATTGTACACCGTACTTATACATACACGGATAGTATCATGTTCTTTTTTCATCATCTGTCCTAGCTTCTATTGTACTCGTACCTGTACTTCCTGAAGCTTCCCGAGCGCGCGGATGATGGATCTTTAATCAAATGGGCGGCAGCGACATTGCCAATAATCGCATATGGTCGTAGGAATTAATTTATAATATTGCTTACAAGAAGAACCAGATGAGCACGGACAGGGAAAGTGGGAGGGGAAACAAGAGGGCAAGAGTGACTGACAAGAGGATCACGGAATCCAAAGCACAGCAAAAGGAAAGCACTACATTGTCAATTAATTAATTTATAATCGCAAAATAATTACTATAAGAATTGCATACTTCAGCAAATAAGTATTATTTCAGGCCACAAATTACAATTGACACGTGTGATGGAGGTCGCTACACTATCACAGCACATATAAAAGGGTAATCGGTACAGGTACCCCGTACCGGTAAATCTACCCGTACGCAAGACAAAATAATAAAGTTTTCAATTCCGAAAAAATATTCATACGTACAAATATAAACCCTATACGCCTTAACCTAGCCCTAAAGACCCTAACCATAAATGGCATCGTGGATTCCATAGATGACATAGCGACATCCAAAAATCGCTGCTAAATTCCGCTTCCCGCCTCCACATGTTGCGGTTTTAAGCGTTGCGTAGGAGTTTCTTGTGCTGTTCTCGTGTGTTTTATCTGCTAGGCGGTTTGGGTTCATTGTACGGGTAGCGACTGGTGCTTCCATTTGCCGTGCATTGGATTCCATTGCCCTCTTGTCACTCTTGCCCCCTTGGTTCTCCCCCTTTTTCCCTTTGCACCTTCTAAGATAGTGCTTGCCTTGGAAATTATACCACATTCAAAAATCGTACCCACAATGAATAGGTTTTCTCACATCGACTATCCTACTATTTTGTTTACGTGATGCCTGTCTGTCTGGATGTCTGTGGATTTGTACGTAGGCATATCGTAATAATGTTTCTTTCTGTCCGTAAACACACCACTCCATCAGATTTGGTACTAAATCATTCACATCATGATTTGTAAATTCACCTTCAGGAAGTATCCCATCAATATTTGGATTAGAAATAGCCATGGAAATTATCTCCATGTAAAGTACTTCGAAAAGGTATTGGACGATGCATTAATAAGTACAGGAACTAACTTCGCGTTACTCTGGGAGGTGTACAGGTACAGCTATAAGCTATGCTTTGTGATTTCGTTATAATACACTGCAAACTACGGTACGGTAGATAATTAATTCGAAAACTAATCCAACGCGCTTATATCGCGCGGAGTTAAATACAGAGGGGATAGCGACGAATCGACCGTTTCAATTTCCAACAGCCCCTTCCCCGTTAATAACAATGAGTCAACACAGGTCAATAGGTACAGGTAGCGACAGAGGTACCATACAATACAAAGGTAAAAATGCATCAGTGCAGAGGGTGCGAGGCAACGCACCGAAGCCGGTCAAAAATGAGGAAACCAAGTTGGACTGCTCTGGCGTGGTTGGACCCACGATAACCGGCGCGTCCGTACTGGTGCATAGCTGCGTGGCTAAAGCGTTATGAAGAGGTGACAAGTCGTGCGTGTCTGCCAGCCAGGGCGTCACGCGCACCGGGTTGCCAGCGGTGGTGGTGACGAGTTTTTCGCATCCGGGTCCGAGGACTGAGCAGTCGCGATTATTGACGTGGTCGACGGCAAGGAGAGCCGCCCGAACAATGGGTAGGAACTGCCAGGTGAATACCTGCGCTGGTTGTAGATTCTTAGAAGCGTAAAACATAGGCGTCATGACACACACGGGGAGATGGATGGGTGCTGTCACTTGAATGCCATAGCTGAGGTGGGCCAAAGCTGCTAGAAGTAGAGCCGTTAGAAGCCAATGATAAGCCACCGAAGACGGGGACGACATCTCACGGTCGTTCCAGCGGGAATAGTGCTATACTAGTTGCCTCGAGAGCCGGCGGCTTGCTCTGGGCGCGGGATTTCGTCCAGAACGAGTGAAGGTATAGATATGAAGGGTATTGCGCTTCGAACTTTATCGACGATGACGACAGCTCCAACAATACTAATGAGTATCCGAGCGGCACGAGTAACAGCAGTCACATGCCCTTCCGCCGCCGGACTTTCTATTTTAAAGGAACTCTCACTGTATAGGATCGTATGGATTGCTTACTTATTCGTCATTTCTCCGCATCATCCCGTAATTTCCTGTTTCTGTGAACTGTAAGTATTAGCGAGAGCGATATATGCAGTTGATTCATTCTGTATCCTTTATGTACTGCATATGACCTCTATCCTTCAATTTTTTAATACTATTTGTACTTGTACTTGTACGACGTTATTTCGTCCAGATTACTGTCAATACTTTTCTACTGTACAGACAAGACGATGGATATTATTCCAAAAAATCTTATTAGAAATGGCAGCGGAGGCCACCAAGCAAAAAGAAGAAGAGGAAAAAACCTAAGCCCGAGGAACAGGAAGGCATGCCACAGCGTCAGCACTGCCCTCCTGCGAAGGGTCGCGGAGATAGGAACCCAGAGTACCATAAAGAGCAGCAGAAAGACGTTGAATGAATTCACGTCGTACATCCCCCAAAAACGCCGAAAAGCAACAAAAGTAGTGCGACGAACGAAATGTTGCATACGGACATCACTTTCAAAACGCAAAGAACGAGAGTAAGCATTACCCATGCTAGGGAAGCGACGAACTGCCACGAGAATTGCGAGGCGATCAACCAACTAAACTCCCATAGGTGCCAACCGGCACCCATCCTCCATCGCGAAGAGAGAGTAGTTGTGGACCGACTGAACCGAAGGCGTGCCAAGCAAAGCGGAAGCGCGGAGGTCCGCATCGAGTTTTTTATGCTGAGGTCCCAATGCAAGACTGCCCGGGAATAAACGAGGAACATTGGTGTTCGTGCGAGCACTTGCAACCGTAACATCAACAAATAGGATGACGGTGTGGAGCCATGAAGTATAACCAAGTCACATTCCAAGGACGATGTCTAGAAGCTCCCGGCCGAATACGGCGGACCTCCAATTGCAAGTCCCGCCCCTGAGTAGCCCCCGCTTCAAGCATGAACTGTTCAAGCACGTGGACAATCCGATAATGGAGTTTAATCATTTATCAAGAGCACGGGCACCGGGGAATGCGGTCCATAAGCATAGCAGTTGTTGAGCGCTCACCCGACATAGAGGTGCCCAATACCGTCGGTGAAGATCGAAACCCACGAAACTCTAAGGGAGCCCAATTGCTCCGATGGCACTTCCGCGAACATGAGAGACACGCTCCGCAGTGAGGCCAAGCACCCAGTGCGCAGCCATCGCATAACAATCGTATGGTACCTTCAAAGTATACGCATGTGAAGCGAAAAAGAGAGCCAAAGTCCCGCGACCCGTACCCGAAAGCACCCTCATGTAGTATGTGAAGAAGGTCTGCAAAACGTCAATAGGTCAAGGTAGGCCCGGGCACGAAGAACCCGCGAAATGCCCCGTTGAATGTGCCCCCGGAATCTCCCGAGCGAGTGAGAGCATCGGGAGTCGGAAGCTGTAGGCAAGTAAAAAATGTATGTGCCACCGCATTGTTAACCGGAGATACCACCAGCTCGACATCGGGCCCAGCATAATCGGGAAAGCATTGATTATGTGTGTTAGTCAAGACCACGAGATCCGATTGCGAAAACCCGCCATACTGGAGATTGTAGCATACGAACTACGCAATCGGACCGCCCACGGTAAGGTAGAAGTAGAAACACTCAGTAGTGCCTACCGGATAAGACCGCACATAGGATCTAGCGACTCGGACTCGTAATCAGTAATGAGGTAAGCGAGAATTGCAGTGAATGAAGCATAGTGAACACGTTCAGCGTCGAGCTCGAGGGACGGTACATTAAGGCCCCCAAACTCCGCGGGGAGGGAAAGTTGGCGCTTAACACAATTCAGTTTATCAAGCGTTTGTATGTCATGAGAAACGCCCAAAATTCGGATAACTGCAGTACGAACAACACTATATGCAACCGCAAGGTACGGTCGGCAGATACTAGGGGAAGGGTGGGGAACAAGAACCCATAGCGACGAACTGCACACATGATCATTTAGCGAAAAGCTGTATGTGCCCCTCCAAAGTCCGACATTGGCAAAGCAAACGATATTGTCCAAGAGGAGTTGATGAGCCTCCACGGCGCCTTGCACCCGCGAATGAACATAGTTTTCATTGAAAGATGCCGGAGGGCCATCTTCCATTTAGAAGTCCATCGCTAATGGGGCTCCTAGGCTGATAGTACCCGTAACAGCGGGTGTCTTCGCTCGTATCACCCCAAGAAGTTAAGGGGCCGTATCTGGGGGTACCATGCAAAAATATTTGATTGTTGAACCCTCGAGCTGAAATTCCCCGATTACTCCACAGCCACCACAATCATAGTCGAGACAAAACGCATTTTGATCAAATGCTCGCCATGGTAAGAGGATGCTTGGATCGCCGATGAATCCATGCACCGCTGTGCAATATTCCGGAGGGGGTGGTGATCGCCGAGTTGAGCAAAAGCGGGCCAAGGGGATCTCCTCGTCGGACACCCGTACGAAACTGAACCGTGCCTTACAAGAGCGAAGCGTCGTTGGGGTCGAAATATTACACTGTGGAGTCTTGTGAATATATCATCTCAACCAACGGGATAATAGGATGCAAGTCGGGATTCTTGTACAACTCCGCAAGGAAACTCCGGTGAGAAATGATGTTAAAGGCGTTTTTCATGTCCAAGCTTAGGAGGCTGTAATCATAAATAGTTTGCAAAGTAGTACGAGTGGTATGAACGGCTCACTCGATCCGAGCTTTGGTGAAAACCGATCTTTGGACATGGCCCGTGTGGTCGGTCGCAACTATCGCTATCCGCGTAATGGCGTGAAAGTGAGCTAACCGCGACAAAACGATGCCAACAACAAGCGGCAGAACTTTGGAGCCTCACCCCGAAGGCGAGTGTCGTCACGGTCGATACATGTCCGCTTGTGGAGAGCCCACTCGGTTGCATTCTCCAAAAATTCTGCTGCAACATCGGGAATGTTTCTAGCGGAGTAGTAGCTCTTAACCCACTTACGCTATGCCGGAACATTCAATTCACGGACATGTTCCCGTCGCGAGCCATCAACATGGGGGCTTGTTAGAGTTGGGAACGAATAGTTGCACGGAGGTCGTGCCGGCCCCACAAGGAGGCCGGCTGTGGTGACAAGAGACGTGAGAGGAGTGACATGGCGGCCGGCGAAGGAGCGTGGCGCCGAGCGCTTTACACACGCTCTATAAACCCCACAAGGGGGGCGGCTGTGGTGACTAGAGACGTGAGAGGAGTGACATGGCGGCCAGCGAAGGCACCGGCAGGGCCGGCCGACCGCCACTAATAGGGAATAGAGTACCGCTAATAGCATAACACTAAGTACAAGGATAACAAATAGCTACCTTGTACATAAGCACAAGGCAACGGGATGCTAGTGCGAACAACCCCCCTCAAGGTAGCCGAGGTCTTGACGTCGTCTTGGCTTGCGTCGAGGAAGGTGCCATCTCGATCGAAGGTGTAGTGCTTGTAGCGTGTGTCTCAGGCCGGGTAAGTGTAGCGACATGCGCTCATAGGAACGTGCCGCTACCGGCGAGTTGCGGATAAGAAGCGGTTCCAAATGTACTGCGTAATGTACTAGTCTGACATGTAACGGGAAAAAACTGCCCCCGGGCGAATTAGCCCACGCGTGAGAGCGACCGGCGAGGAAGAAGCAAAGCCAACAAGGCCGTTAGGAGCGCGTAGGCACGCAAAAGCATAGACGGGCGCTCGTGTTGACTCCCCCCTTCCGCCATGTGAAAGTTAAGCTCCTCGATAAATTAGGTGAGCGATGCGGCGTTGCCTCGGGAAAAACAATAAAAGTACTAATTTATGTACGCACGGGCCGAATTTTTGCGGGTCGGTCTTAAAAAGCCCGATCCGGTCGAGAGCATCGGTAGCGTGCATGCTAGGTGAGACTGATAGCTGGGTGGGGCGAGCGTGGCGCCGGACGCTTTACACACGCTTTTCTCCTTTTTACGTGGGAGATGGCAGGTTAGTCGCGGACAGCTAGCTCGAAGGCGAAGCGTGGTGACGGTCGGATGATGAATTACTAGCGTGACGCCGAGCGCTTTACACACGCTCTTCTTTAGTGTAACTTGGTGGAGGGCCCATAACCGGTTAGAGTTGGGAACGGATAGTTACACGGAGATCGTGCCGGCTCCACAAGGGGGGCGGCTGTGGTGACTAGAGACGTGAGAGGAGTGACATGGTGGCCGGCGAAGGCACCGGCAGGGCCGGCCGACCGCCACTAATAGGGAATAGAGTACCGCTAATAGAATAACACTAAGTACTAAGATAACAAATAGCTACCTTGTACATAAGCACAAGGCAACGGGATGCTAGTTCTAACATGACTTACAAGCGAGGTGCTATTCTCATGGCAAAGAGCATAGACTCCTCCCGCATATGAAGGCTATCACGGTCATCTAGATAGATGAGGGGTGGGCGCGCCGGGGGGGGGGGGGGGGGGGGGGGGGGGGGGGGGGGGGGGGGAGGTCATAGTCGGGGTGGGAAGTACCATGCGGAGGATGCAACCGTTGGAGAGTAGCCAAAGCCTCTTCCGCGTCCTCCACAATCCCGAAGTCGGATCCGTCTAGGGCCATACGGGCCCGTCGCAGCTGGCCAATTTCCACTAGCTCCCGGGCTCGACGGGAGGCAACACGGCGTCTGAGGGCAACATCGGCGAGGTAAGTCCGGGGGTGTTGTTGCTCCTGTTCGGTGGGCCGGGCCCGACGACGACGGCAACCCCCTTGTTGTTAGTAATACCTTCTAGTTATTTGTTCATGATAGCTAATGTAAGCTATTCTAGATATGATTAGTACATGTCTAGATCGGACATACTCATAACGTGTTTGATTCGGTACAGAGCTGTCGCTAGGCTACATCTCTCTCACTTATGTTGTTTCGACACCACGCCTCGGGATGGTTGTCTTTGTGACTGTCCTATTTGCGTGATTGTGACAGTAACTATGTGTGCGTTAGTTACCTTCCATACTGATCGTGTGTGCACGATTTAACACCCCCCCCCCCCCCCCCCCCCCCCCCCCCCCCCCACCCCGTCCCCGACCATTAGAGCGTCTAGATACACAACACCCCGGGCACGCACGGGCAAGCTCACCTCCATCCCGAATGTCACGTAGAAGGGTGTCAAGGCCCTAGAGTCCATCCGCTCCGGACGCAAAGAGCCAAAGACGGACTCGATGTTGGACAAGGGAGCGGACGCGGGCGCCGGCCGTGGCCGGAAACGGACGAAGGAGGACACCGCCAAAGAGGTGAACTGCTAAAAAAGCTCCGGCGGCACGAGAGTCCGTTGAGAGAAGGGAGGTAGCATGTTCGAGGGTGTCTTGTAGAGCAGAACTAAGGTCATCTCTCACTATTGCACAACCCCCCCGGGCGGCAGTGGCAATTTTCTGCCGCAATAGGTAAGCGACATGGTCATTGTCGGAGTACTTAACGGCATGAGCAACGTCGCAAAGTAGGGGGATCGGAGAGCAGTCTCTAGGCGGAATGTGGCAACATAGGAAGGCATAAAGGCTTTTCCATCAAGCAACGGGGTCTATCATGTGGAGGTGGGGGGTGGGTAGGCACTTGTTCAGCTGGGGGTGGGGGAGGGAGTAGAGGCTACGGGGGGGGGGAAGTCCACATAACGCACGGGGGGAGCGGTGACAACTGTTTGGAGGGGGCATGGTCCATGTTGCGACGGACGGGAGTAGTCAGCACGGTAAGGAGAGGCTAGTGGAGAAATGGGAGCGCCCACAGAATGGGGGCATCGAGCGGAGATAGGGCGAGATGGGGTGGATGATAAGAGGTGAGCGCCCGAGCCACGGAGGGGAAATAAGGCCGGAGAAGAGGTCGCAAGGTGGCGAGCTTGGCAACGGTGGGCAGAAGTGGATGGCAGAAGTGTTGCCATTAATGGACATGTTAGTGTGTTTGGCGAAGTTAGAGCGCCATTTGCGGCCAACAAACCGTATGTCACACGGGGCTTAAGTGTAATATTCCCTCTACAACTGGGACAAAACACGCAATGATGCACTTAGGCCCGGCTCTGACCCAGAAACGTACTCATGGTCACCATCGGTAGTCGCACGCCCTCCATAGACACAATTGCCACCACATACATTTGGTACACCACACACTAGCCGCCCACCAGTATCAGTTGCGCGGCTTGCCACCCAATAGCACTGGCGTCGATAACTAGAGTGTGCCGCACATGAGCAGGAGCACAAACACCAGCATTTGCAACCGCAACCCTTTGCCAAAAAGCAGCCACATCTGACCGCCAACCAGCACTAGCAGTTGCAAGAGCGCCACCACCATTAGCACAATCACCACCAGCAACCCCCTTCCTACTAGCACGAGAAGTTGCAACAACAACTGCACCAGCACAACCGTCAACCCTTTGCCCACGAACACCGGCACCATCAGCGGATCGCCGATCGCCATGTGTAGAAGTACCACAAGCAACAGCACCACCAACTATACCTCATCGTCCACGAACACATGCATCAGCAACCGGGCGCGAGCTAGCACAAGCAGCTGCATTATAAGCACCACAAACGGCCCTACCACCACCGCATGTTTGTGCCCACCAGCACCGGCAACATTAGTTGGGCGTGAGTCAGCCCCGGCAATTGCAGCTCCCACAGCAACACCAACAACATCATGAGCGGCAGCATCATCTAAAGCACCTCAAGTTGCTGAAGCACCTGAAGCACCACAAGTTGCAACCCTATGTTCATGAGCACCGGCAGCATTAGCTGATCGCCAACCAACACCATAAACATTTGCAAAAGTACTCCCAACAGCAGCACGACCCGCTCGCTGCCCACCAAGACCGGGAACAACATTTGGCCACGAACTAGCACCGGCTGCCGCTACAACACCAACAACACCACCACCAAGCGCATCAGCCAGTCGGCAATCAAAAAAAGTACCAACCCCCGCAGCATTACCACATGTAGAAGTACCTTCACTAACAACGCCACAAGTTGCAGCCCTATGCCCACGAACACCAAAAGGCGGCCGCCAACCATTATCAACACATGCAACGGTGGTCCCAGCAACAACACCAACAACAACAAAAGCAGCACCGACAACAACAACTCTAAGTTCACTAGCACATGTAGCAGCAGCCGCAGCCTTGTGCCATCGAGCATAAGCAACAAGATCAACACCAGCTCTAGGAGCAGCACCACCAAAAGCACCACACGGTGCAACCCTTTGCCAACTATGTGGCGGTTAGCCTCTTCAAGCTAAACGCTATCACAAATCAGTTCTAATCTGTCTAGTTATGTCGTTGCAAGATGGCAAAAGATGTTGTCGAGAGATGCTAGTGAAAGATGTCTCATTGCTGTACTTAAGCATTATATGTTGTAAGTGAACAATGGGATTGTTAAATTGTCCTGTCACCTCCCTCTACTACACTAGGCTTAAATAGGTTTCTGCCCAGATAGCTTACGCTTGCAAGCTAGGCTCACGTGTCATGCGTTAGGGCTGTCTAACCGTCGTCATTTGTCCTGAGACGCGGCATGCCTAGCATTGGGTTTCACGACGCGGCTCCTTCGGCATCGAAGAACTCGCTTAGGCGCGTCATCTGGCTGGTTAGATTAATTATGCATATCTGTACGTACCGGGAGGTATTGGTCGTAATGTAGCATCATCACCCTTTATGAATATTGCAGTAGCGACGTACCCACGTGTGTACGTCCGTCCGATGGAAAAGCACGAATTGGAATTAGTAACGAGTACCTGTACAATGTCTTGCAATGTACTATTGCGGGAATGTACTCGTCACACTCGTACCCTCCCCCTCTTGACAGATCTTTGAGACCTCCGCGAGGCAGACCTCCGTGGTCTAAGCTCCTTCACTGAAGCAATTACTGGGACTCATGAATGCGCGCTGGGTGAGCGTGCATGAAGTCGATGTACGCATGAGTCCTGGCAAACTTGTGCCATTGGGGCGTCTCCAAGAAATCTTGTAACGCTGTCGTCCGGTGTACTTCGTTCAACCGGTGCCAAACAGGTGGAATGTCGTCATCGTTGAAGTGTGTCATAAAGAGCAGACATTTGCCTCGTCGCCCATGTAGCGACTTGATGCACACAGCAGAGATTTGTGAGACATCAAACTCCTCGTCGTCTCCTTAAGGAACAGTCACCGGAACAGCTGGTCGTAGCGGAGCGGTAAAGCAGGGTCGTAAGTTGTTAACATGGAACACATGATGAAAGCGTACTGTCGCTGGAAGTTTCAATATGTAATTGTGTTTCCCAATTTGCTCCTCCACTGAAAAAGGTCCAAGTTGTCCGTCTATGAGTTTCCGGTTCGGTTGTCCTCGCAGAAAAAGGTTTGTTGTGACGACTAACACCTTGTCTCCCTTAGCGAAGTGTGGCGTTGTAGACGGTTCTATGCGCTCTTGCATCTCGTCATTATGTAGCTGTAACACTGAGCGTACCAGGGTATGTACTTCCTGTAACAATCTTAACCGTTCTGCTGCGTCTTGCGAAATTGGAATCCATGGTCGCATGATGAACAACAGGTCAGGAGGCTCCTCAGGAGAGAACCCAAAATTAGCCTCAAACGGTGTGTGCTCAATTCCGAGTGCACGCGATGCGTTGTACGCAAATTCCACTTGTGGTAGTAGCGTTGTCCAATCAGAGCCATCATAGCAACATAAGCAACGAAGAAGCCGCTGAAACGTGCTGTTCACGCGCTTTGCCAGTCCGTTTGTTTCTGGATGTCGACTAGAAGACATGTTCAGGCGCGTTCCGAGGCGTCGCCAAAGTGTCTGCCAGAAGGCACTGACGAATTTCGGGTCGCGATCACTGACCAGCACACGGGGTAGTCCATGCAAGCGTTAAACTCCATGTGAAAACAAAGTTGCAGTTTCTTCGGCAGTAATCGACTCTGTACATGCCAGAAAATGGGCCATTCGAGTTAGATGGTCTACCACAATCAGCACACTGTTAAAGCCATTGCTCTCAGGCAAGTGTGTTAGGTAGTCAAGACCAACTGTGTGCCACGGTCTGGGTGGAACAGGCAGTGGGTAAAGAGTCGCAGCCATCTGCGGTCGAATTTTCGCTCGTCGACACACGACACAGCGTTCACAGAAATCTTTCACGTCTTGGCGGATTTGTTTCCACCAGAATCTGTCGAGTGCTTTAGCAAGAGTGCTAGCAACTCCTCTGTGACCAGCTGACGAACTTTCGTGCAGCTCTGTGATCAATCTCAGTCGGAGCTCAGAGTTCTGTGGAATACAGAGGCGATTGAGGCGCCAAAAGTACCCGTCTCTGGCTTCTATCCGGCTGTCTTTTGTCCACTCACCCTCGTCCCCATAAAACGAGTCTTGTGAGAACCCCTCGCGAATGAGGTCAGCGAACTCAGGGCTCAGCTGTAGCGCGTCAACAGTTAGTAAGTTTAACTGCGCGTCTTCAAATAGCAGCTGGGACTTCCGTCGTAATTCTCGATCTGACGGAACCTCGCCATCCCAAAATAAGGGTTATGTGGCCTCAGGTACGAAGTCTTGACGCCGGCTTAACGGGTCGGCTTCGTTCAGAGCTCCCTTGCGATATGCAAGTGTCATCGAGCCCACAAACGGTTGCAAATCCCGCAGGTATCTTGCTTGCCGCTTGTTCAACCTGTTGTTCGGTTGCCTGAGCATATGTCGCAGTGTGTCGTGGTCTGTTACGACAAGGAACTTAGAGCATCCTTCAAGATAGCACCTCCAATGCTTGACAGCTTCGCATACGGCCAAAGCTTCTAAGTCGTACGCAAAGTAAGTGTTACCACGCTCAGCTGGATTCAGCTTACGCGCCCAGTAAGAGACTGGTTGAAGACCTCCTCCTTGGTCTTGCAACATGATTGATGTAATCCCCACTGTTGAAGCATCTGTAGCTACGGTGAACGTCGCATCCGAGCCGACCTCCGGAAGGATCAGGCATGGCGCGGAAATGAGCCGTAACTTGAGAGTCTCGAAGGCTTCCAAACAGGTAGGCGTCAGCGTAACCTTTTGTGGCTGGGACTTCCGCAGTAAGTCCGTCAATGGGGCCGTAAGGTCGCTAAAATGGTGTATGAATCTGGCGTAGAAGTTGCAGAACTGTACGAGACTGCGAACCTCCTTCTGCGTCTTGGGCACTGGCCAGTCTGCAACGGCCTCGACTTTCTTTGTGGAAACCGAAATTTTACCGGCTGACACAGTGTAGCCAAGGTACTCCATTTCTTGTAGTCCGAAGAAGCATTTCTTAAGGCGTAATTTCAGCCCTTCCTCCTTGAACCGTTGTAGCACGAGTCGCAGGTGCTCCAGGTGTTCTTCCAATGTTCGACTGTAAATACATACGTCATCGAGGTAGACTGTCACGAACTTGTGTAAAAAGTCGCGAAGAGTGTCGTTCGTCATCCTCTGAAAGGTAGCCGGCGCATTGCACAGGCCAAACGGCATGGCGACCCATTCCATTAAGCCATCATAGGTCTGAAAAGCCGTCTTGTGAACGTCCTCATCACGCACTCGAACTTGCCAAAAGCGAGAGGCGAGGTCGAGATGTGTGTAAAAATTCGCGTCTTTAAGTTCGTCGAGAGTATCATCCACACGCGGAAGTGGGTAAGCATCTTTACGCGTAACCTCGTTAAGGCCACGGTAGTCAATGCACAAACGTAGTGAGCCGTCAGCTTTCCGCACAAAAAGAATTGGAGAGCCGAATTCACTGTAGATGGGACGGACCAGGCCAGCCTCTACTGCGTCTTTGAGCTGTCGATTAAGCTCAGCGCGCTCTGCAGGTGACAATCTGTTCAGCCGTTGGCGTCGCATCGGGCCAATTAATTCAATGGGATGATCCCACTGTCGGCTTACAGGTGGAGAGTCGACAGGTTGCAGTAACTCCGAGAAGTCATCGAAGAGTAACGACCGGAAGTTGTCACGTTGTTCTGCAGTTAGCTCCTCTCCAGTGTGAAAGTCTGTCGGTTGTTCTGTGGCTGACGTAAGTTCAATGACGTAAAACTCAGCATGACGTCCTCTGCTGCGGCGCGTCTTGCGCATGAGTTTCTGAACTTTCGTAGACGAGAGCAGTAGACACTCAGGGCGTCGTTCCTCGAGTGTAGTTTATACCGCTGTACCATCCATCTGTGTAAAAATTCTGGTTGTACCAAACTGTAAAGAGGCATGTTCGTCATCAAGCCATGGTAAACCCAGGATTAAATCAGCTGTGCGTAAATCACGTAAGACGTAAAAAGTCCGGTGAAATTCGTGTCGAGCCAGCTCAAAAGTAACGTCACAGACTGTCGTAGAAGTCACTCGTTGTCCGTTGGCGAGTCGTACTGCGGTCTTAGTTACAGACTTCCGAGTCTGTAAAGCAAAGCGTCGTACAAAGTCCTTTGACACAAAATCAAGCGTCGCAGCGCAATCCACTAATCCAGAAATTTGGTGTCCACCATCAGGAGTTTTCACAGTCAGCTCAGTTCGAATTCACGGTCGAGCTTCTGTGAGGTCAGTCAGTAGGGCTGTAGCTGGCGAAGAAAATTGTTGCAGCGTAGCGATGGAAGGTTCCGTGTTGTCTGAAGGTACATGTACCGAGTTGGGTTGATCAGATGTTGTAGGTGTTGTCGAGTCGTTAAACGCACAATCTGCGTCGACTAACCACCGCTGTACATGCCAAGGAGCTGGTGCGACCACCTCATGTTGCGCTGGGTTCTCTAGTGACTGACGAGTAAAAAGCTGTGTCCTCGCTGGGAATTCTTGGTAGAGTTTCCAGTTCTTAGTCACTTGAGTAAATTTCGCCCATTTTGGTAGTACAAATACAGCCATCGTAGATGTCGGAGATGTTCGACGACAATCCTCAAAATGCTGCGCAATATGCTCAGCTAACTCCCAGGGTGGGTTGATGAACACCCTCTCTCCTGCCAAGTCCCTCTCTAGAATCGAGTCACTCGGCGAACAGTGAGGTAAGTCACCGTGCGAGTTTAGACCTTCATCATCAGCACATCCCTCCAATGTGAAGTCGAATCGTGCATGCAGAGGGTCAAAGACTTAGTCAACCAATTTCCAATCAATTGAACGTCTGGTTACAGGCTTACGACTCTGTCTTTGCTTAGTCTGACGACGACGACCAGCTACTAACGTTGCAGGGGTCGCGACTGTAGTCGATGGAGATGCCGAAGGTGTTTCGACGACCTCTGTCGCTAACAGTGTCTCAGAACGAACAGTAGATGTAGCCGGCTGCTCCAGTTCGCTGGTAGAACAGCCTTGCAACCATCATTGCTTCTTAGCTTCCATCGGTGCCTTGCCCTTCCACTCCGGGCATTGGAACAGTCGGTGTCCCTTCTTGTGGCACTTGAAGCAGAGTCCCTTGTCCATGTGACGCTTATGCTCCTCAGGTGTCATCGCTTTTGCGAGCGTGTTGAAATCATCACGGCAAGATGTTTGACCACGTCCACTATTGTTGCCGCCACCACGTCCACCATTGTTGCCGCTACCACGACCACGTCCGCGGCCACGACCACGGCCACTTCTATTACGCTTCCAGATGTTAGAGGCTTCCTCGAGAGGGTCCTCAAGGTTGCGCTTGCGTGTAGGTTGGGCAGATGGACCAGCAGCAGATCTCGTATTGCTGAGTTCCGGCGAATCTGTAACGACGTCATTCAGAAAGTTTTGCAGCTCCACCAGCGTAATCTGGTACCCCCTCTGAGCTCGGTGTGACTTTGCCTGGTTCTTCAACGTAGAGTTCGCTAAGCCGTTAATGAAGCGCACACACTGAACATCAGCTGACATGGGCTGACGAGACCGACGTAAATAGTCGTTGTACTGCTTAGTGTAGAGCGCGTAACTCATCGTGTTGCTCTGCGTAAAGCTGAGCAAAGAGTTGATTGCGTCATCATTGATGTTAGGAAGAAACGTCGAGTTGCGTAACTCCGTAACAAGCTCGTTGTACGTAGCTGGAATTGGAGGCTGAGTTTTCCGGTTCAGCCACCATCCATTCAGATGTCCTGCGAACTGTGAAGTAACCCATATCACTTAGTCGTACGAATCAGGCGTAATCCCAAGCATGAGAAAACGTTGAGGCTGAGCTTCAAGCTAGTCCTCCAGTTCATTAGCGACACGACCACTCTGATACGGTGATTTAATTGCAGCTTTCCGCTGGGTCTCCGTGAGGGTGACATGTAGTCCAGCTAGGTTGTGTGTAGGCATCGGCATTCCCACTCGTAAATTTGTAGGCCCTTCACCAGTCAATCGGTTGATGTGCCCGCGAATCAGCAGCCAGACACGACCGAAGTCGACCGTCGTAGACCGGGAGTGCATGAAGAACTGTCTCGGGATAGACGTGTCGTCTTGTAGGACTGGAACGTGTTGGAGGACCGCTCGGAAAAAGAGTTCCCATTGAGTCACGTAGCCAAAGTGAAGTAACTCACTCTTGTGCTTCTCATCACGAAGTAACCCCTTCTGAGCGGGCGTAAGAGTCAGACCGTCAATGTTGATTGTTTCCGGGACGGCGTAAGTGCCATCCGGATTAACTGTCGACTGTGCCAAAACAGCAAGCTTGACCTGAGCAGGTGTGCGTAAGTTGTTCGTAGCAAACATGACATGAATAGAAGTTGAGTACACGTAGACGAGCTGTCGTCCTTGAGGTAGCGTAACGATAACATGTTCACCACTCAACAACGTTAAATCTTCCGGCGTCAGAACAATACCGGTTTCCTCGTGTAACTCACGAACAACAGCGTCGACATGCCCTTCATTGGGTAGGACAGAGCTAGCTGGGAACCAAGTTTTACCAGAACGAGGCTCGCGTTGTAATATCAGCTTTAAGTCCGACGGTTTAGTTCCTCCAACATGAATTACCAACACCACGTAATGTCCGGGTCCTAGAGAAGCCATCTCAATCAGTCAAGCAACTTCGAGCGAATCAACGAGCAACGAAAGCGGGCGTCGACCAAAGAGCTCCGAAACCGGTGTGACGGTTAGCCTCTGAAAGCTAAACGCTAGCACAAATCTGTTCTTGTCTGTCTAGTTATGTTGTTGCAAGATGGCAAAATGATGTTGTCGAGAGGCAATGGTGAAAGATGTTTCACTACTGTACTTAGGCAGTACATGTTGTAAGTGAACAAAGGAATTGTTAAAAGGTTCTGTCACCTCCCTCTACTGCACTGGGCTTAAATATGTTTCTGCCCATATTACTTACGCATGCAAGCTACGCTCACGTGTCAGGCGTTGGGGCTGTCTAACCGTCGTCATCTGTCCTCGAGACGCGGCCTGCCTAGCATTGGGTTTCACGACGCGGCTCATTTCTGCATCGAAGAGCTCGTTCTGGCGCGTCATCTGGCTGGTTAGATTAATTATGCATATCTGTACGTACCGGGAGGTACTGGTCGTACTGTAGCATCATCACCATTACAATATTGCAGTAGCGACGTACCCACGAGTATACGTCCATCCTGTGGAAAAGCACGAATTGGTATCCGTAACGAGTACATGTACAATGTCCTGCAATGTACTGTTGCAGGATTGTACTCGTCACACAAATGTCGTGTTGTGCTTGCATTCCTAGTGGTTTGCTGTGTTGTTTAACGGATTAACTACTAATATCGCTACGTGCATAGTGAACACTCTACCTCTTTAGTTATTAGGGAACATAATTTCTATAAGGAAGGGTGGTAGGGACTATTGTATGATATAGTGAGTAATACCCCTACAATTTACTTACCTCTGTTGTAAACAAGAAGGGGGCAAGGGGCGGGGGCCGGGGAAGCAGGGGGGGTCCCGACTGTTCACTGCATAGGTGGTGTCAACGTAGCTTGACCTAGGGAGCAATTGGCGGTTCTGGCCGTGGGCTGCGAACTACCGGAAGGTTATTGCCTTCCCTATGCTTGTTACCCGGTCATTTCTACAGGTTGCAAAGCAGAAACTAACATCCCGTCGATTATATATATTATACTAAACCCTATTACACTCCTCAACAAAATTCCGGACATGCATTATGTTAATAAAATGTAAGCAAGTCAAGAACGCGCTCCCCTCTCACCACGACACCAAGTTACGCCAAATGTAGGACAGCCGGGAAGCAAGCAGTTAGCCGTCATCCGGCATGGTTAGACCTTAGGTTAAAGCTAGTGTTGTCGGTAGAGTCTGTCGAATTTAGCCCATAAATTCTCAAGAAACTGTCTGAACTACACGCGTCGTTTTGAGCGCCACGCTTGGGCATTGATCATGCGCTCCTACCTAGGTCCATATTACTACCCAGTGTTCCACATAACCGTACTTTTGGGACTTGTTGGAGCGGGATTATTGGAAGCGTGGGTGCCGTGTTCCATGCGCGAGGTTGGGTTTGGGGGAGGGCGAATAGGGCAAGGAAGATCACGCCGCAGGCAAGCACGGCTGCACGGGTGATATTTTTAGAAATCAAGCGAATAAAAGACACATGACGCAGGTTTGGATAAACACTGCACGTTGTAAACATGCGAGGGCGATTGGCTTTCGTGAGGGGGGAGGTTTAACTTGGCCGTTAGGGACGTATCACGTTGACGGTGGTGTTTGGAATGCTTGGGTATGTGCTTGTACCAATAACACCCGCCCCACGCGTGGCACACGTCGGGAATTAGGCTCGAAAATCACAAGGAATGAAGAACGAGTAACCATATCTAGAAAAATCCCGAACAAATCGCTTCATGAGGTGAGCCGAATTCGACGGTTGTTGTTTGGCAGTGCGGCTCAACTTATTAGCTTGAATAATGCGGAAATTCAAATATGTCATTAAGGATGTGTTTGTGGGTGTTTGAACTCCAGAGGAGATGCGCATTGAAAAGACGCGTCCAATGGTACCTCTTTGAAAAGTGTTTAACCCTGTTTGTGTAAGTTATAATCGTTTGAACATTGTGGCCGAAAGCAACTTTCCCTTGGGTTGTGCGCATAAGCCGCATATCGGTGGTCTACATACGCATTTTCGTGCGTTTCCCCCATAGCGGCCTGCCTAACACCTCCTTCCTCCGGGGTCTATCCATCATATTTGCGCGACCATCGCATGAGCATTCATATTACGGCGTTGTGCGCCCGTTACTCTTTTCGTCTAACCAGCACGGCGATTGTGCGAACGAAGCGGGTGCCGCACGGGTGCGGGTGCTATAACCCCAAGTACACAAGCCACGCATCGCTTGAATTCGCCCCCCGCACTTGTCGGCGCATTCCATCTCGGGCGCCAAAGCATTGCCTAGGGTTTCAGGAGATTGGTCAATAAAGTCGACATGTGGTTACGTTTTGTACTTGCGAAGGTTCGAAATATTGTCCGGACTTTTGTGGAGAAGTGTAAAACACGACAAAAGACGAAAAATAAACATGCGTGCTATTGAAAAGATTCAAAAACGCATTCGAGCCTCGTTAGCATATCTCAATGCTACTAAAGCTCTAACCAACTCCCAAACACATGTTTGTGGATTTTTTGACGCTAGAACAATATGCTTTCATGATCTGCACTGTGCTTAGCTGCGTGCAAATGTCTCCAAAGCGAGTTGAAGCATACTCTAAACCCTAGAACCCGCCAACTGACATATACTTAGTCGTACACGTACGTAGTCTTACACAAATTTGCTGCAAAAATCTAAGCGCATTCAAAGAATGGGAGACTACGCGAGGAGGGTTATGTTGTGTCTAGGAGGAACATCCCGTTTCGATTACAAATTCCACTTCTTACTATTTTCTATATCGTGGTGATCTGGTGGGGGACGATGCGGAAAAAGCTCACGCATACCTTCGCACTTGCTCACAGACAACAAACACTAAGCAATACCGGAGTCCAGGTAGTCTTCAAAGGTGTTATTCCCCCCTGTGGAATGTAATCAGGCTAGAGTCAGCCAGGTGCCCAATAACAAAGGTAAGTGAAACAACCACGAATAGGATGAAGAGAGAGGATAGACGGTGCACGGGGACCGCACTGTCATCCAAAAGCCCGAGGGACTTGAGGCGAGACTCGGCGTAGTACTCCAAGTTTTGAACCCTTTCCGCTCGGGTAGCAAAAAATGTGAGATAGTTGTCCAGCGTTTGCTTCTCCCCAAGGCGCACCTTCACATAAAATGGCGAGTATCAACTATGAAGGAACGGCTGCCAGAACTGAAAAGATACAAGAGCCCACATTCTCCCATCACACACAGTACACGCAAGCAACAATAACTACTAAGCGCACCTCGATGGCAATTCTTTGGCGGGTGGAAAGGTTGCCTTCACGCAGCAGCGCCAAATCTTCATCGATGGTGGAACTGTATCCGTTCAAAGCGTCCCTAGAAACAAACACATATCCATGGTAAAACAGTCCATGGACAAAGATGGGCGCATTGACCACATGCAACACTTGGTTACAAACAGCATGAACGTTTTTGGGATACTCACGTACACCCTGCCACTATGGACTGGCACACCGCGGTTTCGTTTGCTTCGCTTATCTGTCATCAATAAAAGACATTTAATGAGCGAATGTTTATAGCATGCGAAAACGAGCAATGATGTGACCTGCCACACAAAGCCGTACCGGATACAAGTGGTGTTGCCAAGCAACATCTCTGAAGAGGGCCTCTAAGTGAAAGGCGTCCTCTCCCTGGCAGTTTATCAGCCGCAAATATGCTAACAGTTCACCCGGGACCTGAAACATTCCAGAAATGAGTGAGCGAAATATTTGCAAGAGGCGCAGAGCCCGACAGTAACAAAAGCAATAGATGGCAAACCTCTTCATCTGGGCGGAGGGTCCAGGTCCACGACTCAGCATAGCCGCCGATTTCAGCAATGTCAGCTTTATCGTCGAAGAAACGGTCATCCTCAGGAATGGCAAGAGTTAAGGAAAAGCCAGCCTGCGATATCAAAGCCAGCAGTTAGACACGCCACTGACGTGACTATAACACGGGAAGACAACAATACAGCACCGCGCAAATCATTTCTACAAAAGATAAACACACACACACACACACACACACAGACAATGACTTCTTCTCACCAGATTTGGGTCTCCAACTCCGTAGTCGAGTGCCAGCTGGCTTGCAAGGCCATTGGGCCTAAAATTCATTTCAATCTGGATGCAAAGAAATGCCTAAGCGAGACTGTTGAATACATGTCACCCGCGGACTGATCGTTCGGTGCATGGCGCAAAAAGTGAGAGAGGCGATATACCATCTCGCCGGCCGCATATGTGCGGTCAGCCTGGAGTGCCACCGTCCGCCCAGAACGGCCAAACATCCCCGACTCTTTCACCTTCCACTCTGCTTTTGACGAGGAATTGTGCACTGCCTGCAGTACAAGGAAAAGGTAGTCCAATACATAAAATCTAACAAGTAAAACATATCAAAAGGTGATCCAATGATTGCTATGTGGCCCAACAACTTGAGTGGGGTAACATACCAGATCAGCAACAGGAACGAGCGCGATGTCGTCTTTCTCCAAAGGCGCGTGTGCCCTTGACCGAACCCAACCAAACGCCCTACAGAGAAGCAGCAAGGGTTAGTTGCGCACGAGGCTTGACACAGCTGCTGCAGATTGACGTGTGAAATGAACTTACCACATAAATCTCTCAAACGTGAATACTTCCCGAGGAAATACTTCAGGTTCCGCTTCCAACAGCGTTTCACTCAGCTCTGTGAACCGACGCTCAAGGAAATCCCTGCGGTGTTGAAAACAAAGCCCATGAGATAAATGAAACCAGCCAACCAAAACAAAAACCGAAGGGCAATGTGCACATGGTACATCTTACCTATACCCAATGGTGTTCGCAAGGCATTGAGATCCTTCCAGCATGGAGAGTTCTTCGTCCGTCCAAAACAGCGTAGAGTTGCAACTGGTGTCAGGAAGGGTGCACGCGTATGGCGGGCAGTCCTTACAGTCCATACCGGCGGCTTGCGCGATAACGAAGAGGACAAGCTGCAACCAGGGCTCTTGTTCCTAAACTCTCAAAACACATTGCAGGGGGGGGGTCAGGGCAGCCAATTGGCAAGCCGGCACGGAAGTTTCATGAACATGTACGGGCGCAAGCAGACCGCCATAGCACAGAGAAAAGGGCTAGAAAATCCTGAAATGCAAAAAGGGTTCCGAAATCACCTGCACATGAGCGCCGATGACTGATGTTGCTACTTCGGCGGTGGTAATCCATGCCTTTTTTGGTATCTCTACCACGGTCTCACCTGCTCTTAGCTCCCTGGTAAAAACACGGGCATTGCATTTTCAGGCCGCATTCCATGGGGAAACACCCACCAACCTCCCAAATTCTGTGCCAGCCGAAAGTGTGTGCGCGAGTGAAGATGCTACGACAGGATTTGGTTTGACGTGCGGGCTTCAAATGAAATCCAGGCAGGCGCGAGACAAATAGCGCGCGCGCACACATGCACACACACACACACACACACACACACACAAAGACAGAAAAACGCAAACACACACACACACACACACACACACACACAAACACAAAATATTAACCCCCCCTCCCCCCCAACAGACACACACACACTCTGTCTCTCTTTCTCTCTCTCCACTCACGGAAATGATGATGCACAACGGTGTGACAGCGAGTGCCGTACCTCGCAGCCGTAATGCAAATTTGGCCTTCCTTCTCAGACAGTCCAACCGCGCTGTTCATACTATCTAAGCAGCCATTCTTGCTCAACCAAGCTGAAAGGTTGTCTAGCTGTGGACTTGCAGACGATGACACTGCCTGCACGGCGTATACGTCACATACGCTCAGATATACGCACGCAAACACACACACACACACACATATACAATATATGGACACACGCACGCAAAGATACACACACCCATGTAATTGACTGGTGTATTCGTCAGGTTACGGCCCTTATAGCTAGTCAGAACACAAGTAATTTCTATATGCCCACCAACCGGTCCTCGGTCTCAGAAGTTGGGGGGAAGACTTACCCTCGTCCGCCAGTTACTGCCTACAATCCTGACACCACGCAAGGATGCTTTTCCCGAATAAGTTGACTTCGGGGCTGTATGAGGTGCAGCAGGAACAGATGTTCCCATGAAGCACCTGCGGCAACAAACGCCACTTAAGTCCGTCAATAAGCGCACACGCCGTGGATAGTATGCAGTCACGTCCTGATAGTGATTCTAACTCAGCCAGTGAAGCTATGTCGTACGCAGGCGTATCGGCGGCTAGAGCAAGCGACAGGTACGGAGAAACAAGCCAAAACAAGACGTCGGAAAGGATGGCCCAACTACAAGCGAATAATCATAACGGTGCGCAATGGTCCGGTGTGCAGACACGAACAACACAACATCTTTGCAAGGCGGTAGCTTGAGGCTATGTGCAATACGACAACGACAGGCAACGGGGACGGCCCTGAGCGTTGCGCGCAAGCCTAATAGTAAAGAAGCAAGTCGGCCCTCGAGCCCCTTTTGAACTCCACGTCTCAACACAAACGCCGCTGCAGACAGGATTAACGTCCTGTCTGCGCAGCGCTCATACCTCGTATGAGTGGGCAGGATTGGCATTCCCAACGGATGAGGGGAAACACTGTGCATGGCGGAATTCAGCGGAAAGCCGCTCGACGTTTTGCAGTTGGAGTATAACTTAAAAACCGTTGTAGAGATAGAGTTTGAGGCTCGGCGTGTAGTATTTCTATCGCAGACTAGCGGCGACACAGCCGATGCGACGCTATTTATAAAACGCAATACACATGATTATTAGAAAACACGCGGCGCCCGCCAAGCACCAATAATAATGAAATAACAGCAAAAATCAGCAGTTTTTTATTATGCACGGCGCGTAGTGCTGTCGCGGCGGGAGGATTGAATATCGTGATGATGCATTATAGGTCCGAAATAATCTGTACCTTTTGCTGGCACATGCTTCAGTCGGGATACAAAATACTGGAAGGCTTTGATCTTGTTTTTTATCTTTGAACTTCACCTCCAGTCCGTATCTATGGAAATAACTATATGTTGTTGTAGTTTACAAGAGTAATCCCATCAGACATTATGGACACACCAAAGCAGCGAGCGAAATAGTCGGAGGAAAACATATTATATGGTGTTGGAAGCATCGCCGTTAAAGGGCAGAAGTCGTTTTCTGTCGGTAGAAGATCGTATGCAAATTAAAAACTACGAGCTTCCTCCCAAAAAGCTCGTAGCGGAATATGGAATCTGAAATCTACGAGCTTCCTCCGAAAAATACTGTATCGCTTACGCATCGGCCGACTGGTATACTCGTTCTTCCGCGGATATGGCGGCGGCGCTTGGATCACCGACGTCCAGTTTCTTCACGACACGTCTGCTCTTGCGGAGCCGGCGCACTCGCTCCCACTGGGCTACCACACCGCCCAAATATAGATCGCGTCATGAAGTAAGGGTGCTTAAACGGCCCGGAAATCACTAGCGGGAGAAAAAGAAGCAGAAGACAACGGCGGAGTTGAGGAAGGTGCGCTCCCTTAAAATTCTCGGCTCGAAGTTTCCGACTAGCCATGTTGCCGTGATATGTTAGCGAGGCGGGATGCACGCCAACAACGGCATTTTGAGTGTCGGTCTTGTGCTACGAGTCAACGTTGGTGGAGTTCAGTATTGCGCATATGGTGCGTATCACTTACATCGATATGAAAAGAAGGGCGCACAGCGGCCGTCCAACGAACATACGAAGCATAGTGTGATAGCTGAGGAGCGCGTGATGCGAGTCGGTGATTAGGGCCTGAGGGGCTCGTAAATATTTCGCCGGAGAGGAAGGAGGTGCACTTCATTATCCTTGCGACTAAAGAGAGGCTATACCGCATGAATACAAGAGGATATTTATCAGCCGAGCATATTGTGAGCAGCTGTAACGTCGGCCTCTCAGCTTAGACCGTCATGCCCTGACATTCAACATTTGGCGCGCCCCAAGAAAAATAGTACAGGTCTGATAGTATGTCTGTATATCAATTACAACAGTGTGTGTGTGTGTGTGTGTGTGTGTGTGTGTGTGTGTGTGTGTGTGTGTGTGTGTGTGTGTGTGTGTCTGTGTCTGTGTCTGTGTCTGTGTCTGTGCGTGCGTCCGAGCGTGCGTGCGTGTACGTGCGTATGTCTGTGTGTTTGAGTTTGTCAATGGTTGTGAATGAAAGAGCGAGAGCGAGAAAGAGGCAAAAATTGGCAAGAAAGAGAGTATTGTGTCAGTGATTATGTCCGGGATTATGTCAGGGTGTGAGATGAAAAGCGAAATTCTATGTGTGCGAGAGGGGAAATATTCATGGTGTGTGCAAGAGTGAAAGATTATTGATGACATATATGCGAGAGATAATGTAAATATGTGTGTGTACGTGTCTGTGTATGTGTGTGCCGGAGAGAATGTAATTGTGTGTGCGGGTGCGCGCGCGCGCGCGCGCGTGTGTGTGTGTGTGTGTGTGTGTGTGTGTGTGTGTGTGTGTGTGAGAGAGTATGTGTGTGTGCTTGTGTATGTGTGCGTGCGTGCTTGTGCGTGTGTGTGTGTGTGTCCATGCGAGGAAAAAGAGGAATGAGTGTGTGCGAGAGCGGAAAATAGAAAGGGGGGGGGGTAGATAGACAGAAATACGAGGAGGGGGGGGGGGGTGGAAGGGAGAGGTAAGTACTATTTTATACATTGCCAATACATGGGGTCCTGTTTAAAATGGGCTAAGTTAATAACAGCGTTATTTAAACGATGGCCATTTAGAAGTTTTTACCGTACGTTATGACCTACCCTCTCCAGCCTTATGTTGTTCCCAGATTATCATTTATGCGAGTTTATGCGAAGTTATGGTGATATCGGATTTGGCGAATGAATAAATAACCATGTGCGACCCATGAGAAGACCCTATATTGTGCTTAGTCCTCATAATGACGTAGGCACGCAATATGATAAACATTAGTTTGCTTCTTAGGACATACGTGCTAGTTGCTAGATGTTGTAGTTATCAATCACAATATGCAAGTGTTCTTAAGTCCGCGTATTTGCAAGGTTCAATATATACAGAGCAATTGCCGATGAGCATGTGGCAATTGAAGGCGACAGATGGCCGAAGATAAACAACGTATGCTGGTTAATCATGCATTTCACATACATGTTGTGCAATATTACATGCCATGCCGATGTTGTGTTTCCATCCACACTTGGCGCGGTGACATGCATGATGACGATTCGCTTATTGAACTATAATTGGATACGGTGAATGGCACTTGCATAAAATGAATTATTCACTTAGTAGTGTTTTCGCACTCTCGCACCCATAGAATTTCGCTCCTCACACAGTGACATAATCCCGGAATACTCACTTTCTTGTCATTTTCTGCCTCTCTCGCTCTCGCTCACTCACTACTCATTCGTGCTTAGTAGTGTAACTCTTAGTATTGTTGTAAGTAATGCCTTCTAGTTACTAGTTGTTGATAGCTATTGTAAGCTAGTCTAGATATGAGTAGTACATGTCTGGATCGGATATAGTGATAAATCGTCTGATTCGGTACATAGGTGTCGCTAGGCTACACCTCTCTCACTTTTGTTGTCTCGACACCACGCCTCGGGTTGGTTGTCTCCGTGACTGTCCTATTTGCGTGACTCTGAATGTAACTACCTTTGCGTTAGTTGCCTTCCATACTAATCGTATTTGCACGGTTCAACAGGTTATGGGCCCCCGCCTCACGTCACTCACGCGCGACAACCTTGTTCGGCGAGCTGCGATCGCCACCTCTCCCGCAGAAGGCAAGTTTACATAGAAACTTAGTACTTTCACAGTGTAGTCGGCGGTATCGCGAGGATATACTGCGTTGTAAAACCCACCACACTACCCCACCTAAGTTAGCTACCCGAGGACGCCAAACAGCTACCCACACCGACGCACTCGTCGTGTGTGGAAAGGTGCACACAAGTCGAGGCTCAAGACGGGGGTGGTGGCATACTATTGGGTGAATACGCATACAAAGGGTGCACGATAGCCCTTGCATAAATATGTTAGATATTACCTAGCGACTCGGCCGGCAGCGCATCGCTCCATCTTTTTTGGCCGTGGCCTCGACTCGTGCCCCACACTGGGTGGAGGACATAGAAAAGGTACTCTGAGACACCCCGGGGCATCAGACCGAGGGGTCGGCGGGCATCAGGCCGTCTCTGTGAAACCACTATTAGGCACAAGACCGGCTAGTGATTCTCACCGCTACTTGTTGTTCTATTTTTTCTTTCGTCTATCGCGATGGCACCAAAAACTCGCTCCGCCGACTCTCCACCCGTCACGCGTGCTGATTCCCCCGATCCCAACTCTCAGCAGAGCACTCTCGTCCCAACCCCTAATACGCTCGCGTTGGTCCTTGAGCAAATATCGCTCATAAACGCTCGCCTGGACGCGCACGCGGCCAACGTTGCTGTTGCTATTGCTACTGTTGGTGTTCCCGAACCCCATGTCGTTCAGCACCTCCGTGATGCGCAGCGTGAACCCCCGCGCGACGACCACTCCATCGACTGCGCCACTGCAACTTGGGACACCATGTGTGAAAGACTAGACTCAAAGTCCTTCGCTCGCTCTCTCTCTTTGTTGGACAACCTCACTCTTAAGCAACGCCATGGTCAGTCCCTAATTGACTACGTCCACTTTATGAGACAGACGTTCTATGACTACAATGAAACCTGTCGGCGGATTGATGGTTCCGCGGCCATCCACCCCCACAACCTCGGCCTCATCGTGTTGCGTGGCATATCCAGTGCCGGCCCTTTCGGCGAGGCCAAGCAATGTCTCATTAACGCCTTTGACACCGGCTACATATTGTCCGCCGATGAGGTGATAGACAACATCCTCTATCTCGCACACAACATGGACGAGGAAATCACTACTCCGGGCGCGCTAGCCCCCGACACATCGCCCCCTCCCATCTCTGCGTTTGTCGTTGATAGTCGCGGTTCACACATCAGCCGTGGACACACCCCACGTGGTCCTCGTGGTGGTCGTGGACTACCCAACAAGTGCTACGCATGTGGCAGCCTAGACCACATCATGTCCTCGTGCACTGCCCCAGATGACGCCCTTTTAAAGTGGGCTCTCGCCAAACGGAAGATGATCGTCCAAAGGTACGGCACCCCTTGTGGCTCTTCCTATGCGCACGCTGCCCTCCCGAGCGAATTCCCCGCCGACGACGCTGACATCTTGCCCACTCTCGAGGACTGCAAAGATGAGTACGATGACACCGAGGTGAGTTTCCCCTTCAACTGTGTCGCTTTCTCATCCTCCCTCACACTTGGCCGTGACCTCTCCCAGTTTTGATTAGTGGACTCCTCCCGCTCAATCAACTTGACCGCGTTTCGAAGTGAATTCGTTACGTTCACCCCGCCCTCCGCTCCCTCTCGCGTGGGTGGGGTCGGTGTTGACGTTAAGGGCAGTGGCTCAGTGCGGATTTCCATTCGGCTTGCATCTCTCTAGATCATTCACTGCGTGACCCATGCGTCGTACACACCCGACCTTTCCTCTCGCTCTGCTATGCGCATTGGGAGACTCCTTAGAGTCAGATGGATGTAGTCACACAACGGTTGTGAATTCCTTTTTCCTATTGGCTTTGACACTAGACTGCTCGTGGTACCCACAGGAATGGGTGTGTTAGAGCCGTCCGGCAACGGCCTCTACCTCCTGCCCCACCAACGAGAGCTACCCCCAAGTCCCTCCACGGAGACGTCGCGTGACACCGGCTTCCGTGTAAGCCCCCGCATCAAACATCGATGTATTCATGGGATCATGATGCGTTTGCCGCATCATTCGCATCAATGCGTCCATGAATTAGTGCCCAATTTAGTCAATGCGTCCACGGAATTGTGCCCCATTTAATCAATGCACCCACGAATTAGTGCCCCATTTGATCAACGCGTCCATGAAAAAGTACCCCATTTATTCAATGCATCCATGAATTAGTGTCCTATTTAATCAATGCGTTTATGAATTAGTGCCCCATCTAATCAATGCGTCCATGAAATAGTGCCCTATATAATCAACGCGTCCATGAATTAGTGGCACATGTAATAAATGCACAACGAATTACCTCTGCATTTACGGAACATATCGGCCGCATCGATGCATCTTGCATTTTATATTTTTATGGTATTGCCACGCTACATTTATTTCCAAGACGACCATGTACATGTACGTGGTACAGAAACGGCTATGAAGAAATGAAGTTGACGACGACATTTTTCAAATCTTGACTCCTGTCGTACGGGTAGCTACCACTCACATAGCGATATCTGTTTACCGCCAAAATCGACGATAAGGAATGGGAGTTGCTCGACAAACGTGATGTGTGGTCGAGAGGCGTTGCCGTAGCGTCCGCCATATCCATAAGAGGACGTGGACTTTAAAATGTCTTGCACACCAATGCTAGCGCCGTGCGATGTGAGCCGATTTGAATTGACGGTCGATATTGAATGATATTTGATTTTAAATTGTTTGCGTGTCATCCTCGACTCCCAAAGTTCGTCCGCAATATGTACAAGCCTCGCCATATTTATCATAATAAAAGCAATTGCACAATCACCCCGCGCCCCCCCCCGCCAACAGTCCCTACCGGTCGTACCGCGGTTTGAAAAAGATGCGACGGTGCTTTGGCACTGCCGCCACCGACATGAATTGCCTTCACG
This sequence comes from Tetraselmis chui, assembly GCA_026401115.1. NCBI lineage: Eukaryota > Viridiplantae > Chlorophyta > Chlorodendrophyceae > Chlorodendrales > Chlorodendraceae > Tetraselmis > Tetraselmis chui. Next base: position 186,692 of record JAPMLY010000472.1, read on the forward strand.
GCGGTCAGTAAAACTCCAAGCCGGACACGAAGACATGGTGCGCACCCCTATAATCGGACACTTCAATGCTCACGTTGCTAAGGCCTCCTACGTAGTTGAAGTTATGTTGTCTAAGGTTTTCCGTTTGGGGGCCCGCAGTACGAGATAAGAAGGGAAGGTCTACCGACCGCGAACAGTACACTCGAGGATGCTCCCTACTTGCAAGATGTGGCGAGCCAAGCCGCCAAACAAGCCCAACAGAAGTAGTTCTCCTATGTTGACGAGCACGGAAATATGGTAGATATCGAGATGCAACGGGCGACCCTGCTACCAATGCTACTCCGCAGTTGTTGACTACCCTTCCGAAGTCCAAAGCTCATGTCAGCGAAGGCGGGTCGCTATCGCATCCGGCGCTCCCATCATCGTCAACGTATACGCGGGCGGGATAAAATAGGTGAAGCTAGCCCGTATTCCACATGCTTTATCCCATTTTAGACATAATGATTATTAGACGGATAAAGGTGCAAGGGTCGCAGATTAATAGTTTTGCCACCATAACTTGTTGGCATGCAACACCACCAACCTAATGTACCGTCGTGTTTAACTACTTAGCTCACGACGCTTAGAAATCGCGGTAGGCGGCCACGTTATGTGTTCCTTTCCGCGTTTTGCAAATCCTTTCCATCGTCTTATTGTATGTATTCGCCGTCTATCCGACGTTCAGGGCGGGGATCCGACCTTTTTGGGGGGGTTTCGGGTAAGTCGAATTTGTTTTTTTCAATCCCGAATGGACACCAATACGAGTAATCGGGGGATGAGTTCAGTTGGAACTCTCAATTTTTTCCATGAATTGAATATAATCTATGTCAGTAGCTCATGAGACTGGGTAAATACACATATGCTTCCGACCGGTCCGAACTGGTTCTTGGACATACATATCTCGATATGGACGAGTACTTCCCGATTTTTTGTGAATGAATATGGAGATGTTTCCGACTTCAGTCGGATTTCCGAGTCGGAATATGCAAGGAGCTGTTGCTGCATTGTGTACTAAAACATGATCATTTACATCGGAGGAATATGAATTAAAAAAACCAATTTCTATCCTATACAACTTGGCAAAGCCCTCCGTCGCACATTGCCCGAAGTTTGTGTGTTTTGACAGGTGCGCTTAAGGGGCACACCACCCTTGGGCACCGTGCTTCATCACCGGAATTGATCAGCTTATTGACAAGTAGTGAAAACGATATTAGATTGTGTTTATTTATCAGAGTGATGTTTGAAATCTACATGGCCAGTGTAGATTGCAAACACCGCTTTCAAAAACAAACACATGCGGAAAACTTCATGACTATTTCCAAAAGGAGAAAAATAATGACTGAATGATTACAATATCTATGTTCACATCAATTTATAAATTCCAATTATAGGCTGAACATTCTTGGAGTCTCTCTTCATTCTCATGCTGACCCTGTCCTCCACAGCAAATCAATGAGCTTCGCACACGTGTTATCATGGCTCCCATACAGCTTACCCATTATTGGAAACGGTCGCGCAGTCAGAAAACGGTCCAGTCGGTAAGTTTTGGTTCTGAAAACAAAAGTCCAAAGTCCCACAATATTGGAAGAAAATCCAATATCTTTCATCCTTCACACATCCAAACGCACACACTCTCTCTCTCTCTCTCACACACACTCCCGTACACACTTATTTTGGCTTCTGCCCTCAATTAGCGGCATCACCTTGTCTAGGTCTACACACCATAGATAGACAAATGAGCTTTGTACATATGACTTACAAACACACATTCACACGAACAATTAGTTTATAACACTTTACTAGTTGTATACACACAACGACACACATACATTACTGTCTAAACTTACATTTTGAGGTGCAAACATTCACACACACAATCATGTTTCTCATATCGGGCTAGTCGTCATATCATAGCCAGCGCACACAATAGCCTGACTCACACGTAAAGAACAAGGCTCTCAAACAAACAAAAAAAGATCGCCAACCACAAACAAGCTCTATAACATACAGCCACAATGAGAGCCACATAACCGACAATTAGTATGTTGTCCATGCATGCTTGTTTTTGAAGTTCGCTCACACCCGTCTACCTTGTGTCCCTCGGGCTGATTAATTAATTTATTAGGCGCATGCAATATAGACACACATGAACATAAGCCCAACACACACACACACACACACACACACACACACACACACACACATACATACACACGAGGTGTCATTATATATTCGTTGGCGCTCGTGCTCAACTCCATCATAAGTACCTTGCGACGACACAACAAAACTACATTACAAGAAGATAATGATGGAATATCGAGGCACGGCTTGGTCGGCTAAGCGAAGAAGAAAGTGCCGATCGCATATCAGCATAGTGTAAAACTTCGGAATGTGTAGCTTTTTATTGCTGTGCATTTGCAAAATCGCAGCAGCGGAGCTGCGTGTGTGCGTGTGTATATGTAGGCGTGCCTATGCGTGAAAGCCAGCCCGCTTGAAAGGCGGTTACTGTTACAAGGGTTAGCGCGAATACCACTATTGCAAATATGTAAGCCGCGATGGACGGGGTGACCACGGTAACGAGGACCGCGCGGCGGGCACTAGGAACGCGCTGCTGATCCTTGACTGCATCGCGACAATAAAACGATAATAAACTTGACTACGAAGGGTGGACTTTCATGTAACGCCACTGAACTTACTCATCACCTCGACAATGGCTTGCTGAAATTGAAGGCATGGTAGGGTCGACAGAAACGTTGCGTCATCGTGCACCCCACAATCTTGACGGAAGTGTGTATGTATCGGGATTTCTGTCGAATTGAAACCGTCACGCGCCCTTTAGTGGTGCACCAATGCGTAGCAATGCACTCCAAACAAGCAATCGTGGCGCCATCACCGGTGCAATGTTTCCGATACCTTTAGATTTTGAAGAACTTCACATAATGTACTACATGTAGAATAAAAACGTCATATTGGACGACGGGTTTCCATTAGAGATAGAATATTTGCCACCTGTACATAGATTTAAACAAATCAGTATCTCCTCGGTATCCAATAAAAACTAATAACATCGTGTTTAGGTTTCGGGTTGGGTCAATACAATGGCGTTTAGGGCTCAGTTGATTACATTACTTTTCCTTTCTACTCGAAATGAATTGAAACCTAAAAGATTGGTGAGACAATTGAAAGTATTAAAATAACTCAGGTATCGGTTACACGCCATGCCGACGTTCCGTGTCGTTTAATATTACACCCTCGTCCCCGTATACGTCTTGTCGTCTTGTCGCGTCGTGTGCGCCCGTCGACAATGTTTGCGTGATGCTTTTCTGTATTTGGTTACATAGGAGGGAAGTCTAACAAGCGTCAAGCATGTAGTTAAGGTCGACACCTCGTATTAAGCAACAACTCGCTTAGTATCATCGCAACCGACTTAACCATATGTGTACGAAATTGAAATTGTTTACAATAATACCAGTAAAAACCGGCTGCTGTCTCTGGGCCCCCCCTTTTGCTATGCTCAACCTGTAGTTGGACTTCTAAGCGTGAGGTAGACCGTGAACCACTAATCCCAACCTCTCCAATGGCAGTAACGATACCGTCTAAAACATACCCGTATCCAGGTATTTATAATTTTTTGATCTATACGTATTTTTTTTTGGATACAGTATGAAAAATAAAATGTCGCTAGTCTCCACGTTACGCGGCCTGCTCCAGCCGCTGCGGGGTCGCTGATCAGCAAGGCTGTCCAGCTGGAGCTGGTCGAGGCGAACCTCCTGACCTCGGCTCCCGTGCGACTCCGGTCGTGCCGGAGCTTGGGGGGAAAGGCAGGTGAAAAACCCCCCTCGCATAGGTCGTCGTCGGTCCCGCCCCGATCCGTGCTCCACCCCGCCCGAGGTATTAGCCGCTCCTCTCGACGCAGCTCGCCACCTAGCCGAGTCTTCTCTCCTCCTTCGGGGGCTGAGAAGAGAGAGTAACTAGGCTGCAGACGGTGTCCGGCTGGCTCTCCTGCCCCCGAGCCAGATTTTCTCCTGTCCCCTGTCCTTTTCCCGTCTGTTTCCAACACCTATCTGATCGCGCTGTGGCCGTCCGTACCCTCCCCCGGTGGTTTACGTTGTTAGGGGGTCGCCTTTACGAGCAGTGTGCCGTTACGATAACCCTAGGCACACTGCCTGAGGCAGCCTATCGATAACCGGGTACCGACTAGGGAAGGGGTTGGAAGAACACAGGGATCGAGTCGCCGGTCCTCAAAAGATGGTGGGTACGGGAATTTTTCCAAAAACCCCCCGTACCGGGCTTTTCCGGCGGCGGGCGATCCTAAGGACCGCCGCCGCCAGACCGTGCCGCTCCTCCGGCTGCGACCAGCCTCCGTCCTGCGTAGCATCAGGCCTCGCCCCCAGGGGAGACTTAAGACTCTCACAGAGCTGGCGACTGCTAGCGAGCGCTGTCCCAAGCGCTGCTTCCCAGCTGTCCGCCGCCAGCTCCAACACCCTCGTCCCTCCGCTGATCCGTCCGTACCCCATTTCGCCAAAAAATATTTCGCAAACGCCGCCCCCGCCCCATCGTCGGGAGAGTATCTGTGAGTATTTAGTCGCGAAAAAGACATATCGGACAGGCCGAGCGGGAGATCCCTGTGCCGGTGTACGGATATTATGTTTTCCAAAACCCTCCGTACAGGGCTTCCCGACAGCCGCTGATCCCGCGGATCGCAGCTGTCGGTACCTCGTTCAGCCCCCTACCGTGCCAGGCCTGGCACGGCTATGGGGTTACCAGCGCCCACCGCGTGGAGGTAGAGGTAGGTGCCGACGGGCCTGCGAGCGCACCCCTCTCCGGGGCCGCCGCCGCTGCGCCGCCGGCGGGCGCCATGTGTACGAAGTGGTTAGCGAAGGCGAATAGGAGGTTTTCTCTACCCGAAAGGGACACACCTCATATGTCCTATATCGCTGCACGTACCGTTCGCGGAGGCCGTTAGTCACGGTGTGCCATAGTATAAAGGATGTGCATGCGTTGGCGCCCGCCGGCGGCGCAAAGGCGGCGGCCCCGGAGGAGGGTGCGCTCGCATGCCCGTCGGCACCTACCTCTACCTCCACGCGGTGGGCGTTGGTGACCCCGTAGCCGTGCCATGCCTAGCACGGTAGGAGGCTGAACGGGGTACCGACAGCTGCGATCCGCGGGATCAACTGCTGTCGGGAAGCCATGTACGGAGGGTTTTGGAAAAACATAATATCCGTACACCAGCACAGGGATCTCCCGCTCGGTATGTCCGATATGTTTTTCAGCAACTAAATACTCACAAATACTCTCCCGTCACGGCGGGAACATTGTCTGCGGATTGTTTTTTTGGCGAGGAAGGGTACGGACGGATCCGCGGTGTGACGAGGGTGTTGGAGCTGGCGGCGGGCACATGGGAAGCAGCGCTAGGGCACGGCGCTCGCTACTAGCCGACCACCCTGCAAGAGGTTTAAGTCTACCCTAGGGGCGAGGCCTGAAGCTACGCATGACGGAGGTGGGTCGCGGTCGGAGGAGCGGCACGGTTTGGCGGCAGCGATCCTTAGGATCGACCGCCGCCGGAAAAGCCTAGTACGGGGGGCTTTTGGAAACATATTCCCGTACCCAACATCTTTTGTGGTTCGGCGACTCGATCCTTGTGCCCGACCCACCCCTCCCTTGGTCGGTACCCGGTTATCGAGAGGTTGCCTCAAGCAGTGTGCCTAGGGTTATCGTAACGGCACACTACTCGTGAAGGCGGCCCCCTAACAACTTAAACCACCGGGGGAGGGTACGGCCGGCCACAACGCGATGAGATGGGTGTTGGAAACAGACGGAACAAGGCCATGGGACATGAGAACATCTGGCTCGGGGGCAGGAGAGCCAGCCGGACGCCATATGCAGTCTAGTTATTTCTCTTCTCAGCCCCCGAAGGAGGAGAGAAGACTCGGCTAGGTGGCGAGCTGCGTCGGGAGGAGCAGCTAATACCTTGGGCGGGGTTGAGCACGGATCGAGACGGGACCGACGACGACCTGAGCGAGGGGGGTTTTTCGCATGCCTTTCCCCCCTAGCTCCGGCACGAACGGAGTCGCACAGGAGCCGAGGTCAGGCATGCTCGTCTCGACCAACTCATGTTGACCAGCTTTGCTTATCAGCGACCTCGCAGCGGCTAGAGCAGGCCGCTTTCGTGGAGAATAGCGACACTTTACATTTCATACTGAATCCAAAAGTAAATACGTATAGATAAAAAAAATCAAAATTCCTGGTTACGTGTATGTTTTAGACGGTATCGTCACGGCCAATGGAGAGGTTGGGATTAGTGGTTCACGGTCTACCTCACGCTTTTAAGTCCAACAATTATTAGGCTTAGCACAGGGGGGGGCTAGAGACAACAGCCGGTTTTTACTGGTAGTGTTGTAAACAATTTCAATTTGTGCATGCGTTGGCTATCGAATCAATGACATATGTTATGGCGACTTGTTTAGCCCCGCCATGAATGTGTTTCCGGAACATTTGTTTTGTCTTTTAAACCATTTCTCATCATGTGCAAGACTCAATTGCCTTCAATTCGAAGGAGATTTGTGCCGAGCCTTGCAAAGCAGCCGATATTTGGGGAAAAACCGGCCCACTTCTAGGCGTGATAGGCTATTGGGTTGAAAATTGTTTGTGCTATATGAAAAGTTGTTGATGATATGTCAGCGAGGTAATGCCGCACCGAAATCGTTTCTATTAATTTATAGCGCGGATTTAAATTTTGTACATGATGATAATACAAGTCGCTAATAATCATGCACTCGCCCTTATTGATGGACCGAACGAAAGGACATTTATGTGCAACTTTGGTATGCATTTTGTGTGACGTTGATATTTTGCAACATGCTCACACACACAAACACACACACACACACACACACACACACGCACTCGCGCAAGCATATAAACACACAAAAGCACAAACATAAACACACAAAATCACAAACACACACACACACACACACACACACACACACACACACACACACACACACACACACACACACACACACACACACACACACACACACACACACACATATTGAATTCTGCTTGTATCTATTTTATATACATCACCTTACCACCAACCATGACAACCACATCCTCACCACCCCTTGACCATCCAATACATCAATTACGCTCAACCAACAATTGTAAGTTACTGACACCGCACTAATTTTGAATCGTGATTGCAACGCAGAGGACGAGGCTCACATGAACACGTGTCTACAACGGGTCCTCAAGAGGCGTCTCATGTTGTTTCAGAATTTAGCATAGAAGGTGTATTAGACTATTAGGGCAATTAATAGAGGTTGTCAGCGAATGTGTCGTGGTTTGCCGCACTATAATATTCGGGGCGCACAATCTGCACAGTTTCAGATTACATTTCAGAACATGTACATGCATTTCTGAATATATACATACATCCTACAATTATCCACACCTTTATTTTTATTGCACGTACACTCCGTACACACTTATTATCTCTTTTGCAAACAAGATAATCTGGCTTATATTCCCGATGATCCCAATTGAGCGGCTAGTCGGCGGGCCACTCCGTTGCAGCCAAGACAACATGGGGAGGGTTAAACTTACAACCTGGAGAGGGTTATACTCGTGGGCGGGCAAGTCTAGGCGCCCGTTGTCAAGAGAGGGAGGGAACAAAAAAATTGTCAAAACCTTTACAAAGTTGTATGGGACGTCCCATACAATACCTCGCTCACTTCAGTTTTCTAGACAAACTCATTTAATCGAAAAAATCCACCCACAATTGAAATTTTGCCAACATACTACCGATGCGCAGGTTGCATCAATGCATCCGCGCCGCATCACATGCATCAACGCGTCCGTGAATTAGCGCCCAACTTAATCAATGCATCCACGAATTAGTGCCCCATTTAATCAATGCATCAATGCAAAAGTTCCCCATTAAATCAATGCGTCCATGAATCAGTACCCCATTTAATCAATATGCATCCATGAATTAGTGCCCCATTTAATCAATGCGTCCATGCATTAGTGCCCCATTTAATTTATGCGTCCATGAATTGGTGCCCCATTTAATCAATGCGTCCATGAATTAGAATTTGAATTAAAATTTTGATGCATAAATTTTAATGCATTGCAGTTGATGCTTAATCTTTATTTCTTTTGGGTGATGCACAGGCTTTTTCCCGTGTTGCCCTCACTGGCCAATGCGACCCCGTAGTGTGGCACCGCCGATTTGGACAACTCAATATGCAAAGCCTACATGCCCAACACACCCACGGTGTCCCCCCTAGCCCAACATTAGCCAGCTCTACAAAAAATGTTTCTTGCGATTCATGCTTGCTCCACAAGGCCATTGATGCACCCCGCAAAATATATGCTTGCGCGAAACCATCCCGTCCCCTCTTGAGCCTGTCCTCTAACCTTTGGGATACAATTAATGTCCCCTCCCCACATGGCCTCCGCTACTGCTTGCTAGTCATCGATTACCATACACACTACATGTGGGTGCGGTTTCTTAAGTCCAATTACGACGCATGCTCTGAGCTGGAAACCGTCATGCTGGAAATCAAACACTTGCATGCACGCCATCACTCCCACTTAGGCGCGTTCGCCCCGGTCCTCAAGTTTGACTCGGACTCTGTCTTTGAGGCTGCTATCATCCGCCATATGTGCGCTCGCGTGGGCGTCGGTGTGCAGTTTTCTGCCCCCTATGCCCATCACATGCTCGGCAAAGCCGAACGCCCCTGGTGCACTATCCGGGACAATGCATCTGCGACGCTCCATAGCATGGCCGTCCCCAATTCCATGTGGTCGTGCGTTGTCAGCACAGTTGTGTACCTGCGCAACCGCACTTACAACCGCTTGGTCGGTCTCACTGGTGGCATTCCCCTCACTCTCCTTACGTCGTCGGTGCCACACGCATCCGAGTTCCGCGTCTTCGGGTGCACCGTCTTCGCCAAGTTACCCGACAAGTTGCGTCGGAAACTCGGCAAAAATGCGTTATGTGGTGTCATGGTTGGCTATCCGCCTGACGCCAAAGGGTACCGCGTCTACAACCCCGAGATTCACCGCATCACCACTTCCATCATTGTGATCTTCCATGAAAACACACCGGGCTTCGGCACGCGCCTTCGCATTGACTCGGTGATCACCGACACTTCGGATGACGATTCCGCTCATGACACATCCCCCACATCCCACCCGCTCGTCAACCCCCCGTCCGATTCTCAACCCCCTCCTACAGCCCCCTGTCAGGCTCGACTCCGATCGTACCCACTCCGCTACGGAGACCTTGTGGCCCAAATGTCCGACTACCCACCAACACTTGTCACGGCGTGTTGTGACCCTGATCATGACAAAGCGAAAGAGGACATCTTCAAGCAACTCCACGTGCCCGACTTGATCAGCGGCCCATCCCACACCCCAGCCGGCGCAAATCCTACAGCCGTCGCTCTCCTTTCCGCCCGAGAGTGTGTGGAACCTAATTCGTACATGGTTGCTCTGGACAACGCCCATGCCCCCCGTGGCAAGCCGCTATGCAAGATGATTATTCCTCTCTCATAGACAACGGCACGTGGGAAACCATCGACCTTCCCCCTTACACCGTCGTCGTAAACAATATGTGGATCTACAAAGTCAAATCCGACACCGTTGGCGATGTCTCCCGCTTCAAAGCACGGTTCGTCGCCAAGGGCTGCAGCCAACGCGTTGGCCTCGACTACACGGAAACGTTCTCCCATGTCATCCGCATGGACAGCCTTCGCCTATTCCTTGCCATCGCGGCCGCCCGCGACCTTGAACTCTGCCAGCTTGACATCGACAGTGCGTTCCTTTACGCCCCTATCAAGGAAGACGTGACCATCCGCCAGTCCCTCGGTTTCGTTGTTGGCACGTGTAAAGTGTACTCACCTCAAATGATGCCTCTACGGACTTAAGCGGTCCCCTCACGAGTTCAACATGCTTCTTCGTGCATGGCTTGTCGACCACGGGTGGCAACATTGCGTCTCCGACCCATGCTTATACATCTTCCGCGCCGGTCACGTCTTCGCCATGATCGTACTCTACGTGGACGACATTCCGCCCGCAGCATGCAACGATGCCACATGGCTTACATTGTTCAAAGCTCAACTTGGTGCACGGCTCAAAATCAAGGACTTGGGTGACCTCTCCCAACTCATGGGCATGCACATCACCCGCGACCGCTCGGCCCGCACCATTTCATTGGATCAGTCCAAATACTTGCGCGACATCCTCGCAAAGTACGGCATGACCGACTTTGAGCCCTCGTCCCTCCCTATGGCCCCGGCTTCCTCGCCGGCCTCTCGCACATGACTTCACCCCCCCCTTACCGGGGTGGGCAAGGACGTCTACCCCAGCCTCATGGGCAATATCCAGTACGCGGCCGTCTGCACGCGTCCCGGTGTTACCACGGCGTTGAGCATCCTTGGGTCCGCCCAAGCATCTCCCGCGGACGCGCACTTGCAAGCTCTAAAGAAGGTACTTCGATACCTCCATGGCACCATCGACATGCGCATGACGTTAAGGGGGGGGGCACGGACCACACTTTTCAACTTACATGCTTTGCCGACGCTGACCGGGCAAACGATAGCAGCACCCGCAAGTCCCTTTCGGGCTATCTCTTCACTCTCGGTCGCGGGCCCATCAGCTACACGTCCAAACAACATAAACTTGTGTGGCCCAATTCACATGTGAAGCCGAGTACTACTTTCGGTTGACGCCACCAAGGAAGGACTACACCTCCAACGCCGCAATCACCGAAACCCCCTCCATATGGGAGGATAACGAGAGCGCTATCGCGTACTCCCAAAATGCCTTGGTGAGCGAGAAAATTTAACACATCGGTCTTTAGTGGCACTTCCTCAAGGACCACGTGGAGCATGGAACCATCAAGTTGAGGTACCTCCCCACTAACCAAATTGTGGCAGATATGTTCACCAAACCACTACTAGGACCTGCACTTACAAGACACCGAAGTGCAATCCTAGGAGGAGAAGACCCAATGCAGAGCTTCATCCATTACTCACATTCAAGGGGAGAGTTGTAAGCAATACCTGGTAGTTATAAGTTGCAAATAGCTATTGTAAGCTATTCTAGATATGAGTAGTACATGTCTAGATCGGACATACCGATGGGACATCTAGATCGGACATACGATAACCTTTTTGATTCGGTACAGAGCTGTCGCTACGCTACACTCTCTCACTTTTGTTGTAAGGCTAGGGATCAGCCATCGATGCATCGTCGATATTATCATCATCATCTGGTGATAGTGCCATCGATGTGATAGGTTGCAACATCGACATCGACACGATGGCAGTATTGCTAGTATCAATACCATCAATTATCAATGCAATTGGAAAATATTGATTATTTAAGCCCGATGTATCGATATATCGTCCCAAATATCGATACATCGGCGATAGTATCGGTTTAAATTGCCATCGATGTCAGCATCCCAAACTATCAACACTATCAACATCGACAATCCAAGATATCAATACCATCAACATCGACGTCTCAAAATATCACAACCATCAACATCGACAACACGGCGTTCTTAAGTACCGGAAAAGCGCGCGCGCTAATTTTGTCCGGAATACAGGTACTACCGACGTTTCCGACGCGGCACCAAACCGTTGTCCGCGAGCGCTAACCCTACGGCTAGTCCTACCGCGACTATGCAACGCAAACACGTTCATTGCTCGTCACAACCAGCACATCTTGAACTCTATTCAAAACGCAGTTATTGTCGGTGGTGGACGGTAAATTGGCGTTGCGACGGAGGCACGGAGGCCGCTCTTGTCGGACGGGTTTGGTAAGCATGCTAGCGTCTCACCACCATCTCGTTTCTCACCTCCGCAAGCTCGGAACTGAACGGGAGAGCACATACCTGCCCTTATTGCCGGCAGACAAGCCACAATGGTAGGCAAGAGTATATCCGAGATGACCTACAAAGCGGATTTTTGTTTTTTCTACACACTCATTCATGCTTTACGCTCATTTTCACAGGTCAGTTTGTGAAAATACGCCGAGGCGGGTGCGTGCTGCGGGCAAATGGCACGGCGCGAAAACTGCGTACAATGTCTTTTAGCCACGGCCGCCAACCAGCCTACCGCCGCAGATTATTGTCGTCAATGCGGCAGGTCAACTGATTTGGAAGGAGTGGCAACTGTTGACGGGGACGTGTTGGTATCGGCTGTGACTGAGACGCTTTACGAGCGTTGTAACTCGCAAATCCCGCAAGGTAGACGCACAGCCGCGACGGGGACCTTCAAGAACGTCCCTATTGACCTTGTGGCGGCCTTTTGCGACGCCAAGCCCTGGTTGTGGAGAAAAATAACAGTCAGATCCACCCCAAGCAGGCGTCGAGTGAAGTATGTCACCACCCGAATGGAAGGTATCGCTTCACTTGTGTGCTTTCACGATAAGCACGGTGATCCACCGAGGGTCCGAAACATGAAAAGCCGGACTCGCGCAGAGCGAGCGCAGGCGCGCGTGGAGCAGCATAAAAGGCGAGGGAGCTTCAGTTGGGCTCGACTGACGGACAACGGCGACATTGTCACTCTTCTCCCTCCATTTATTGTGGAGGTGACGGAGACCCTGTGGAAAAAGGGTAGCAAGCTGCGCAGCATAATCGGCACGTTGCGCTTCCACACTGCCATCGTGTCGGCAACGCCGGACAGTGACGTGCAGCTCCCGGAGGGCTACCCCGTCATTGTGGATTCTAGGTCGGCTTGGCCCATATTGCCCCACTATGCCGACCGTAAAGCGTATTTAATGCATGAATTGCAACAACTATGCGGCAGTAACTTCCAACACCTTTTGGGGGTTACGGGGGAGTCGGACGCGCTGCGGTCGGTACAGGGATGGGACTGCACCACACCAAATCCACCACCCCCTAACAGGATGGTGGGAGGGTCTAGAATAAGGTGGGAAGGTCCTGATGGAGAGGACGGAGTTGTGCATGTGGGGCGAGAGAAGCAAGCGGGGCGGTTGGAGTTAGGACATGAGGACACAGAAGGCAGCATCAACACCTCTGATATTCTCAGTGGCAGTGGACGAGCCAGCAGCTATACATCAGGGTTCACTGTCGACACCGAAGATGTGAGGTGCGGTCCGCACTTGATGCCAGAATATAGACGTTGCAAGGCGAAGCAACGCCTAATTGCTGAGAGGGAGGCTGCACGGCCAAGTGATGAATGTGTGAGCACCCGGCAGCGACCACGGCTGGCATATAGAACATACAAAGATAGGTAGTGAATTGAAATTATCACAAACTATGTAACTACATGTTCTTTTCATTTTTTGCGCTTTGCTGCTTGTTCCTCTAGTTCCAACTTGACTGCATCTGCTTTCCGCTTGGGCATGTGTGGCTGGGCACGCTGAGATGGTCCGTGCATGTCTCGGTGATGTACCATCAGGGTGCTGCGCTTAAGAACTTGGCCAGTCCGGCTCAGCGTGAGCTTGCCGGTGCATGTGACGCGCTGTCTCTGATGGTTGCTTCCTTGACGGTAGCCTTGTTTCACCTCTCTGTTTGCGTGCTCCATGCATTGCGCGCTATAGCGATCAATGCAGCCATGCGCCTCCATCCATGTCGGAAAGTGCCATGCCACGAAGTGCATGTACGGAGTCACATCCGCTGCTGCAGCAACATCCAAAAACGCAGAAGAGAATCCCTCCGCGGCTGCGCGTAGTGGTTGTGCTGCTGCATGTCTATCCGCTGCATCATCCCCCGGGTCTGCACTCCATGCGGCGCTCATGCAATCATAAGCTTCCCATACCTTGTAGGCATTTGCAGCGCAAGGGTCGGAAGGTGACAACACGGCGTCCAGCAACGCACCACGCCCCTCCACAACTTTTCTGACCACAGGTCCATTAAGAGAGGGAAGGTAAGCTTTGCTTGGGTTCTTGCCTTTGCCATTCTGCACCTTAATCTCTCGCCCGGGCAATCCTATGAGTTCCAATACCCTCACCGCCGCTTGAGCTGTGGCTGCGCTATTACACCTCTTGTAAACGGTATGCCACAGCACGTGCGGGCAAATCTGAATGCCGGCGTGCAGAGTGTCCCCAATCATGTCCACCGGGTCTACCATCATCATAGCGGGGGGGCACAAGTGCCGCTGTCCGAAGTGACTAAACTGGTAGTCTTGTCGTCCTAGCTGGTTGTCGGGGGGAGGCAGGTCCCCATGGCATTGTATGAGGAGGCCACACCCAGGGCACATGTACGGATTTGTTAGCCCATACTCCTCTCCGAAGGCGTGCGCTAGCAAAGCTGCAAAAATAGCTGTCTTCTCCATGGGTGGTGTCATGCCCTTGCGCTGGTAGTCGGCTAGGGTGAGGTGCTTGTTGTGACGGGCCATGTCGCAAATAAAACAAAAGAAAGTAGATGATGCCCCAGCATGCCCAAAGGACCCACCTTGAAACGCCATATCACCACCAATGACAAGCTTGAAGATGTAGATCGCGCCATGCAGCTCCATTCCCGGACCATCACATATTTCTCTCAGCTCTTGCTTGATAGCCTCAAGCTGAGTGACAAACTGGTCGTACTTATCATGTCCCTCATACAACATGATCTTCACAGCGTTATGAATGCTGTTGTAGCCCCAACCTTCAAGCACGAAGCCGTTTGTATCAACCCGTGTAAGCACTGGCTTCAGGATGCAAAGCACAGCTCCTTGGTTACCCATCTTGAGGGCCACACTGCCATCAGCTAGTTTTCGAAACAGCAGCACGACATTTTCAGTAAAACAGTGCGTACCCCGTGTTGTGCACAGAAAGTCACACGCCAAACAAATCACTTAGCCCCGCATCTCACCGCAAAACTGAATGACGATAACCTTGCTTGTCGGCAGTTGCTCAGCAGGGAATTGCACTAGCTTGCTACGGAGTGCTTGCATCACGCCGACAGTGGCCCTTTTCCCGTCGTCCGACAGCTGCAACCCCGACAGCTCAGCGACTCGGGACTCCCATTGCCACACATCATTTTTGCTCGGCAGCAACGGAACTCGTGTTCCGTACGGCAGCACGACTACGTCGTGCTCACATGTCTCTTCATTCCACTTCTTCCCTAATGCGTGTATCCGGTCTTGGTACCGACGCCAAGTGATTTTGCACGTTACCCGAATAAAAGAAGCCCGCGCCACAGTCCAGTGCTCACGCAGTGCCTCCACCACATGCTCTTCAACGGCGCTATATAACCCACGCTGCTGGCACACCGAGTCGAATATTTCCGGACATTCATTAAAGAAGCAGTTCAGAAGTTCCACAACCGTATCACCCGCTAGACCTTCCTCGTAACGGTTGTCCACATATTGCTTAAGTTTCGCTACTTCGCGGCGTTTAAAGCCACGGTAGTCGGTTCCGTTCCGGACCGGTGGTGCCTTGATACGTTTCGACAGCGGACGTAGGCCTCCGTATGCACGGCGCGCCATACGTGCCTTTACAGCCTTGGCTTTCTCCCTACACCTATTCGCGCTTAGGCTGCCCTTCGAGCTTTTTGCCTTGAGTCTGCGGACTGTGCGACTCAACGACTCCCGCGGGCTGCACACCTTTGCGAGCTGCTCGGCATGTGCAATGTCCGAGTCGACTGACGCCGCATTTAACTCGTTGACGCGCTCCTCCTTACTACGGGACCGTTGCCTCTCCGACTCGAGTTGCTTCTGCAAGGATTCAGTTTGCTTCACCAGCTTTTTGTTCTCCTTGCTGATGCGTTCCACCTCAGCTCGGAGAGTCGTGAGCTCCGCGGCCGATCGCTGCGTACTTGCCGCATCATCTTGCGACGATTCTTCTCGCGCGGCTGTCTCCGCTGCTTTTGCCCGTTGCTCCTGAGCTATCGTCCGCCGCCGACTCTGAAACCTCCCTCCACCTCTGCGTCTTCCGCCGCCTTTAACGGCGGGGTGAAGCCCGTCGACCTGATCGGGCATTGCGCGCACTGATTTTGATACTGTGACGGCGGGAGGTATGATGCGCAATCGTGACCTGCAACAACATACCCATTTCAAACTCGGATAGCACGACGACCGGTCGTAAGAGATGAGATGAGATGAGGTCTCGAGATGCGTAAAGACCGTAAGTAAAGCTCATAGTCAAGCAAATGAGCACCTGGGGCCTTGGGAGAGTTGAGGCAACGTACTTGGGCGCGTGTAAACAGTGAGTAGCACGAGGATGGTAGTTTGCACGTGATGTCGTTTTCGCGTGTACAAAAAAAGCGCGTTTTCGGCATTTCAGGAACGCCGTGAAAATTCACTTGATCCCTAGCCTTATTTTGTTGTCTCGACATCACGCCTCGGGCTGGTTGTCTCTGCGGCTGTCCTATTTGCGTGACTCTGACTGTAATTACGTTTGCATTAGTCACCTTCCATATTAATCGTGTTTGCACGGATCAACAAGCAAAGCTACGAGCTTCTCCGTGGCGGACCATAGAAATTTGCCCTTGTTTGCAACGGTCGTCGCCTTTACCCACATGGACAAGATTTCTAACTTTCATGTGCTTTGTTTGCAGTTGGCGTTTTTGAACATGTATTTGTTATGCAATCGCGTTGCCGCACGTGCAAAACGTTTTGGCGCCTACCCCGCCATCCTCTTATGGCCAATTGGACATGCACAACCGGTATTCATAGGAGGGCAATGCGCATGTTGTTGCATGCCTTCGTCATGTTCCTCGGGCTTAGGACTGTGGGTTCCCCCCCTCTTTTCTGTTTTTGATTAGTGGGGTTCAATACTTTTTCTCTTATTATCACAATGAATTTGTTAAAATAATTATCCTGAATTTATTATCCTGAATTTACCCAACGCATGAAGAAGCAGCACGACGTCAATAAAGGGAGGAAGGATTATCTCCCCAGACGACGCCGTCAAAGACTCATGGCTTAGGATTGCTTCTATGGCACTACCTTGCTTGAACAATTAGTATCTCAATCTCAATCTCCGGTCGGGGCCAAGCAAAGGCGCTTGTGACCCATCGCACGAATGAGGAAATGAAATGAAGTGTTACACTGAGAGGAGGAAGCTGCCGCGGGGCAGTTAACGTCGGTAAACAATCCGCACACGACGAAATGCGCGTGTGAAACATGCACGGCGAGGGGAACCTTCCAGCGCTACGATGTAAAACACCCGGTAGCGTGCTATGTTAGCTCCGTTGCGTGCCTCCCTAAAAATGCGCAGGATTCCGTAACCGCAAACGGAATGAGCGTACCTTGAAGCGGCTTAGCGCCACATCCGGAAAATCCCAATTTGTTTGTTCAATGCGGGAGATAATAGATTCGCAACAGAGAAGTAAATGCCGCTGAGGGGAACGGAACTGTAGTTTTTACAATTTTTTCACATTTCTCTACCTTACCGCGCTTGCCACGAAGGGCGAAGGAATTTGAAAGGATATCATTGCCCCGAATACATTTTCACAAGCATGGTCTCCAAGGCTCTATTTCCACACACTCGATAGTGTTCATATCCGGATCCCGGAAAAATATGGCTGGCCGACCAGACTTACTGGCTGTGTAGTCAATCCCGGCGCCCTCCAACTGGGCGATGATTGGAGCCACAGAATCGACCCCTAACAGATGCGATTTGTCCCTCAGTGATCACGAGACCGGCATCGAAATAGCAAGTAATGGCGCAGCGGGAAAACTCTTACCTACACAGAAATGCCGGTCTCGGCCACCGTGCGTTGGCCGCCCTTCCATTGGATCAGGATTGGGGAGCTCCATGAGATGAATCATCTCGGGCCCAATCCATAGCCAGGCTCCCTCGTAAGGAAGTTTATCATGCGGACGTTCAGCGTTGACGCTCAAACCTGGTGGAATACGCATCATCAATAGGCATCCAACCGAGTAATAAAACCCGTCTCAAAATGTCACACGCTTTACCATCAGATCAGGTAGTAGTGCAGCGCATCCAAAGTTTCCAAAACAAATTATAAAGAACGCGTAACGCTCACGACGGTGGACGTTAACCATTGCACTTTTTTCACGACTGGAACACCGCGTGCCTCTCGCTGTGGTCGGTGCTACATGCATGACACCTTGAAAATCGGTAAGACATAAATGCTATCACCATCCCGGGGAGAAGTTGGCATACCGAGGACGTTACAGTAGAAGTCCAGAGAGCGCTCCAGATCATCAACGATAAGGGCAATGTGATGCACTCCTTGTATGCCGAACTTGCCTACAAAAAAATTCCCTGACATCAGAGGGGGAAAACCACTCGCAGAGTTCCCACAGGGGGGCCGTCCACCGCGACGTCAAGATGCTGTTGAGTGAAGTCGGCGTCCTTCAGTTGCGTTACCATTATTGTGGGCCACGTGCCTTTCTTTTCGTCTTGCGTGGAAGTAGCGCAATCAGCACGTTGGGAAAACACTTTCAAAGAAGGACGTCGGAATCCGTGATGTGCAAAGGTTGCAATCGCAGGTGCACTACTCCTTGGAGTTGTCCTGCAAAACACAAGCAATCGTTGAAACGCATACGGTCAGTGACTTGAGCCCCAGAGATATGATAACCCCCCTCTGTCGCCCTCCCTAACGATTGACATCACACATCCCAAACACTCAAGAGCTATAAGGCTGGCTCACCCAAAGGTCAGAGGTCGTTTAGCGGTACTAGGTGACTTTGACAGTAGACGTCCATTGTCGCAGAATGCTGACGCTGGTGCAAGGAGGCGTCCGCGCAGTCCCGTCATGAAGATATGCATATCTGTGGGTCGAGTGATCCTTCGCTGCAAGGGCTACAATAAAACATAAGGGATAGCTGTTTAAAAGTGGCCAAAACCACCTCCGACAACTTCAAAGAATCAGTGGAATTGGGTGGCCACCTCATTTGTACATACTAATTTCAACAGCTCCAAATACCAATACAAATCAAAGTCGAATTTGGCACGTTGCATTGTCTGGCATGTCATCTAGTCATTTGGTCAATATGTTTGCAGTATTAGCAGCTGAAATCATCCACCATCCGCGAAAGATGGCTTTTGGCTTTACTAGCACCTGGAAACAATCATTTTTAATTCACTGCTGTACATAGGCACAATGTGCATTGGATGTTTCTCTTTCACATCACTTGTTCTGCGAGGATTCCGGTTACCGCCGGTTGCAAATGAAAATTCATGCATGGGCGCTGGCAGCATGACTCGTTCCGGTTTTTGCGCCGAGTGTTTGCGTCGAAATCTTGCTATTTACGTGCAGTGCATATTTCTTGCAAATAATAATATGAAATAATGATGCGCTGAAAAGCTCGGGCTTAGGCGTGTGGGGTGTTTTCCTCCTTTTTCCCTTTTGGTTGGTGACTTTCACTTCGTTTTCTTGTAAGCAAATTTAAAAACACAAAAAAGGACAGGGAGACGAGGAACAGCCAAGCTTGAAAGGCGGAAATAAGACGGGAAGAGAGGCAAGAGGGTCATTCCAATCAAGGACATAACAATAAGTGAAAGCGTAGTACATTTTGCACAAACATAGCAAAGGAAAACGGGAAAACACGAGAGCGTAAGTCGGGAATCCACAACAAGAACATCACAAAGCAAAAGGACAACAAAGTAGAGGGTCTTCGAATACATCATGCTTGAAACTAGTCCTGATGTAACAATTCTTATCACAGGTTCGACCGCAAATGTATCCAGGGATTCAGCAGATCGACTGGCATAGCTTTACTTAGGGTGTTATGAATGCGATAAGTATTTTATCCTCGTTCTTTGGTCGTCCCTCAGGACGGGACACATGCACACACACATACACACAAAACACACACACACATACGCACATGCACACATACACACTCACACTTCTGTCTCATTATGTATTTTTTGTAATTATACACACACACACACACACACACACACACACGCACATGCACACTCTCGCACACATACACACATAGAGGCACACATACACATGTCCACAAACAAACATATATAGATACACATGAACACACACACACATAGGCATAGGCACTTGCAGACACACACACACACACACACACACATATGCCCCCCCCCCCCCCCCCCCCCCCCCCCCCTCCCCCCCCCCACACACGGTCAGCGTAGTAATTGTCAAGAGCTATGAGTCAGAGGTTTTTTTTCCTAGTCACACGCTCGCTGACTACCAGAACAACCTCTTGTGTAATAATTCACAAAAGGGGGCCGGCGGTTTCTGCTGTGTTTGCCTCCGCAAGAAAGCAGGACCTGTGAGTCCAACCGAGAGTTTGCAAGCGCACTGTTGTATGTATTGACGCAACAATAATATGTCCACCGTCCCCGCTCTATCTTTCCGGGTAGTGGAGATCATTCTAGCCCGCGGGAGGGTGCGAAGTCTTTTTCAACTCAAGCAGATATAAAAAAACGAGTAAAGAGAAACAAAAACTCCCGCATCCCTCCTGCCTCTCGAGTCAAACGCTGTTGTATGACCTGAACACCGTAAAATTAGCAGCCACGCTACATATCATATCCCAGTTCGTACACAACGATGTGCCTCATCTTTCTTGGCCACGAGCATGTATCCCCCGGGTCTATGCTTCAATCCACTCGGGCACCGACACACTTCGCGGGAAACGCGCTTAATTCTACGGCAGCGCTTCAACACGCCAAACACACGCCACGGTTTCGTGTTACCCAGCGGCTTTGCTGAACTTACCAGAAGGGTCGCGGCGTTCCTTCCACACCTTCCCCGATCGATAGAGGAGCAAATACTGGATCAAGTGACCGGAACAAATTGTTCGCTAGGTACCTGAACCGCCTCAGGAGAAAGCTGTAGTTAGGTTTCGTTGAAGCTGCAGGCGTCAAGACTACAAACAGGATGTAATTTTCACCGCGACAACTGCATCATTCAGCAACAACACTGCTCGGCTGAACTTCATGACCACATGGGGACTCACTTCAGGGATGCTGTTGATGCTCAGCTGTCGGGAGCGCAGCTACCCGTAGAGATATTCGCTTCTTGGCTATATCTGACGGTGGAGCGGTCGTTTGGTCGCAGGTAAGGATTATACCATTGTATATTACCCGCACGGATGAGAACTAAAAACACTACGCGGCGGAAGATGTAGTAGTACAGGTACGTGTACTATACCGGTATATACCCGCTGCGGTAGTACAGGTACCTGTACATGTACCAGAAGTTATCCCCTTCTGCTTTATTTATTACTTTATCCTATTCCTGTGTGATAATTATCATAGTTTCGTGGAATAACAATGGCATGCGCGCTGACGAGTGGCTGAGCGGTCAGTTGCGCCACTGTCGTCGCGCGCTTGACATATATCTATGTACAAGTATGCTGTACATTAGGCTCGGTACGTAATGCGGTATTGGTACAAGGTGCCCGTATATCGTACCAGTATCTGCATATCACGCGCCGAGTAATGGCGCCCTACTATCCGTGCTCACGGGTTAACTGGACGTGCAAATCCCTCCTCACCCTGCTAACCGTGGTTCGGTCCTGCTCGAGCCCTCCGCCCTATCGGCTGCACGCCCCGCCACTTGTGTCAATCCGTAAACCAGACAGATACAATTATCCGGTATATATTTGGGTTGCGTGCGCGATCGTGGCGCTGCCCGTGCAGACAAGCGCTCCCTACAATAAGTTGTGTCACTCGCAGGTGTGTGGCCCGCGTAGGCCTGCATATGCCACCCCCTACAGTACCGTTAGTTGCACTTGGTGTAGAACCCGCTTGCTGTATGTTGGAAGCGCGACGGTGGCGCTGCCCGTCCGCCACGGGTCCTGTAATCACTACCGCATGGTCCTCACACTATGTACTGTCCTGTTGGCCGCGCACCTCGCCGGTCGCGTGCTTGTCGCCGTTACCTGGCATATTTCCGTTCGGCGCAACCCACTGAGCACCAATCAAATAAATCAGTAGAAAATCAGATTTTGATATTTTCTACTGTTTATTGCTTGCGTGCTCGTGGCGTTGCCCGACGGATATGCCCCCCTTTTATCTGTGCTAACCGCAAGTACGCTCCCCCCCCCCCCCCCCCCCCCCCCCCCCCTTCTTCTCTTAAGAGTGAAAGGCACCGCAAGCGATAGACGAAAGAAAAAATAGAACAACAAGTAGCGGTGAGAATCACTAGCCGGTCTTGTGCCTAATAGTGGTTTCACAGAGACGGCCTGATGCCCGCCGACCCCTCGGTCTGATGCCCCGGGGTGTCTCAGAGTACCTTTTCTATGTCCTCCACCCAGTGTGGGGCACGAGTCGAGGCCACGGCCAAAAAAGATGGAGCGATGCGCTGCCGGCCGAGTCGCTAGGTAATATCTAACATATTTATGCAAGGGCTATCGTGCACCCTTTGTATGCGTATTCACCCAATAGTATGCCACCACCCCCGTCTTGAGCCTCGACTTGTGTGCACCTTTCCACACACGACGAGTGCGTCGGTGTGGGTAGCTGTTTGGCGTCCTCGGGTAGCTAACTTAGGTGGGGTAGTGTGGGGTTTTACAACGCAGTATACCCTCGCGATACCGCCGACTACACTGTGAAAGTACTAAGTTTCTATGTAAACTTGCCTTCTGCGGGAGAGGTGGCGATCGCAGCTCGCCGAACAAGGTTGTCGCGCGTGAGTGACGTGAGGCGGGGGCCCATAACCTGTTGAACCGTGCAAATACGATTAGTATGGAAGGCAACTAACGCAAACGTAGTTACAGTCAGAGTCACGCAAATAGGACAGTCACGGAGACAACCAACCCGAGGCGTGGTGTCGAGACAACAAAAGTGAGAGAGGTGTAGCCTAGCGACACCTATGTACCGAATCAGACGATTTATCACTATATCCGATCTAGACATGTACTACTCATATCTAGAATAGCTTACAATAGCTATCAACAACTAGTAACTATAAGGCATTACTTACAACAATACTAAGAGTTACACTACTAAGCACGAATGAGTAGTGAGTGAGCGAGAGCGAGAAAGAGGCAAAAAATGACAAGAAAGTGAGTATTCCGGGATTATGTCAGTGTGTGAGGAGCGGAAATTCTATGGGTGCGAGAGTGCGAAAACACTACTAAGTGAATAATTCATTTCATGCAAGTGCCATTCACCGTATCCAATTATAGTTCAATAAGCGAATCGTCATCATGCATGTCACCGCGCCAAGTGTGGATGGAAACACAACATCGGCATGGCATGTAATATTGCACAACATGTATGTGAAATGCATGATTAACCAGCATACGTTGTTTATCTTCGGCCATCTGTCGCCTTCAATTGCCACATGCTCATCGGCAATTGCTCTGTATATATTGAACCTTGCAAATACGCGGACTTAAGAACACTTGCATATTGTGATTGATAACTACAACATCTAGCAACTAGCACGTATGTCCTAAGAAGCAAACTAATGTTTATCATATTGCGTGCCTACGTCATTATGAGGACTAAGCACAATATAGGGTCTTCTCATGGGTCGCACATGGTTATTTATTCATTCGCCAAATCCTATATCACCATAACTTCGCATCAACTCGCATAACTGATAATCTGGGAACAACATAAGGTTGGAGAGGGTAGGTCATAACGTACGGTAAAAACTTCTATATGGCCATCGTTTAAATAACGCCGTTATTTACTTAGCCCATTTTCAACAGGACCCCATGTATTGGCAATGTATAAAATAGTACTTACCTCTCCCTTCCACCCCCCCCCCCCTCATCGTATTTCTGTCTATCTACCCCCCCCCCCCCCCTTCTATTTTCCGCTCTCGCACACACTCATTCCTCTTTTTCCTCGCACGGACACATACACACACACACACGCACAAGCACGCACACACACACACACACACACAAGCACACACACACACACACACACACACACACACACACACACACACACACACACACACACACACACACGCGCGCGCGCGCGCGCGCACCCGCACACACAATTACATTCTCTCCGGCACACACATACACAGACACGTACACACACATATTTACATTATCTCTCGCC
>JAPMLY010000473.1:0-17500 GCA_026401115.1 Tetraselmis chui
AAGACTAGGTTAATTAAGGAAACTTAACGTAAGTTCAAACAATTACACTTTGGTTACGTTGCTTAGTGAGAAGCTTTTCGAGGGGCGGTGATTTCTAAACAACTTTTGTTAGCACTAGCATTGCCTTATCTAGTGCTTATGTACCAGGTAGCTAGTTCTTATCTTAGTGCTTAGTGTTGTACTAATAGCGTTACTCTATTTCCCCGTAAGTGGCGGTCGGCCGGCCCTGCCGGTGCATTTGCCGGCCGCCATCTCTCTCTTGTCACTTCCTTTTTCCCCAGTGTTGGCCTCCTAGCGGGGCCGGCTAGACTGCCCGTGTAACTATTGTACTTCCAAACTCCAACAAGTTATGGCCCCCCTACAACGTTACCCGGGATAGTTAGGCCTCCGAAATACGGCAGCTCCACCAAGTAGGAGAAGAGCGTGCAAGATGGATACTCGCTATGAAGTCAATACCGACGCTAGCCGCCCAAGGTCCCCCGTGGCCGCCCTAGGCTATCAATACCGCCTCCGCCACCGAAGGAGAAGAGCGTGCAGCCTTGATACTCGCTTGAACTACCACTATCGACACCAGCCGCCCATGGTCACATATGGCCGCGCTAGGTTGGTTGTCTACATCACCTTGCTCACAGCTCACCGATGCTATCTACCGGATATGGTTTCAAACCAATTTCAAACCGATTCGCGATAATTCATTCCGCGCGTACTTTAAATTGTAATGTTTTTTTGTTTTTTCCTGAGGCAACGCCGCAACGCTCATCTCACTTAGCGAGGTTCTAACCTTGCCCACGGTGAAAGGGGGGGGGGGGGAGTCGACACGATAGCGCCCGACTGATACTTTTGAGTGCCTACACGCTCGTGCCAGCCCTGTTGGTTTTTCCCCTTCCTCGCCGGTCGCTCTCATGCGATAGCAAACTCGCCCGTGGACGGTTTTTCCCCGCTACACGTCAGACTAGTATATTACGCAGTACATTTGGACCAGTTTTCTGTCGGCAACTTGCCGATATCATCCCGTTCATGTGAGCACTTGTAGCGTCACCTACCCGGCTTGAGATACCGCTACCGGAACAACGCCTACGACCAAGATGACTCCTTCCTCGAAGACAAGCAAGGGCGACGACAATACCTACGCGACCTTGAGGGGGAGTGCTAGCACCAGCATTGCCTTACCTAGTGCTTATGTACAAGGTAGCTAGTCCTTATCTTAGTACTTAGTGTTGTACTAATAGCGGTACTCTATTTCCTCGTTAGTGGCGGTCGGCCACTAAGGCCTGCCGGTGCCTTTGCCGGCCGCCATCTCTCTCTTTTCACTCCCTTTGTCCCCGTTGTTGGCCCCCTAGCGGAGCCGGCAAGACTACCCGTGTAACCATTGTACTTCTAAACTCCAACATTTTTTTGCCCACGACGACACGTCGTTACCAAGGCAGCTCTTTTTCTTCGCCCGTTTTACGGCTGCCGGCTCTTGTCTTGTGCGGATGTTAATCAAGGGCTGCATGAATCAGTTGTATGGCGAGTCGTCTAATGATTTACGCATGGTCGTTGATATGGAAATGGCACTGACTGAGACGCAGCGTAAGGCTGCAATTAGCACCCCCTACCAGCCAAGACAAGACGCAAATAAGCTGGAGAATTGGTTAGCGATGCAGCCTCAACGTCATGCTTGGCATAAACGGAGACTCGTACAACGCCGTCGTGTGGGTTGCGTCACAGTTTCTAGACCCCTGAACAATTGGTGGCTTAACCGTAAGCAACACCCTTCGATCCTAGACACATTCGGCTCTTTGGTGACAGAGATTCACAAGACGTCCTTGTTGCCTAACATTCGGGATGGCGCGATTAACGCCCGCCTAGGACTTACGCAAGGATCCATGAGTTACGTTCGCTACACTCAGTTGTTCAACGACGTTTTACGGAAGTCTCGACAACCTCTTCCGGACGACCTTCATTGCATTCGCTTCATCAATGGGCTGGCGAATTTTTAGCTTCAGACTCAAGATAAATCCCAACGTTCTCCGCATGAGGAACACAACATGCCCCTAGTGGAGTTGCAAAACTTCTTGAACGACCTCGTGAGCGATTCACCATATTTGGGCCGTGCAAGGAGCGCACCGACCCATGCTGACAACCCAAAACTAGACGACCTTCTAAGAAGCGTTCTTTTGAGAGTTAAAAAGTCGAGGGCACTAAACGACTTCATCGCGGTGAAGAATCTGGGTTAGGTCGAGGTCGTGATCGAGGCGGTCGTGGAGGCCGTGGCCGACCTTTTTCAAAAACTGGCCGAATTGATTTCAATGCCATCGCTAGAGCTCTAATTCCTCATGAGCGTAAGCGACACCAAGAGGAGGAACTTTGCTTCTAGTGCCACAAGAAAGGACGCTGTGTCTTCCAATACCCCGAGCTGAAGGGCAAAAAGCCGGTCGGCACGCCCAACAAGCTAGAATGATGGTGGCATGGCTACTCTTCGGACAAATTGGAGTAGATGGCTACATATGCTTGTCGTCATGAGATGATGTTAGCGACAAAGGTGCAAGTTCCTACTTCGACACCTCCAATCGTTCCTCTATCGACTTAAGTCGCGATCTCAAATACGTCAATACATGGTCGTCGTCGTCGTCAAAGCAAGAAGAGAAACATACGTAGATATGTAACATCCATACGTTCAATTGATTAGAAATTGGTTGACTATGTTATCGACCCTCTGCACGCACGACTTGACTTCACTTTGGCAGATTGTTCAAACGAGGAAGGTCTTAACTCGCATGGTGACTTACCTCACTATTATTCGCCGAGTGGTTCAGTTATGGAGAAAGATCTGGGTGGAGAGCGTGCGTATTTCAATAAACCCTAGGAGTTAGCCGAACAAATGGCATGCCACTTCGAGAGTTGTAGACGTATAGCTCTTTCGACTACGATAGTTGTGTTTGTTCTTCCTAAGAGATTCCACCTGCTCCATGGCCAGATCAACTTTGGTCGGTCGACGCTGATTGTGAATTTTACGATTCAGCCCCGACTACAAGTGATATACCTACCTCGGTACATGTACCACCAAACGAGCCTACAACTTCCATCTCTACGCTACGACAATTTTCTTCGGACGTTACCGCCTTACAAGCTGACCTCACCGCGAAGCTTGCCCCTTGATTCGGAACGAGATGAACGTGAAAAGTCTTGATGACGGACAATTGATCTCCGGATTAGTTTATTGCTCTCCGACGCTTGATTTTGTGTCATAGGACTTCGTACGACGCTTCTCTCCTCCGAATCGTAAGTCCAAGGTCAAAACACCAGTTCGACAAGCTAATTGACAACGTGTGACGTCTTCGACAATATGTGACATCACTTTCGACCTAGCTCGTCATGAGTTTCAACGGGCAATGGACATGGGTTTCAACGGACTTTACCCAAATTTGAGAGAGGTCGCGACCCGGGGCGAGGAAGGATGAGAACGCTCCGGAGCTGAAGGGGATACTCACCTCACTCTCATCATATTCATCTATGCATTCCTCGAGAGTGGGCATGACTTTAGGGTCGTCTATGGGGACGTCGCACAGTAATGCAACTTGCGCAAGGGCAGTGCCGCCAAAGGTGTCATACGTTTGGATGATCATCTTGCGTTTGGCTAGAGTCCACTTCAAGAGTGCGTCAGCAGAAGCTATGCATGACGACATAATGTGGTTAAGGCTGCCACATGCGCTGCACTTGTTGGGTAAGCCACGGCCGCCGCGACCGCCACGGGTGTTGTGGCCACGCCCACCGTGAGAATTGCGGCCAGCTGCGACAAAAGCATAGATGGGAGGGGCTGGACCATCATGGGGGGTCAGGGTCGCGTCAGAGAGATCGTCGTCCATGTTTTGAGCCACGTGCAGTCTGTTGGCCAACACTACTTTTGCGGACAAGAGGTAGTTAGTGTCAAAGGCGTTGATGATGCATTGTTTGACATGGCGGAAAGGTCCGTTGCTGGATATGCCACGTAACATGAGTAGGCCCATATTGTGAGGGTGGATGGCTGCGGAACCATCAATCAACTAACATGTTTCACTATAGTCATCAAACGTCTGCCTCATGAAGTAGACGTAGTCGGTCATGGACTAACCAAGGCGCTGCTTGAGCATGAGGTTGTCCAGCTGAGAGAGAGCGCGGGCGAAAGACCAGCCATCCAACCTTTTACACAGGATGTCCCACGTGCTGTGGCGCAGTCGAGGCGAGCAGCGGAACCGCATTTGACCGCCTAGTCGGCGCGCTTGCTCTCGTTGGCAGCATGCAACATAAGTGCGTAGGTTTGGGCATGCAACAAAACTACGTGTAGTTTTGGGCATGTTCGTCTAGCGAGACGCCCGACTCGCGGATGACCACCTAGGGAATGAGGTACGCTACTTTGAGAGGAAGGAAGGTGGCAAAGTTCCTTTTCCACTGCTTGAAGTTTGTGTTTGGGCCATGTTGTAAGTAATATGGTATAACTATTAGTTGGAGATAGCTAATGTAAGCTACTCTAGATATAAGTAGTACATGTCTAGATCGGACATACCGATAAACTGATTGACTCGGTACAAAGCTATCGCTAGGCTACAGCTCTCCCACTTATGTTATCCCGACACCACGCATGTAGGTTGGTTGTCTATGTGACTTTCTTATTTGCGTGACTGTGACTGTAGCTACGTTTGCGTGAGTTACCTTCCACACTAAGCGTGTTTGCATGGTTCAACATGTTATGGGCCCTCGCCTCACATCACTCACGCGCGACAATTTGGTTCGGCGAGCTGCGATAGACAGCTCTCGCAGAAGGTAAGTTTACATAAAACCGTAGTACTTTCACATTGTAGTCGGCGGTATCGCCAATATAAACTGCGATTTAAAACCCACCTCCACCCCTCTTACGTCAGCTACTCGAAGGCGACCGACAACCACCCACACCGACGCACTCGTCGTGTGTGGAGAGGGTGCACACATGTCCAAGCTGGAGAAGGGGGGGCGCACTATCGGGTGAATACGCATCTACAGGTTGCACGACGGCCCAGCATACTCACGGTGTCCCGACTAGCCATGTGTTAGCTAGCTCTGTAAACAAAGTTTCTTGCGACTCTTGCTTATTACACAAAGCCACAGTTGCACAGCCTAACACCGCCGCTTGCGCGAAACCATCCCGCCCCCTCCTCAACATGTCCGCTGACTTATGGGGACAAGTCAATGTCCCCTTCCCACATGGCCTCCGCTACTGCTTGCTCGTCATCGACCACCACACCAACTACATGTGGGTGCGGTTCTTGAAGTCTAAAGACGACGCATGTTTGGAGTTGGAAACAATCCTCTTGGACATCAAACACTTGCATGCCCGCCATCACTCTCAGTCGGGCGCGTTCGCAGTAGTCCTCAAGCTTGACTCCAACTCTGTGTTTGAAGCTGCTATCACTCGCTAGATGTGCGCACACCTCGGCGTCGGGGTTCAGCTCTCTGCCCCATACGCCCACCACATGCTCGGCAAAGCCGAACGTCCTTGGCGCACTATCCGGGACAATGCGTCGGCGATGCTCCACAACATGGCCGTTCCCAATTCCATGTGGTCGTGCGCTCTCAACATTGTTGTGTACCTTCGCAACCGCACGTACAATCGCTCAGTCGGACCCAATGGTGGTGTCCCCCTCACACTCCTTACGTCGTCTGTGCCCGACGCCTCCAAGTTCCGCGTCTTCGGCTGCGCCGTTTTCGCCAAGGTGCCCGACAAACAACGTCGGAAACTCAGCGAAAAAGCATTTCGCGGCGTCATGGTGGGCTATCCCCCTGACGCACCCGGGTACCATGTCTACAAACTGGAAACGCGTCGCATCACCACTTCCGTCCATGTTGTCTTTCAAGAAGACACCCCAGGCTTCGGCACACAACCCTCCGTCGACTCGGTCATCACCGACTCTTCGGCATACGTACCCGCAGCCTCACCCCTATCCCACCCCATTGACCTCGCATTACCAACACCCCCCCCCCCCCCCCCCCCCTGCAACCCCTCGCCATGCCCGGCTTCGCTCACAACCCATTCGATACGGCGATATGGTTGCCCACTTGTCCGACTACCCCCCGAACCTCGTGTCGGCGTGTTGTGATTCTGAACAAAGCAAAGCTCAAGAGGACATCTTTGAGCACCCTCACGTTCCCAACCTTATCATGGGTCCCCCGCACACGCATGCATGCACGTCCCCTACTGCCGTCGCTCTCCTCTCCGCCCGGGAGTGGGTAGAACCGAAATCGTACCGGGTTGCACTGGACAACGCCCAAGCCCCCCAATGGCAAGCAACTATGCAGCATGAGTATTCCTCCCTCATCGCCAACGGCACGTGGGAACTTGTGGACCTCCCCCCAGGCCGAATGGTCGTTAACAACATGTGGATCTTCAAAGTCAAGTCGGACACCGCCGGCGACGTCTCCCGCTTCAAAGCGCGGTTCGTCGCCAAGGGGTGCAACCAACGCGCTGGACATGACTACACAGAGACGTTCTCCCCTGTCACTCGCATCGCCAGCCTGCGTCTCTTCCTGGCCATCGCAGCCGCTCGCGACCTTGACCTCTGCTAGCTTGACATCGTCACAGCGTTTCTCTACGCCCCCATCCAGGGAGACGTGTACATCCGCCACCCCCTCGGCTTCAACGATGGCACGTCCAAAGTGTGTCACCTCAAGCGCTGCCTCTACGGCCTCAAACAGTCCCCCCGCGAGTTCAACATGCCACTTCGTGCATGGCTCGTCGACCATGGATGACAACAATGCGTCTCCGACCCGTGCATCTACATCTACCGCACCGGCCACGTTTTCGCCATGATCGCCATGTACGTCGATAACATTACCGCGGCCTGCAATGATGCCGCTTGGCTCGCATCGTTCACAGCTCAACTCGGAGCACGGTTCAAGATCAAGGACCTCGGCGACCTCTCCCAACTCCTCGGCATGCACATTACCCGCGACCCCTCCACGCGCACCATCTCGATGGACCAGTCCAAGTACCTGCGCGACATACTCGCCAAGTATGGCATGTCCGACTCTAAGCCGTCGCCACTTCCCATGGACCCGGGCTTTCTCGCCGGCCTCGCGCATGTGACCTCGCCCCCTCTCACCGGGGTGGCCAAGGACGTCTACCCCAGCCTCTTGTACGCAGCCGTCTGCACGCGCCCCGATGTCTCCACGGTGTTGAGCATCCTCGGCTCCGCCCAAGCCTCACCCACGGAGGCACACCTGCATGCTCTAAAGAAGGTCCTCCGCTATCTTCATGGCACCATCGACATGCGCCTGACGTTGGGGGGGGGCACGGACCACAGCCTCCAACTCACAGACTTTGCCGACGCTTACTGGGCCAACGACAGCTGCACCCGCAAGTCTCGCTCTGGCTATCTCTTCACCCTCGGACGCGGGCCCATCAGTTACAAGTCCAAACAACATGCTTGTGTGGCTCAATCCACGTGTGCAGCCGAGTAATACTCTGCGGCTGACGCCACCAAGGAGGGACTCCACATCCGACAACTCATGGGGGAAATATTCAAACTCCCCCATCACCGAAATCACCACCATCTGGGAGGACAACCAAAGCGCCATTGCATACTTCAAGAATGCCTTAGCCAACGAGAAGACCAAGCACATCGGTTTGAAGTGGCACTTCCTCAAAGACCACGTGGAGCAGGGAACCATCAAGTTGAGGTACCTTCCCACTCACCAGATGGTGGCCGACATGCTCACCAAACCCCTCCTAGGACCTACACTGGCAAGACACCGAAGCGCAATCCTTGGAGGACAAGACCCAATGCAACGCTTCATCCCGTAGCTACGTTCATGGGGAGTGTCGTAAGTAATACCGTATAACTATTAGTTGCAAATAGCTATTGTAAGCTACTATAGATATGATTAGTACATGTCTAGATCGGACATACCGATAAACTATTTGACTCGGCACAGAGCTGTCGCTAGGCTACATCTCTCGCACTTATGTTATCCCGACACAAGGCATGTAGATTGGTTGTCTATGTGACTGTCATGTTTGCGTGATTGTGACTGTAACTACGTTTGCGTGAGTTACCTTCCACAC
This sequence comes from Tetraselmis chui, assembly GCA_026401115.1. Lineage (NCBI taxonomy): Eukaryota > Viridiplantae > Chlorophyta > Chlorodendrophyceae > Chlorodendrales > Chlorodendraceae > Tetraselmis > Tetraselmis chui. Next base: position 8,057 of record JAPMLY010000473.1, read on the forward strand.
TAACCGTGTTTGCATGGTTCAACATGCCCATGGTGGGGACCGACATATTCATGGACCGGTTGAGGGCGTCCTTGACGAAACTGGTGGCTTCATGATAAGCGCGGCCGACGACCACCGGGTCAATGGTGGGGCGACGCCCCCCACGGTCGCTGTGGACACCACTATGAGCATTAGAAAAAGACTAGCCAACAAGGTACGGCGGAGGGCCACCAAGAAATGGCGAATAACCTTTAAGGGCAGGCGGTGCACCGTACGGGTGCGGCTAGCCACGGGGAGAGGGGATGTGTTGCGGCTGGTCACGCGGGAAGAGAGGTCCGCGGGTGGAAGGAGAATATCCGAGATGAGGGTGTGGTGGAGGTGGTTGGAGGTCGTCCGAGTTGGGGTGGATGGGAGTGGTGGACTGAACGTCGCGCGGGGCGTCGCGGTGCGCATCACGGCGGGGTTGAGCAACATTGTCTGGGGTCTGCGCGTCCAGACGGGCGTTGATGAGCGCCATTTGCTCGAGTACAAGGGCGAGCGTATAAGGGGTTGAGGCGAGAGAGCTCTATTGAGAGGTGTGGTGAGCAATGTCAGCAAGTGCGTGGGGCCGACGGTCGTCGGAGCGATTTTTCGGTGCCATGGCAACATAAGAGAAACGAAAAGAACCACTAGCCAGACTAGTGGCTAACAACGGTTTCAAAGAGGCGGCATGATGCCCACCGACCCCTCGGCATGTAGCCACGGGGTGTCTCAATGTACCGTTCATGTATCATGCACCCAATGTGGGGCACAAGTCGAGGCCACGGGCAAGTCAGGTGGAACTAATCGTTGGCGGCTGAGCGCTACATGTTGCTAACGAGGCTAACTATTACGAGTTGTCGTGCACCATATATATGCGTATTCACCCTCCAACGCCCCCCCCCCCCCCCCCCCCCCCCCCCCCCCCCCCCCCCCCCCCCCCCCCCCCCCCGCCCCCCGTCTCAAGCTTGGACATGTTTTCACATTGTCCACACACGGCGAGTGCGCCGGTGTGGGTGGCTGGCAATCATCCTCGAGCAGCTGACGAAGGCGGGTTGGTGGTGGGTTTTATCACGCGGGTTATATTGGCGCTATCGCCGACTACATGGGTTAAGTATAACATGTTGAACCGTGCAGACACGCTTAGTATGGAAGGTAACTAACGCAAACGTAGTAGTTACAGTCACACAACAGGACAATCACAAATGCAATAGCCCGAGGCGTGGTGTGGGGACAAAAAGAGTGAGCGGTATGTAGCATAGCGATATCTTTGTACCGAATCAAATAGGGTATCGGTATGTCCGATCTAGACATGTACTAATAATAACTAGAATAGCTTACATTAGCTATCTGCAACTAATAACTAGAAGGTATTACTTACAACAGACTTAACTGCTTGACACACTTACATGTGAGCAATGGCTTTGGCATTGTGTTAATTGTGACCGACCATGTGACTCGAATGGCCCATTTTCTGCCGTGCACAAAGAGCGTACCACAGAGGAAATTGTTAGTTGTTTTTACATGGAGTCTACAGATTACATGCATGGACGGTCCCGAGTGTTGTTTACTGACCGCGACCCGAAGTTCGTCAACGGCTTTTGGCAAACGCTTTGGGAACGCCTCAGCATATCTTCTAGTCGACACCCAAAAACGGACGGACTAACGGAGTGCGTCAATAACGCGTTTCAGCAACTTTTCCGATGTTTTTGCCGCTACAATGGATCAAACTCAACGGACATGTTGCCTCAGTGGAATTTGCGTACAACGCTACTCGTGCTCTCAAGATTGAACAAACCCCCTTTGAGGCGATTTTGGGCTTTTCTCGAGAGGAACCACTTTACGTGTTGTTTAGCATGCGACCTTAGATTCCGGTTTCGCAAGACGCGGCACATCGGTTAAAACTGTTACATAAGATTCATGCCATGGTACTTACGGTGTAACAATTGCTCAAGGATGAGATGCAAGCTCGTTGTTGCCCGTCAAGAGCCCCGCACTTCGTTCGTGGAGACATAATGTCACTCGTTACAAGGGACCTCTCCATGCGTGGACACCCTAACCGTAAGCTGCGTGATCGATAGCTTGGACCTTAAAGAGTTGAGGAGCAGATTGGGGAACATAATTTCAGATTACGGCTGCGCCATTTACAATTCACTTACACCTTGTGTTTCATGTCAAAAATCTAAGACCATACTCTACGTTGTTGACATGACACACAACATTCGCTTCGACTTGCTGCCCTAGTGACTGTTCCAAAGGGAGACGATGAGGAGTTCGACGTCTCTCACATCTCTATTGTCTGCATTAAGTCGTTACAAGAACAATGAAGAGGGAAATATTTACTCTTTACGACGAACTTTCGATACGACGACATTTCACTTGTTTGGCACCGGTTGAACGAGGCCTATCGCACTACAACGTTTCAAATGTGTGGGATTCGTAGACCAAGGAGGTGGGACAGAGTACACGGGTACTGGGACCTGGCGGGCGGGCTTCAGGTACCCGTACATATAGTAGATGACGCTGTTTTGTTCTGGAAGGCGATGGTACGGGTACATGTACTGTTTACAGTATAGTGTGGAGGACACTGTTGGCCTGTTACACTCTAGAGTTCCCCTCTAGGGATAGCTTCATATCAAAAAATCCGACGCGGCATGCCGACGTACCGAAACGTACCAAAACGTACAAAACGTACAACCACGTACCAAAACGTACCAAAACGTACCAAAACGTACCAAAACGTACTAAAACGTACCAAATGTACCGGCAGAAAATGTCGTGCATTGCTCGTCATGTCTTCGGCTACTGGCTGTCCGTTATTCGGAACGTTTTCCCCCATTTTCAGGGATAAGAATCGTGTTGGCTGTGATATAATAAAATAATAGCCGATTGATATTTCAGTAGTAGTATACAGTATCATACAGAAATACTTACTTATATAGTTTACTATTTACTATTTACTGTCCGTTATTCGGAACGTTTTGTATATTATATCATAAATAATTTCTTACAAGCAGTTTTGTATATTATATAATCCAACGGTTTGTATATTGCTAAATAATCTATCTGACGCAGCAAACCTCACGTACGAAAACGTACAAACACATAGACTCTCTCTCTTCTCTCTCTTGCCGCTCTCCACCAAATGGGTGATTGATATTGAATATTTCTATAGTAACTTAACTTACTTATATAATTTACCATTTCGTATTATTATATTACGGTCAGGTGCACACCACCGTGATGTTACAGACGCAGTTCCGTATGGAGCCCGACCTCTCCGCTCTCAACGACCGCCTACGGGGCGGGCGCCTCACGGACGCCGATTTTGACGGCATCAACGCCTGCGCGATTGGAGCACCAAAAAAACCCGCCTCCATCCACCACCCGAACCTTCGCAACGCGCATTTCATGGTGCTACGTCATACTGTGGGCGACGCTGTTGTCCACGCCTTGCTTCCGCGTCGCGCCGCACAAGATCAACAGCAACTCATCCCGATGGAGCGCCAAAGACAGGATGCGCATTGGCCGCGACGACGCTTGGACGCCGGCCACCGATCGCTGCCTCCGCTCCCTCCTCGGCCGCCTGACACACAACAAGACGGGAGACGTTCCGAGCGTTATGTACTTCCACAACGGCATGCCGTACATATTCCGGCATAGCGTAAACATAGATTGCTTCTATTCCAACAACATCAGCGCCACCGCAGTCGCTCTCTTGCTGGATGACGCGACCGCGCGACACCCATCGCCGGACGCGCCGGTTGTTACCCTCGGAGGCATGCCGCGTGCCATGGTGGTGCGTCCGCACACTTTCGGCATCCCTCTGCACCGCGTTTGTCACGACCTTCCGGACGGCCATGTTGCAGTCCTACCCACAACCGTGTACTTCACGCTGCGCTTCCCGACCGCCTTTCGCCTTGAGAGCGGGTCCATTGTCAAGAGCATCCAAATCGAGCGCGTCGGCTTCAGCATGATTCCGGACATCGCCTTCACGGACTTCTTCGCGCAAGGCGCAACTTTCTCGCGAGACAAGACGTACGTGCTAGACTTACGCCCGCCGAACGCCAGCGCCAAAAACCTTTCGAGCGTGGTCGTCGCTATGAGCCGCCTTCGGCTGTGATATAATAAAATAATAGCCGATTGATATTTCAGTAGTAGTATACAGTATCATACAGAAATACTTACTTATATAATTTACTATTTACTATTTACTGTCCGTTATTCGGAACGTTTTGTATATTATATCATAAATAATTTCTTACAAGCAGTTTTGTATATTATATAATCCAACGGTTTGTATATTGCTAAATAATCTATCTGACGCAGCAAACCTCACGTACGAAAACGTACAAACACATAGACTCTCTCTCTTCTCTCTCTTGCCGCTCTCCACCAAATGGGTGATTGATATTGAATATTTCTATAGTAACTTAACTTACTTATATAATTTACCATTTCGTATTATTATATTACGGTCAGGTGCACACCACCGTGATGTTACAGACGCAGTTCCGTATGGAGCCCGACCTCTCCGCTCTCAACGACCGCCTACGGGGCGGGCGCCTCACGGACGCCGATTTTGACGGCATCAACGCCTGCGCGATTGGAGCACCAAAAAAACCCGCCTCCATCCACCACCCGAACCTTCGCAACGCGCATTTCATGGTGCTACGTCATACTGTGGGCGACGCTGTTGTCCACGCCTTGCTTCCGCGTCGCGCCGCACAAGATCAACAGCAACTCATCCCGATGGAGCGCCAAAGACAGGATGCGCATTGGCCGCGACGACGCTTGGACGCCGGCCACCGATCGCTGCCTCCGCTCCCTCCTCGGCCGCCTGACACACAACAAGACGGGAGACGTTCCGAGCGTTATGTACTTCCACAACGGCATGCCGTACATATTCCGGCATAGCGTAAACATAGATTGCTTCTATTCCAACAACATCAGCGCCACCGCAGTCGCTCTCTTGCTGGATGACGCGACCGCGCGACACCCATCGCCGGACGCGCCGGTTGTTACCCTCGGAGGCATGCCGCGTGCCATGGTGGTGCGTCCGCACACTTTCGGCATCCCTCTGCACCGCGTTTGTCACGACCTTCCGGACGGCCATGTTGCAGTCCTACCCACAACCGTGTACTTCACGCTGCGCTTCCCGACCGCCTTTCGCCTTGAGAGCGGGTCCATTGTCAAGAGCATCCAAATCGAGCGCGTCGGCTTCAGCATGATTCCGGACATCGCCTTCACGGACTTCTTCGCGCAAGGCGCAACTTTCTCGCGAGACAAGACGTACGTGCTAGACTTACGCCCGCCGAACGCCAGCGCCAAAAACCTTTCGAGCGTGGTCGTCGCTATGAGCCGCCTTCGGCTGTGATATAATAAAATAATAGCCGATTGATATTTCAGTAGTAGTATACAGTATCATACAGAAATACTTACTTATATAGTTTACTATTTACTATTTACTGTCCGTTATTCGGAACGTTTTGTATATTATATCATAAATAATTTCTTACAAGCAGTTTTGTATATTATATAATCCAACGGTTTGTATATTGCTAAATAATCTATCTGACGCAGCAAACCTCACGTACGAAAACGTACAAACACATAGACTCTCTCTCTTCTCTCTCTTGCCGCTCTCCACCAAATGGGTGATTGATATTGAATATTTCTATAGTAACTTAACTTACTTATATAATTTACCATTTCGTATTATTATATTACGGTCAGGTGCACACCACCGTGATGTTACAGACGCAGTTCCGTATGGAGCCCGACCTCTCCGCTCTCAACGACCGCCTACGGGGCGGGCGCCTCACGGACGCCGATTTTGACGGCATCAACGCCTGCGCGATTGGAGCACCAAAAAAACCCGCCTCCATCCACCACCCGAACCTTCGCAACGCGCATTTCATGGTGCTACGTCATACTGTGGGCGACGCTGTTGTCCACGCCTTGCTTCCGCGTCGCGCCGCACAAGATCAACAGCAACTCATCCCGATGGAGCGCCAAAGACAGGATGCGCATTGGCCGCGACGACGCTTGGACGCCGGCCACCGATCGCTGCCTCCGCTCCCTCCTCGGCCGCCTGACACACAACAAGACGGGAGACGTTCCGAGCGTTATGTACTTCCACAACGGCATGCCGTACATATTCCGGCATAGCGTAAACATAGATTGCTTCTATTCCAACAACATCAGCGCCACCGCAGTCGCTCTCTTGCTGGATGACGCGACCGCGCGACACCCATCGCCGGACGCGCCGGTTGTTACCCTCGGAGGCATGCCGCGTGCCATGGTGGTGCGTCCGCACACTTTCGGCATCCCTCTGCACCGCGTTTGTCACGACCTTCCGGACGGCCATGTTGCAGTCCTACCCACAACCGTGTACTTCACGCTGCGCTTCCCGACCGCCTTTCGCCTTGAGAGCGGGTCCATTGTCAAGAGCATCCAAATCGAGCGCGTCGGCTTCAGCATGATTCCGGACATCGCCTTCACGGACTTCTTCGCGCAAGGCGCAACTTTCTCGCGAGACAAGACGTACGTGCTAGACTTACGCCCGCCGAACGCCAGCGCCAAAAACCTTTCGAGCGTGGTCGTCGCTATGAGCCGCCTTCGGCTGTGATATAATAAAATAATAGCCGATTGATATTTCAGTAGTAGTATACAGTATCATACAGAAATACTTACTTATATAATTTACTATTTACTATTTACTGTCCGTTATTCGGAACGTTTTGTATATTATATCATAAATAATTTCTTACAAGCAGTTTTGTATATTATATAATCCAACGGTTTGTATATTGCTAAATAATCTATCTGACGCAGCAAACCTCACGTACGAAAACGTACAAACACATAGACTCTCTCTCTTCTCTCTCTTGCCGCTCTCCACCAAATGGGTGATTGATATTGAATATTTCTATAGTAACTTAACTTACTTATATAATTTACCATTTCGTATTATTATATTACGGTCAGGTGCACACCACCGTGATGTTACAGACGCAGTTCCGTATGGAGCCCGACCTCTCCGCTCTCAACGACCGCCTACGGGGCGGGCGCCTCACGGACGCCGATTTTGACGGCATCAACGCCTGCGCGATTGGAGCACCAAAAAAACCCGCCTCCATCCACCACCCGAACCTTCGCAACGCGCATTTCATGGTGCTACGTCATACTGTGGGCGACGCTGTTGTCCACGCCTTGCTTCCGCGTCGCGCCGCACAAGATCAACAGCAACTCATCCCGATGGAGCGCCAAAGACAGGATGCGCATTGGCCGCGACGACGCTTGGACGCCGGCCACCGATCGCTGCCTCCGCTCCCTCCTCGGCCGCCTGACACACAACAAGACGGGAGACGTTCCGAGCGTTATGTACTTCCACAACGGCATGCCGTACATATTCCGGCATAGCGTAAACATAGATTGCTTCTATTCCAACAACATCAGCGCCACCGCAGTCGCTCTCTTGCTGGATGACGCGACCGCGCGACACCCATCGCCGGACGCGCCGGTTGTTACCCTCGGAGGCATGCCGCGTGCCATGGTGGTGCGTCCGCACACTTTCGGCATCCCTCTGCACCGCGTTTGTCACGACCTTCCGGACGGCCATGTTGCAGTCCTACCCACAACCGTGTACTTCACGCTGCGCTTCCCGACCGCCTTTCGCCTTGAGAGCGGGTCCATTGTCAAGAGCATCCAAATCGAGCGCGTCGGCTTCAGCATGATTCCGGACATCGCCTTCACGGACTTCTTCGCGCAAGGCGCAACTTTCTCGCGAGACAAGACGTACGTGCTAGACTTACGCCCGCCGAACGCCAGCGCCAAAAACCTTTCGAGCGTGGTCGTCGCTATGAGCCGCCTTCGCACCTTCGACGCCTTGACCCTCTTGCTGCCCCTTTGGCCCCGCGGCGCTGACAAAGCCGCGCGGGAAAAAGCAAAAGAACGCTTGCGCATAGCTTGGCATCCCGACGCAGACGTGACCGCGACGGACCACATGTTCCGTGCCGAGTACACCGCCACCCTCCAGCGCCTCGCAGCCGACACACATGCCACCGCCCCGGTCGCGCTCGCCGACGCGCTTCTGCGGAGCCTTCACAACGACAATCCGCCAACATACGACGATGGGCTAAAATATCGCCTTTCCCTGCCGGAGGCTCCTCACATCGCCAACGACGCGCACGGCCGCCATCGGCTGCCATCTCCGCCGTCACGACCTCGCAAACGCCGGGCCCAACCAACATCGACATCTACCACCCGAGTGGTCTGACGCCTTCCGACGCCGCCGCCTATAGCATGCTCGCCGACCCCGTCTCCAACGCTACGGGGACGCGACGCCTTTCTCCAAGACAACGCCCTACGAATTGTAGACGTCCCGGCGGACGGGTCGTGCGGCTTCACAGCGGTGGCCGTCGCCATGGGCATCATACCACCTCCAACGTCCGGCTGGTCCAATTCCCACAACCGACACACGTGGGACTTGTTGAACCAGCTCCGGACTCTCGCGGCCACGCAGCTCCTCCACAGCAGCGACGTCAGGCAGCTTTACTCTAAGGAGCTCTTGTTCCTCGAAGGCACTACCGACCTAGACGACGAGATTCAAAATATGCTACGGCCCACTCTCGATGAGGAACCGCCCTCTCCCGGCACCATCCTACCCGTAAGCTCGTGGATGCTCTATTCCACCCTTAGGGTATTCGCCATCGCTTTCGAACGGCCATTCATTCTACTTTTCGACAACGCGGAGTACCCGTGCTTCGAGTTCTTCTGCCACCACCGCGGCGAGTGCAACTTCACCGCTACCGCATTGCACGCAAAGCAGGCGACTATGGAAGAACTGCGATTCCAGCTAAAGGAAGAGCACCCCGCCACCGCACCACCCATCGTTGTGACGGCAGACGGCAAGGACCCCACCAGTACACTCACGCACTACCAAGCGTGCGTGCCGTCGTGATTCTTGTGCTCTCCCAAGCATTCATTTACCCGAGGATTGACACATTCATCATATCATATTATATGTATGAATTAACTAGCGATCACACATTCGAATTTATATGTAAACAATATTTAATTCCAGCCAAATGTCACATCCGGACCCAATCCCATCTCATGCATCGCCGCCCACGTTCGCATCACTCGCATCAACCAGGGATCCCCCACCTCCCATGCATATCATTCTTTCCTTTTGTAAGCAAATATCCCATGCGACCCTAGAGGGGATCTCCTCGCTCCGCACCCCCCGCGCGCGCGCAAGCGCGCGCCTTGCAGTCTGAAGGGCACTCTTGACCACCAGCGTGCACCCACCCCCGGCCACGATCGTCCTCGTCCGCGCGCCCAACGTCTCCCAAATCAGAGCCACAGCCCTCTTGAACTCAACATAAACTGCTCTGGCGCGAGTGAGTCTTACGGTCGACGCGCTTATATAGTCTCTACATA
>JAPMLY010000473.1:22500-172500 GCA_026401115.1 Tetraselmis chui
GTTGAGAGTTTTCAGCTGAGCTGTTCTTTTGGCTGCGCTGCAGATGGCTGGCGACCGCGAGGCTGGCAACCTTTTGGACGGCCTCGTTGTGAAGCGTCTGAACAACTTCACCAAGACGACCCGACTCAAACGGCTAATGTGCGGGACCCCCCTCCCCCTACTCCACACCCGCTCGCCCCACCAACGATGATTCTGCATGTATTTAAATTCGACAATACAATTATTTTAAAAAATCTTTTTCTGTTCCAATAATTTAGCAAGATTGGTTTACATTTTACTTTATATAATGATGACAGCCTTACTCTATTCTTATGTTTAGCACCCAAATAGCAAGTGTGTCCGCTGCTGTTGTTGACATCTTTTTTAGCGGTCCGTCCAAAACTCACCAAACGTTCAGAAATGGTGTGTCGACGTCCAATGAAGAATAATTTGAGTACAAATTTGCTTGCCTTGTTTCTCCCCTTGTGTGTGTGCTTGTTTCCCTGCCCTGACTCGGTGCCGCGTGTCTTGTCAGGCTCAACATTGCGGCCAATTGCCTCGTGCCTGAGCGCATCGCCAATTTGAAGAAAACGTTTGAGGCGTTGGATTTGGACAAGGATGGGCAGGTGACGCTGGATGAGCTGCGGGAGGGGCTCAAGATGGCGGGGCTGAGCATGGACAACGCGGAGGTGAGGCGGGCTGGGGTGTGGGGTGCCAAATGATGTATGTATGTATGTGTGTATGTATGTATGTATGTATGTATGTAGGTATGTACGTATGTATGTATGTATGTATGTATGTATGTATGTATGTACGTATGTATGTATTGGGTATGTATGTATGTATGAATGTATGTATGTATGTATGTATGTATGTATGTATGTATGTATGTATGTATGTATGTATGTATGTATGTATGTATGTATGTATGTATGTATGTATGTATGTATGTATGCATGTAAGTATGTATGTATGTATGTATGTATGTATGTATGTATGTATGTATGTATGTATGCATGTATGTATGTATGTATGTATGTATGTATGTATGTATGTATGTATGTATGTATGTATGTATGTATATATGTATGTATGTATGTATGTATGTATGTATGTATGTATGTATGTATGTATGTATTGGGTATGTATGTATGTATGTATGTATGTATGTATGTATGTATGTATGTATGTATGTATGTATGTATGTATGTATGTATTGGGTATGTATGTATGTATGTATGTATTGGGTATGTATGTATGTATTGGGTATGTATATATATATGTATATTAGGGTTTTACGGTTCGCGCAACCCACTGTCACCTTCCTCCTCCATAATTATAATGATGATAATAATAATGGTAATGTTCACCTTCCTGTGCTTCCCCGCCGAGGCAGGTGAACAACCTGATGGACGCGTTGGATGTGGGCGAAAAGGGGTCGCTGGGCTACGAAGAGTTTATCGCCGCGGCGGTGAACCGCAGCACAGTTTTCACGACTCAGACGCTGCACGACATTTTCGACTTTTTGGACAAGGACGGCAATGGCTACGTGTCAGCGGACGAGATATGCAACGCGCTGTGGCACTGCAACATCGAGGTGCCGGAGGCGCTGATGCAGGACCTGGTGACGCAGCTGCCGCAGGGCTCCGGCGTCCCCGCGGGCTCCATCGACCTCAAAGGGTTTTGCGACATCATGTTGGGCGGCAGCCTGCCCAACCTCTCCGGCCGCCAGCTCCTGCAAGACCTCAAAGACTTTGCCCACGCCAACCGCTTCCAGCAGGTCCGCACCCCATTCACATCGGCATTTACCCATTTGCCATTCCAATGCTAATAAAACGATATCTAACTCTATTGTCATTTTAGAGTTATTCTACCTCGAACTGAAAGATATTCTACCTCGAACAAATTTTGCCTCACACGAATCAAATGCAAATGATATGTCCCCCCTCCTCCCCCAACATCAGCCCTCTGGCACGATGTATTACTTAGTGTAGCTTAAAGCTCAAACGGATTTATCCTCAAACACAAAATGATGTGTGGTATGTGTCGCTGCCTCAAGCGGTGTATGAATCTTGAACCCATCGCTTGCTTCAGCGCATCGCTCGCTTGCGCTTTTGCCCGTTTATTGCCAACTTTTGTTGAGACTTTGCGAATGTGTTTGTGGTTAAGTTAGAAGTAAGTGGTGATTTCAGGCACACCATTATTTACCTTATTGGTGTATCTTAATATGTTTCGCGTTTACGCTTTTTCCCGCGAGTTGGTAGGCTTAATTTGGTTCATTCTGCGTATGTGCCATGCTTCAACAACGCAACGCTCAGACGAAAATAGCTCAGAGATTGTCCTCTATGTCTTGGGATTCTTACTCACAACAATGGATTGCTACACTTGAAACTCTGACTGTCGATGGAGGCACGCGGCCGACCCACCGCCCCCTCCCTACCCTTGCTACCATAGCTGGTACACTCGGACACACGCAACACTCGGCTTACCTTTGAATGCACCGCCCACGTTCACAGCAACTTGTGCATTTACAATGTATATTGCCTTTTGGACCGCCATTTTGCAGTATTCCTTACATAATTGCGATTCAATTTGTTATTGTGGGAGCTATCCGTGTGTCTTTCGTTGAGTTTTGCTCTGCGTAGCTGACCGTAGCCTTTGGTTTGGGTTGCGTGCTCAGATGGTGGCGCTGGTGGTGGCCAAGCTGGTGAAGCCGCACGAGATGGAGTCGCTTCGGTCGCACTTCAAACAGTTGGACAAGGACAACAGCGGGTACATCACGTTTGAGGAGCTGCAGCAGGGGCTGAAGCGCAACGACTGCAGCTACAACGCGCACGAGCTGGCGCAGCTGCTGGAGGCGGTGGACCTGTCGCAGGACGGGCTGCTCAACATCGAGGAGTTTATTGCCGCGGCGCTCAAGGAGCAGGACATGCTGACCAACAATCGGCTCAAGGAGGCCTTTGACTTTATCGACAAGGACAAGTCCGGCTACCTCACCCGGTGCGCACCCCTCCCCCCCTTCCCCCCTTTTCCCACAGAAAGCAAGCACAGCCGCAACCGCTGACAAAGGCTTCTGAGCCCTAAAATAATTATTTCCAATTGTATTGTTATTTGCGAATGGTGTCAAATGGGTGTGAAAGTAAATTGCGAAATGAAAACGCTACGTGGCTTTACTACGGTGCAGGCATATGTAATTCCCATGAAATTTCGGGCCTCATTGTTCTGTGAATCTTGGCTTCACATGTGGCGTTTTTGTTTCTGTTTGTTGTGTTAGGGTTTGGAGGTCTTTCTGGAAAAAAATTGAGGGGGGGTACATCCTTCTCATGATAACAATATGTTTCCGTTTGAATAAGCTGCGAAGTACGAATAAGTTGCCTCAGAAGATGCAATATATCCCCCCCCCCCCCCCCAACACACAAAACCCCGATTTATTTAACCCCAAATAAACCCTAAGATCCTAAATATTGTATTACTGTGGCATTGTACCTGAAAACGCTAAAATAATGAATTGGGCAAAACTGGCTCTGTTACAAGGGGGCCAAAAAGAGGGGCGTCGCAAAGATCGATTAAAAGCTCAATCGCCTAATTGCATCGACTCGTTTGCTGCCACGTGCTCATTTTATTTAGCTGTTTCCGTTGCAGTAAAACTCAACCCCCATGTATGACGCGCCGCACACAGAGTTAGACCAGCTTTTGCCTTTTTTGCGCGAGCACAGCTCACGGAAACCCAGCCTCCCTGGCTCCCTCTGCAATGCCTGTTCAAGGCCCTTTGGCCCTGGTGGCCAATTCACGTACGAGATCTGCACTTTTGGCGAAATGGAGCCCCCCACTGCTTTGTAAATTGCAGTCGGTGACTTTGGCGACCCAAACCGACAGCGGTACTCGTACAACGCTGCTCTTACCGTACCCTGAGTGTAGGGTTTGAAACGACGTGTGTAAGAAAATGCCTACTGAGCGTGCGTACATGAGTCGGATGTATTTTATTGATTAAAAGTTAGGCGATGCGTGCGTTCACTGGGTTTCAATATTTACCAAATTTAGAAGCCATAGTATTCGGTCGTGCGGTCATCATATTTCTTGTTCATTGCTCCCACGATTGTGCCTGATTCAACGTCAACTTGCCTCCTTGTTCTGCTTGTACTGGGCTTTTGGGAAGTTGGGGATTAAGTCGCACAGTAATTCACCGTCGCCGTTTTTTGTCCCGCGCCGCCGCAGAGACGAGATCATGAAGGTGTGCTCCGACTTGGAGATGGAGAGCGGGCAGAGTGCGGAGCTGCACTCGCTGCTGGGGGCCGACTCCAGCTACAAGGTGGATTTCGAGACGTTCAAGAAGATGTTGGGCCTCGCACCGCCTGTGGACCGGGAGCCCTCCAACCGCGCGAGGTCGATGAGGGGTGCGCGCGCCTCGCACCACCTCGTCGCCGTCGCTCGCCCCTTCACTGCCGCACCAAACTACACCGTATATATTTATATCGCTATGTTCATTACGTATGTATGTTTTATCTTCTCCCCTTCATGCATACATGCAGTCAGACGCAACGCGTTTCGTCATCTGTTCGTAAGCCGCACGGCACGGCAGCATTTTTGACATTAGTAGTCGGATTTTATTTTTCTTTGTTTGTAAATTGTGCGTTCGAAAATTATGTCGCAAAGCTGGGCCAGTTTCGAACAGATGCGACGATTGTTGCATGTTATGTAGGTGGACCAGGTCGCTCTGTGAAGCTTGAGGGCGGGGGCGTCGAGGCGGGGGAGCCGAGCTCGGCCGGGGGGTCAGGTCGCCAGCAGCATTTGACGAGAACTTCGCACCTTCACGACGCCGAGGGCCGCCCGCTGACGACCCCCGTCGTAACGACCAGCAGGCGCGCCTCGTCTGGTCGCCCCCCTGCCACTGGGAGTAAGCGCTTCGAGTCTTTCGTGCACGACGAAAACCTGCTGGACTGTGACGAGGTGCTGGACTTATTCACGGCACAGTGGATGGGCGGCGTGTAAGGACAACCGCGACGCGACTGAGTCGACGCTTTTTCTAGTACTACTTTATCCAATATATCCCGCTACCTTGGCTCCATGATTTCCGTATTCGACATATAGATAGGAGCGAGCCCGTTCCCGTGATCCCAACCAGCGGGTTGGCGCGTCCTCGCTTCCAACCGCCCCCCCCCCCCCCCGGAGCACCTCCTTTTGTCGACAGCGGCGCACAATTTAGAGCGCTGGATGGGATAGTCCGATAAATGCGACGACTCGGCACGCGGCGGCGAATATATATCTATGTATATGTACACTCCGCCGCTATATAGCAGCTCAAGAAAATGGAGACTGTCGCTTGGGCTGCGCAAAGTAGGTTGCGGAGGAGCGGGTGGTGACCTCTGCCGGCCTTGTGAAGATCGGGACCCGACCACTGTGACGGCGATATTAGCAAATATGTTTTGTAGCTTGTAATAAAGGGCGGCGGTATGATTTGGCGGTCAACACTACGATAAACATGGAACCCCGCCAGTGGATGTGCACTTCTTGGGTTTGTCGTGCTCATCTCACGGGCGGTGGCAAAGAAAGGGGGGTGCTCGAAAGGCCCGAATGTGACCTTTGCCTTAATTTCACCGTTAAAGCAATGAACGAGCGCAGATTCCACTTTATCGAATTTTCGCACAGGTGCTAAGGTCCTTACTGCCTCGTCCCTCGTTCTTCCGCTCTTAACTTTGCATATCTTCATCTGCGTGTCACTTGGCCTGCCTATGCTTTGTCAATGGAGTTTTTCTTTTATCTGTGCGTTGCGCATCTTCATGGGATTTCCGTGCACCCAAATCATCCCCTCGTATAAGTATAAATGATTCGATTCGGCAATTCCATCGACAATGCTACGTCCTTGACTGTGAATGTTTCTTGCCATATTGCAAACCAGTGCGCATGGTTGAAACCCCAGGCGGACGAGCACGAAAGAAAACCATAATCGCTAGCTCCGGGAATTCAACACACATGCGCGCACATGATATGAGGCAGCCATACACAGACACACACGAACGTAGATATACACGCCGCCACAAACACTAACACTAGAGTAAATTGAGGCGCCCGCCGGCGGCGGCCCGGATGGGGGGTGCGCTCGCATGCTCGTCGGCACTTACCTCTACCTCCACGCGATGGGCGCTCTTAAACCTCATACCGTGCCAAGCTTGACATGGCAAGGGGCTACACGAGGTACCGGCAACTCCGATCCGCGGGATTATAAGCTGTCGGGAAGCCATGTACGGAGGGTTTTGGAAAATCACAGTTTCCGTATATGAGCACTAAGGTCTCCCGCTCGGGCCGTCCGATGTGTTTTTCCGCTAATGAATACTCCTCACATACCGTTCCATTTGCTTGGGGGGATGCGACATGTGTCTGTAAACTATTTTTTGGCGAGGAAGGTACGGACGGATCAACGGTTGGTTGAGATTGTTGGACCTCGGAAAAACGTATCCTACCGTCACTAAAGACAGTAAAAAGATCCGAAGTACTCCTAAAGTACTACTGAACCACAAAACACGGGGATGGATCGGTAGCTCGGATGAGCAACGCCGATCGTCTTCGCTCTGGGCATGGCCTCCCATCGAGCGCAAGACTGGTGGACATGGCTGCCGGACGGCGTGCACCATTCACCTCTCCCCACCCGAGCCTAGCTCACAATGGTCAGTGGATCCGTAGCGACACCAGACGGTACACGCTCAAAGGCGCAGCTTTCAGGGATTTGAATTTTATCCTCCAGACAGCTATCGCGCCACCCACTTCAAAATATACACACGTACCCGTCAAAGTACTACGCCACACCCAAACAACACATCGCTTACAAAAAGCTTATTCCCCGGTCGGCAGCGCGCCACATCGCGCCCCTCCGAGCGTCCGGACGTCCCTGTCCGCCGCCAACATCCTACAAACCCAGGTCCCATCGGGCCTGGTCGCGTGCAGCCAACACGTGAACGACTCTCAAACACCAACTCTGAAAGCCACACCTACCTCCTACACTCCTCTACAACACTCGAAATCCTACTCGACCGCTATGTCTACGCCCCCTACCCCCCCCCCCCACCTACAGGCAGGCGCTTCTGAAGGACCCCCCGCCGCATGGCCGCTTCACGGACCTCTACCATCCCCGGAACGCACTCACGGGACACCCCCTGACCCCGTTTCTCACCGCACCCCAGCTCAACCACCCCCAACAACTCCTGGGCACGCCACTGGACCCCCTTCCTCTCCGTCGTGGACTACAGACCCCTCTGATCCTGTCCCCCCCACGGTCAACTGAGGCCATGGGACAGGCCGACGACTTCTCCACCCGGACCGTCGACTCCCTCCTCCTCACAGGCCAGTACTCCACCACCCCCCCCCAACTCGCTCGATTCTGGATCCACGGCGTCTTCCTCCCGGACCCGTCTCACCCCGACCCGATCGTGTCGGCATGCTCGTTGGCCCGCCGCTGGCTACTCGAAAGCCTACACGACCTTACCGATCTCCCCAACCGCATCAGAAATATAATAGGCAAAGAACTCGCCCAACACACACGGTGGACCGCGAACGCCTCGCGAACCCCCCACCCCACCTCCGCGAAATGCAACGATGCCACACCCCTGCCAGTCGAGCTCCACACGAGCTTCCAAGAGATCCACCTGACAATTCCTACCTCATGTATAGCGGTGGGACTCCTATACCAACTGACTTCACGCCAGCGTGAATTCAGTTCAGCCGGTCCGGTGCCCCCCTCCGTGATCTCCTCCCCTTCGCTCCTGGAAAAACTAAGTCAGCAGAAAATTCGCTTTCTCCGAGATGCCTCGGCTCCATGAGTTTCAGGCCGAAGGATGAAGATCCGCTCCCCGATATTCACCGGTATCACCGGCCAAGAAGCAGTCGCCCTCCTACATGACCTCTTCACCTCCGACCTCGCGACGGCTCTCACCTCTGCAGGTTCAACCCCCCCGTCCCACAACATGTGCAAACTCGAAGACCTACCCGAGCAAGCCCAGTTCACCCTCCAGTTCGCGGACGCACTCCAGCCGTTGGACACTCCCATCCCGATCGAGTCCGACCCGTCCTCCTTATGGGTAAATATCCTCCACCTGCCCAATAATCCCATTCATTCACAATCTGGACCTGTATCCCTTCACATTTTCCCCCGTTCACCCTATGAACCCGTACCCCCTGACCACCACCTTCACACCATCACCATCACACCACCCCCCGTCACAGGACACGTCCCCGGCTTATCCTGGGCTGACACCTGCCTCACCACTGTCCTCATCCAATCCTGCCACTCACTCTCCCTACCATGCATCAACTCCGACGGCACCATTCCACCCACACACTGGTTATACACCCTCCTGTCCCAAACTGCAACAGAATACCTCACACAAAATACCCCCAACCCCACCCCCCCTTCCCAACACCCCCTCAGCCTCTACCACTACACAACCCTGAAAAAATTCCGAGATGGCTCGTACTTTCGCTCCCACCCCTCCAATTCACCCACCGTCACCACCAGCATCCAAATCTCTCTCAGTGCTGAAATGTACTGCATACTCATCTCCACCAACGGCACAGTCACCATCCCTCTCACTCACACATACACCCACAGAGGCACACGCATTCCATCCACCTGCACACTCAATATCAACCCCCACCACTACTCCACCTTCGGCAAAGCCCGACTCCAGGACCCCATCTTCACCACCTCTCCCTCTCCGCCGCCCCTCACCATCACAAAAAAATTCACACTCCACCGCAACCCCCCAGCCCTCCTCCTCCAATGGTCCAGACACCTCACAGACACTCAAGTCACCAGCCAGTGGCACCTCCCATCATCACTGAAGACTCCTCCGAACCCATGGACTCCTCCGCCTCACCACCCCACCCCCTCCCCCACACACAACCCTCCCCCCACCTTCCCGTCCCCCCAAACCCCACTCACAACCTAACCACACCTCCCACCCTCTCCCAACACCCCACCCCCTCCCTCTCAACACCGCCCTCATCAGCAGACTCCCCTCCCCACCCACGCCCCCCCACAGACCCCTCACTCAAACATGCACCCCTAGTAGGGGTTACCAAACCCTCTCGCCCTTCCCGCAAGCAACCCTCCCCGACCCCCCAACTCGTGTCCCCCCGCACCCTTCCCTCACACCCCACCGTGCCCATACCCCTCCTCCACACCTTCTCAACACCAATCCCCCCTCACCCGCGGCCACCCACCCTCCCCCTGCCGCCCCAACCCACCACCCCCTCCCATCCGGCTCCCCTGACGACGAGGAACTCGACCTCGACGACTACTACGCCCAGTCGGAGGACAACGAGGAGGCCACAGGAACCCCACCGGCCAACACTGACTCTCCCAGTGCCAGTCAACCCCCCATGTCAACCCCGGCCAAACAGGCCGACTATCATCATTAGGTCCCCTCAGGACGAAACGGAGGTTAGACCCCACACCCCTTCCCCCACCTCCCAGCCCGACAACCGTAATCATAATGTAACCACCGTACCTCGCTTCACTCTACCGGCCCACTTCAGCCCACGCACCTGCCGCACGACTATGCATAAATTTTTAATCGACTTAAACCTGGAATCTGGTCTTCCCACCCCTATCGGCTACCTTGATTCCTCTGCTGCCCTTTCCTTCCAATGGGGACAGTACCAGGACCTCTCTAACCTGTACTGCCTCGCGTCCGAAATAACCAAACTCCATTCGACTCCCTCCACCTCATACACAGTTATTACTAACACCGAAGTCGATAATCACCACCGTAACTCCCAGTACCCCAGCCACTCGACCAACCTCGCCAATCGAGGCTACCCCCCACGTCCGGGGACACCTAACCACTCTCTCCTCGTCCTCACATGGCAAAACTCGCACTTCGGCCTCCTCCACCTTACTCACTCCTCTGCTACCTGGATAGAATCTTTACATCACTCCCCTCCTTCCGACCTCCTAGCCCGCTCTCTCAATCTCCTCTCAGCATGGAACTCCTCCCCCCCCCCCCTCACGTCAGCGCCCTACACTCCCTCAACCCACCTCGCCAAAACGACTCCGACAGGGCGTGGTCGTGCGGCACCCACGTCCTCTTACACACATACTTCATTGCCACAGCTCCCCCGGACCAACCTTACACTCCCCCCTCTTTCGACCCCCGGTCCTCCGTGTACTCCCTACACACTCTGCTCTGGAACCACACCTTCCGCTCCGCCCCCCTCCCACAGGGACGTCGACACCTCCTAGACGCTTTATGTCCCCCCAGGCCCCCACATCACCCTCACCCCCCCAACTCCCTCCCCCTACCCATCATGTCCCCCCCCACCCCCCTCTCCCCCCCCCTATCTTCGCAACCCCACCCACAGAACGACCCCTCCCAGAACCCCCTGCAACTCCCCTACCCTCCCCTCCCCCGGTCCACCTCACCACACACACCACCCACTACATCTCCCCTCTCCTCCCCCCCTCCACCCACCCTCCAGACCCCCACCCGTCGAGAACCCCCCAGTCACCCCCCCCTGCTCCACCCCCCCCGCCCCCTCCCCCATCCTCCCACACCACACATCCCAACCACTACACTTCATCTCCCTCAACACACGCGGCCTACACACCTCCATTATGGATGTCGAACACCTCTCCACCTCCCACCACCCGGACGTCTTAATTCTCACTGAAACCAACCACGGCACCCACAAGTCTCGCTGGCGCGTAGCCCTCCCCCAATACCACCTCAAAAGCTCCCGACCCTGCTACTCACCTGTGCCCCTACCCAACGCAGGCGTCCTCTTCGCGGTCCGCCGAACCTCATTCCAGTCTGCCACTGTCCTAACCCCGCCCTCCCACCTCATCCCCCATATCGCCGGACTAAAAATCGTCCCCCACTCAGGCACCCCCTACCTCCTCATAGGTACTTATATGCCCCAGCTCTCCGCCCCCCACCTGACCCGCCTCTACGCAGAAGTTGCAGCTTGGGGCCTCAGACTAGCGGACGAACACCCGCAACACCGCACCCTCTGGGGAGGGGACTTCCAATCGACCACCCACACAGGTACATGCCACCCGGCCCTCACCTCCCTACTCAAATACCACCTCCACCCCCTCCACGACCCCATCTTTACCTTCCCCCGCAGCGGGGGCTGCCTTGACCACTGGCTCACCACGCCTCCCTCTCCTATCACCCTCACACCACCCTCCTACTCGATATTCCCCTCCCCCTCCCACTTCACTGACCACTCTGCTATTCACCTCGTCATTCCCGCCCCTTTCTCACTCACAGCACCCCCCCCCATACCCACCCCCCCCACACATCACACGACGCGCAAACTCACCTTTCGCCTTCCCCTCACACCCGACCACATCAAAACGTACCAATCCAGCACCCCAGACCTCATCAACCGAACGGCAACCCTTCACGCAGATATACTCAACACCTCACACACCTCGGCCACCCCCGACACCCTTGACACCCTAGCCTCACAATTCACCACACTCCTCTCCCGACACATGGACCACGCAGCCACAATTTGGCCCCTCCTACCCGAAAAAAAACCCCGCCCAACCCAAGGCACCTACACCCCCACTTGGCTCACAAAAAAAACACGCACTCAAATACTTACTCTCCGTAAATGCAGCAAACACAAAGGCCCTCTCCACATCGCCCAAGCCCTATTAAACACAACCGAATATCTCTCCCCTGACGCCATCAAACAACAATGCCAAGCACGCATCCGCCAACTACTTCACGCCACCACCACGGATAGGATTAATAAAATAAAAACTCGAGCCAACAAGGCCTATGACACCTGCCCCAAACTATCTCACCGCCGATTAAAAATTAAGAGTGGCCTCCTACCCCCCGCCGGCACCACCTCCACCCTCCACCGCATTACCAAACCCGATAACACTACCGCATCCTCCCCCTCAGCCGTCATTGACGCGGTGCACTCTCACTTCGCTAACGAACTCGACTGCGCCACCCCCCCCGCACTCCCCACCCCCCCATGGGAACTCCCTGACAACCCCGACAACTTTACCATCGAACCCCGCGGAGACCCCTCTCTCACCCTTGCCGACATGATTACCCGCGACACCTTCGATAAAACCCTCAACTCCCTAGGCACCGGCAAAGCCCCAGGCCCCGACGGTATCCCCAATGAAATAATTAAATTCCTGCCCCCGGCGACCCGCTCCGCCCTCTTCTCTTTCCTCTCCCTCCTCGCCCATAAATCCCACACCCCTCCTGACTGGTGCCACAGCTCAACTTGCCTCCTACATAAAAAAGGCGACCCCTCCCTCCTCGATAACTACCGCCCTATCGCCCTCATGAACAACCTCCTTAAACTCTGGACAACACTAATCAAAGATGCATGCTCGAAGTACGCCGAAACCCACGGCATTCTCAGCGACCAACAGGACGGCTTCCGACAACACCGCAGCATCCACGACGCCCTATCCTCCCTCATTACGACGATGGAGGACGCGAAACTCCACAGCAAAGACATCTACGTCATGTACGCGGACTTCAAAGGTGCCTTCAACGCCGCGGACCACCGCATCATGTTCAAACACATGCGTCAACTCGGTATGCCCCCAACCTTTGTCGACACATGCGAACACCTATACGGGGTCTCAACCACAGCATATATTACTCCTCACGGCCCCACCCCTTCCATCGACATCAATCGCGGAACCCTCCAGGGCGACACCCTCTCCCCCTTCCTATTCACCCTCTTCCTTGAACCTTTTCTTCGCTGGCTCACGGTGGGAAGCCGGGGCTACCGCCCAGGCCCCCCCGCCACTAACGCTGACCCCACAGAACCCACAGCCACCTACCCAGGACACGGCTTCGCAGACGACCTCAGCCTCGCCACGGGCTCGACCCCCAACATGACCATCCAGCTAAGAAAACTCTCCCTCCTCAGCGCCTACACCGGCATGACGGTCAACATCCGCAAATGCTGCATCACCGGCGCCCTCTGGCGTACATGCAACGCCCTCACCCGCGCCAACACTACCCTCCTCGCATCCCGCCTGCAATCACAGTCCATCTCCCTAAACTCCACACCGGCCCCCATCCCCTCCATTGGCCCCAAGGACACATACCGCGTCCTAGGGGTCGAACTGAACATCTCCCTCAACTTCACCAAACATTGGCAAGAACTCAAACGTACCACTGCATCCCTCATCACCGCCCTTTCCACCTCCCCACTAACTCAATCCCACTAATCTCAATCACTAGGTCATCCGTGGACTCCTCATCGGAAAGCATTTCACTCTCCAGCTCGGCCTCTTCACCGACTCCCAACTCGACACTCTCGAGGGACAAATCTGCCGCGCACTCCGCTCCGCCGTCTCATCGGTACGTAACCTTCCCCGCACCGCCCTTCACCGCCCTACTACAGACCTAGGATACGGACTCCCCTCCCTCAAAGCCCACGCCGCTCAACTCACAGTCTGTCACTTACATAAAATCATGAACAACTCAGGATATAGAGGCCACATGGCCCGCGCACACATACGCACCCTATCCACAACGTACTCCCACTGGCCCTCTGAATCCATCATGTCAACCTGTCACACTCCACCCACACTAAAGTGCTTAGTCCGCGCTCAACGAGATGCGGGCACCCTATTCCACAACATCCCCCCACTCTCCCTCACCAACCCTATCGCCTCCACAATCCGCGCCCACTTCACCACTCAAGACAACGCCCTCCTCGCCTCACTCCGTGACAAAGCCACACACATCACCGACCCTCATACATACAAACAAGCCTACTGCGACTTCTCCCCCCGCAAAACACACGCCTCCCTCCTACCCCGCCTTACCCCCTCTGGAAAAATAACATCACCACGTGGCCACAAGTCCTCCTCAGAGCCACTTCATCCTCCTTCATCCTCAAATCATGTAAATCCATCACCACACTCACGGGGTCCACCACCCCACTCTCAGTTCCCATCCGTCTCCTCGCCGCAATCCTCACCGAACCCCTCGATACTTTCCACAACCGCCTCACCATCACGAACCTCCATACCAACCAGGCATCCCCCCCCACCACTATACATCCCTCGTGGATTCCCCTCCTCTCCCCTCACCTCCCCCGCTCCACCCACACCCTCCAATCCGGCATCTGCACCTCCCGCAACACTCACCCCACCCCCACCGCACCCATCACACACCTAGACACAGAATACCTCACCCCCTCCGACCACCACTACCCCCCCTGCGACGTAACACGCATCATTTCCAAACACAAGGACACAGAATACGGCCAAACGCAATACATGGTTGAATGGGCCCCGGAACACCTCACGGAATGGGACATTCAGCTACAACTCGACGACGGCTTCCGCCTCATCTCCTCCACTCCCACATCGGTATGCCTCCCCTCCCCCTCCCCCTCTGCCTGCTCCATGTGCCACGAACCCCTGCACACAGAACCCTCCTCCACCTGCTGCACATGCCCGCACTTTGCCATACACTCCCAGTGTCGCCCAGCTCAGGGCCCCGCCACATGGCAGTGCGAATGGTGCGCTCGCGGCCAACACCACGACCTCACCCACCTCCACGAAGTGCAGTGGGCCCCATGCCTACAACTCCACGACACCATCTGTGAGACCCCCTCCGGCCCCACCGCCCTCACCGCATTTAACTCCGGCTATGTCCCCTCCACCACACCCATTTTGCCAGACCCCGGACCCCCTCCGTGGTCACACCCCCTCATCACATTCAACCATGACCCCATCAACCCCGACCTTGACATGCTCCGTACCGGTAAATTCGCTATCCACGCACACCCTTCACTCCACGACACCACCATACTCTGCACTCCCGACGGCCGCGCGGTCACCACCCTTAACGGCCCCCGAGTCCGCCACCTCTACCAACTCTTCCGCCCCGACCTCTCTCTACTTACGTTTGAAGAGGAAGTCTACCACCTCCTCACACGTCTAGGTTCCCGATCGGAAATCCACTCACCCACACCCGCCACCACCACTCGGAATAGATGGGCCACCATAGAGGACATCCTCACCGCTCTCCGTCACACATTCCGCATCCAGACAGAACTCTACTCCGACCCCCTCAATAAATCCCTCCACTCCCACACCTACCACTCCCTCTACCCCGAAGATATAGTCTTCTCATCCAGCGGCAGCAATGCCCCGCACACCTAGCAAGGCACCAACATAGCCAACCCCGAATACGACCACGAATGCATGCGACGAGCCAGGGAACACGCAATCACCAGCGCACACCTCACATCCCCTCACACACCCAGGCGCAACCATCCTCATCCTCCCCCGATGGGAACACACACCCTACCGCCACTTCAAATACATCAACTCCCCATACACCCACCACCTTTACACCCTCCCCAATGACGCAAACACATTCCTACCCCCTGACCAACACACTGGCAACCACACCCCTACCCCATTCGGCACACGATGGATGGTCGACATATACTTCGTCGCTAACCCCCTCGCACTCTCCACCCTCCCATCACCCACAGCCATGACCGCACTTCACAACACTCTCGAATCTATCTACGACACTCACCTCCCCAACCCCATCATCACCCCCCCTCCTCCACACCTCTTCGTCGCCTACTCACCCCACTCAGCAGGTATATACCACCGCCCCCCAAACCCAACTCACCCCCTCACATACCCCCTCCCGGACCGCGTACATCTAACGTACCCCCCCACCATAGGCACCCCTGCTTGGAACTGGCAGGACTTTGTATACACATACGGCTCGAAAAAAGGCAGCTCGACCCCCCTCGGAGCAGCAGCTGCCCACCCCGCCTCGGACACCAAAATCAAAATCATGGTGACCTCTACCCCTCCCTCACATACAATAAATCGTGCTGAATTAGCTGGCATAGATATAGGCCTCCAACTTGGCCACACCCACCTCCTCACAGACAGTGCGTGCTCCCTTCGCCTCATACAAGGTTACTTAAACTGCCCTTCCGCTTACCGACACAACATTCACCGCGACACCCTCTTATCTATCACACACACCCTCAAAACCCGCTGCGAAGCAGGCATCCGTACACACCTCGGCAAAATCAGAGCCCACAACCATTCCATCGGCAACGACCTCGCAGACACCCTCGCCAACCAAGTCGCAGATGGCCACCCACCCGATACTACATACACCATAGGTTCAGAGGTCACGATAGGCCACTGGACATGGCCATACACCCTCATCCCACAAACCCTAGGGGAACCCATACCCTACCGATACACCAACCTCAAGTCCGACGCACACAACTACAGCACGAAACACACACACACACTCCTCTCTCGCAAACAACCAAACACGGAGCCCTCCTCGCCCGCGCCGCGAAGGACGGCGCCGACTTCTCTTACCACAAAAAACACTCAACCCTCACAAATATCCAGTTCACACACAAACAAGAATTCATGTGGGGCGTCCACAACACCCGCCTACTTACTTACAACCCCACCCTGCGCTGCCCCCTATGTGGCCAATTCACTAGCAACGGCCACATGGCCGGTAACTGCCCCACCATGTCTGGCCTAAGACAGGACCGACACAACAGCGCGCTGCAACTCCTACTCTCCCTACTGGAACGCCACAACGGAGGACGCTGGGAAACCATCACCGCAGACTTCGGTAACAAACCCATAAAATCGTTTGATTCCCCCACCCCTGCCCACACCCCACTTGACTGCCACCCACCTCACCCCACCCACATGCCCACCCGCCTTGTTGCTGCTGACGAAGGTCTCTCGCATGACTCCCTAACCTCATGCCCCGCCGTCCTCCCCCCTGAGATTCTCCCCCCCCTACTTCGTCCCCCTGCACACAAACCTGACTTCATCCGCATCCTCGAACCCAGATTCGTTGGTCACTCCAACGGTCGCCGACGTTACGCATCCATAAAAAAGATTCAGATAGGAGAATGGAAGTACTGCACAGACAACAACCTCTCTCACACAGCCGACCTCATACGTGCCAAATACACACCCCTTGCGAACGCCATCAGAAACCACTGGCCAGGCACAATGGTCGACATCCTCCCCATCGTCATGAGCCGCACAGGTATACCGCACTCCTCCACCATCACGAGTCTCACCTCCCTTCTCACCGCCCGCACCGACCCTCCTGATAAACTCGTCTCCAAAGCACGACTCGACACATCTCGCATTCTTGCACACCTCCATACGCATACTGTCCAATGGCTGCATCACCTCTTACGCATATACCGCATAAAGTCCCGCACGACCTCCTGCCGCGCATCCGCACATTGCCTCCACGCACGACCCTGAATGCACACAACCTTCGCCTCTACTTGCACCCTCCCCGGGGGGGAGTAAAACCCCCGAACACCCTTGGAGAGGTTGGATTAGGTGGTTAACGGTCTAGCCCTGACTTGTAAGTTCCCTGTATGGCATAGTTGGGAGGGCCCAGAGACAGCAGCCGACGCATCCGGCTTTTGGTGAAAAACCGGCGCATACGGTACATGTTGTAAACAATTTCAATTTCAATTTCAATTGTTGGACCTCGCGGCGGACAACCGGAAAGCAACGCTAGGGAAGGGCGCTCGCTACACGTCGACCGGCCTTTTGACTTCGAGCTAACCCAATGGGGGGGGGGGGGGCAACACGACACTAGCAGCTGGGAGGACTGTCGCGACGGGAAGAACGGTGAGGTCTAGCGGCGGGGTTATCCCAAAGATAAACCGCCGCCGGAAAATTCAGTGTGGAGGGTTTGAATAATTTCCGTACCCCCGCGGCCTTTTCGGATCCACCAATGGTGACCATGCCCTATCCCACCGCTACCCACTATCGACATGCACACCTAATGTTAGAGAGTGCGACCCCGGGTCAGCGCGGAGACTCGCACTCGAAACAAGGCTGCTTGACGGACGCGATCGGTGGGTGGAGGGAACGGTCGGTGGCTTGTTTTCCACACAAGTGCACGGGTACCAAACCAAAAAAAGCCGGGGAAATGGTCGGCGAAACGTTTCAGCGCTAGCTGCTTAGGTGTAGTATTCTTGCCCCCCGCCCCCCTCCCCACATGCCCTCGAGGTGACGGGAAACCTCGACTATGAGGAAAGTCGCGATAGGAGGAGCGACTACGACCTTGGGGCGGGGCTTACGGGACGCGACGGCGGGATCGACGAGCGACCGCGCGAACAGGGATTTTTCGCTAGCCTTTCCCCTCCTTTCTCCGGCAAGACCGAAGTGACGCGGGAGCAAGATTAGGCGGGCCCGTCGCCCTTCTCGAACGCCGATCGGCCTAGGCCGGTCGGCACATTGAAATTGAAATTGTTTACAACAATACCAGTAAGAACCGGCTGTCGTCTCTGGGCCCCCCCTTGTGCTATGCTCAACCTGTAGTTGGACTTCTAAGCGTGAGGCAGACCGTGAACCACTAATCCCAACCTCTCCAATGGCAGTAACGATACCGTCTAAAACATACCCGTATCCAGGTATTTATAATTTTCTGATCTATACGTTTTTTTTTTTTGGATACAGTATGAAAAATAAAGTGTCGCTAGTCTCCACGTTACGCGGCCTGCTCCAGCCGCTGCGGGGTCGCTGATCAGCAAGGCTGTCCAGCTGGAGCTGGTCGAGGCGAACCTGCCTGACCTCGGCTCCCGTGCGACTCCGGTCGTGCCGGAGCTTGGGGGGAAAGGCAGGTGAAAAACCCCCCTCGCATAGGTCGTCGTCGGTCCCGCCCCGATCCGTGCTCCACCCCGCCCGAGGTATTAGCCGCTCCTCTCGACGCAGCTCGCCACCTAGCCGAGTCTTCTCTCCTCCTTCGGGGGCTGAGAAGAGAGAATAACTAGGCTGCAGACGGTGTCCGGCTGGCTCTCCTGCCCCCGAGCCAGATTTTCTCATGTCCCCTATCCTTTTCCCGTCTGTTTCCAACACCTATCTGATCGCGCTGTGGCCGTCCGTACCCTCCCCCGGTGGTTTACGTTGTTAGGGGGTCGCCTTTACGAGCAGTGTGCCGTTACGATAACCCTAGGCACACTGCCTGAGGCAGCCTATCGATAACCGGGTACCGACTAGGGAAGGGGTTGGAAGAACACAGGGATCGAGTCGCCGGTCCTCAAAAGATGGTGGGTACGGGAATTTTTCCAAAAAACCCCCCGTACCGGGCTTTTCCGGCGGCGGGCGATCCTAAGGACCGCCGCCGCCAGACCGTGCCGCTCCTCCGGCTGCGACCCACCTCCGTCCTGCGTAGCATCAGGCCTCGCCCCCAGGGGAGACTTAAGACTCTCGCAGGGCTGGCGACTGCTAGCGAGCGCTGTCCCTAGCGCTGCTTCCCAGCTGTCCGCCGCCAGCTCCAACACCCTCGTCCCTCCGCTGATCCGTCCGTACCCCTTTGCGCCAAAAAATATTTCGCAGACGCCGCCCCCGCCCCATCGTCGGGAGAGTATCTGTGAGTATTTAGTCGCGAAAAGACATATCGGACAGGCCGAGCGGGAGATCCCTGTGCTGGTGTACGGATATTATGTTTTCCAAAACCCTCCGTACAGGGCTTCCCGACAGCTGCTGATCCCGCGGATCGCAGCTGCCGGTACCTCGTTCAGCCCCCTACCGTGCCAGGCCTGGCACGGCTATGGGGTTACCAGCGCCCACCGCGTGGAGGTAGAGGTAGGTGCCGACGGGCCTGCGAGCGCACCCCTCACCGGGGCCGCCGCCGCTGCGCCGCCGGCGGGCGCCCCGGTCGGCACAACGGTTCGGTTTGAGCGGGCCGTGCATCGCGAAGGTCGAGCAACATTTTCATTTTGCATTTCTTGACAAGTGGCTATATTTTTTTGTAGAACTACTTCTTTTCATTACAACCTTACTTTTGATGTTACAACTTATTAGGCGGGGCGGATGCCTACGGGTTTTAACCTATGAGAAAATTCGGCACACATTGCATATCGGTGTGTGGATAGATGTACCCGGCCAAATCTTTGCTTTTAAGTGTCCTTAATGGTTGAGCAACTATTGGCCGTTAGATAGCACCCGATCGAGTTTGATGGTATTGTTGTAAGTCACTTTCATTTTCATAGAGTAAATCGATATGGTATACAACAAATTACTTGACCAGTCAATAATAGAAAAGCAAAAGACATTGCACACAAGGTCGCGCGTTGAATATGTTGCATGTTTAAGATGATTTGCACGCGTAGCACTTATAACGTGGTAATCAAGCGCCACTCATCATGCATTTACTAACATTACCCCAATGAAACGTCGTGTTGTGTACAAACGTGATAAAATTGTTTCATAATCGCGTTATGAATTCGTTACAATCACGCTTATTAGTTATTAATCTAGCTTAATGGCGAGATTAAAAAGGCGTCAAGACGCGCCGAATCACGTCGTCTTTTCGAGGCGACAAACAATACGTCAAATGATACGAGCTTCCTAGGGTCGCGTGACGTTTCGAGAATGAAGGCGAGCTAAGCTTGGCTACTTGAGCCAACGGAGTAGAGGGAGGAGAGAAGTCACTTTTTACTTTTTCTTTTGATTACATTATGCTACATTGCAAATAAGTTACGCTCTCGCGCTTCCTTCCTGCATTAGTCGTAATTAAGTGTAAAGCAATTTGTTTTCTAGGCAAAATGTCACACGCACATCACGAGTTCAAAAGTAGACAGTTTGTTTACAAAAAACACTAATCCAAAGAAGCAAAGAGGGGAAAACCCCACAAGTCTAAGGGCGAGGAACATGAAGGCCTGCCACAACATGAGCACTGCCCTCTTACAAAGCGTCGAGAAGATAGGACCCCATATTACCATGAAGAACAACGGAGAGACGTTGTTGGAATTCTCGCCGCACATCCCCCCAAAACGTCGAAAGGGAACGTAAGTAGATCGACGCAAAATTTTTTGGCATGCTGACATAATTGTCATAACGCAATGATTGCGAGTGAGCATCACCCATGCCAAAGAAGCGACGAGCTGCCACCAAAATGGGCATGCGATCAACCAACTCAGCTGCCATAGGCGCCAATCGGCCCCCATCCTCCCATCCATCGTGAAGTGTAACACAACCACATCCCGAGGTCGATCTCGAGAAGCTCCCGACCGAATACGGCGGACCTCCAACCGCAAGTCCGGCCCCATAGTACCCCCCGCTTCAAACATGAACTCTTCGACCACGTGGACAATCCGATCGTGGAATTGAATGACGTACCAAGAGCACGGGCACCAAGGGATGCGGCCCATAAGCATAGCATTTGTGGAGCGCTCACCCGGCATAATAGAGGTACTCGCGATACCGTCGATGACGATCCGGACCCACAAGACTTGGAGGGAGCCTCATTGCGCCGTGGGCACTTCCGAGCATGAGAGGCGCGCTCCGCAGTGAGGCCCAACACCCGGTGCGCTGCCATCTTATAGCAATCGGATGGCACCTTGAAATTGGACTCATGTGAAGCGAATTAGAGAACCAAAGCCCCGTTAAGTTCCAAGGCACACATCTACATATGTACTAGTACGCGTCCGGAACACCGGCGGTTATCATCATAACACCGGGGGTTATCATCATAGCACTGTATTTTAGGCCGTGTCCCCCCTTCCCTTCATGGCGCCATTCATTTTACAAGAAATGGGAGGTTTTTCCAGTTATGGCGCCAAGTTCTCCCTCATATTGTCTTCTTTGTATTTCATGTATCGCACTCCCGAAATGTATTGCTCCGTGAGATGGGCCTTGGTCCTTCTCGCATTCTCCTCGAATGGGCCGACGCCCGGACGGGTAGGGCAGACCTTTCTTGGTCAGTGCTCAGTCATGCTTGCAAAACGCCCCGTGTAAGGTTTCGGTGCGGGTTCCATGCCAGTCCTATATCCCGGGGACGCAAAAAAAAAAGAAAAAAAAAGCACAGTATTCTCGTACCTCGTACAGATGCGCGTTCGATGGGGGTCAACCAGGATTTTATTAAGCAATGTATTGGAGACTTTATGGTCAGATTGATTTGAATCTAGAGGTTTGCATATCCAATATCATGTGTACGGGACAGTAACTCTAGCGGTTACTGTTACCGTTAATATCGGCGCGTCTCGCCTGCAGGGCAACCACCTTGCCCGAACAGTTAGACGCAGCCAACGACCAACGACTTCCCCAACGGTCAGCTCTAGCTAGCCCGTGCCTTATAAGCCGTAGCTAGCCACGAGCCTAGGCACTCTCTGCTTTCGCGCTCAGCCAATCTAGGCTTCGCGCGAATGCAGTCTCGACTCTCGTAGTCGAGTAGGGTGTCAATCTTACTTTTCGTCCCATGCGCACTCGAGCGTCACGCGACACTTCCCCTCGTTCAGCTACGCAATTCCCCAATATGCAGCCTGAGCAGTCTACATCCGCCGCAGCGGCCGACCCTCACGCTACCTCACTCGAACAACGCACAGCCGAACAGATTCGTACGGCAGTTTTGGCATCGGAACAACGGATAACGGAACAGTTTTTGGCGGCTAACGCTGCCTTACTCGCCCAGCTCCAGCGAACCACAGCTACACCTGCCCCTACTGATCCACAGCAGTCCATTCCCGCCGACGCAACAGCGACGGAGGGTGGTAAGGCGGCCCCCGAGCCACCTATCGACCTGCTCGACGACGAACCCGACCCCTCCGCGGCCGAGTTTGTCGACTTCACCTACTACGGCGAAGTCATCCCGGCCGGCCTCGAACGTCCCCCTCGAGACGTCGAGGAGCCACGTCTGTGGACTCTCACGGACGACACCGCCCGCGCCCTAAGCGACAAACGCACCCAAGCGGCATACGACGAGTACCTACACATCGGGTGCTATGCCTTCTTCGACAGTTGCGCCAACGCGGCAATTGGCGAGGCTTTGGACACGTTGTCGCACGGCCCACCTCTACCTACAGAGCAGGCGGCAGCGATTGCCCTCATCCGAGCGGGCCATCGCACCCACACAGCGACGGAGGAGGCCGCCCGTACTCGATTGGGCTTCCTCCGCCTCACCAAGGGCGGACAAACGAGCACAGATGCGGACCGCGTGTTTGCCGAATTGGCACACGAGCGCTTTTGCCGACCGCGTCCTACCGCGGTCTCCGGCCCATTGGACGCGCTACGCCAAGCTTTCGTCGACCGCACGCTTGAAGTCAGCTTACACGCCGCCAGCAAGGCCGCCGCCGGCGCCGCTTTCGCAAAGGTCACGCCGGACAAGCCCACCGGCCCCGACGCTCGAACCCGCAAAGCCGCCGCCGACAAACGCAAGGCCGCTGCTGCAGCAGCAGCCGCGGCACGAGCCGCTCCACCCCCCAAGCCGACCGACTCGGCTAAAACCCCAAGCAAGAAATGATGGTGTGGCCCGCCGCGCCGATTCCTGCTCCCCGACATCTTCCTTCATGCGCCACCGCGTACGTCGAAAATGGCGGGAGTGGGAGCGCATCGGCGCGAGCGGCCAAGTCCTAAGTTGGATCCGCCACGGCGTACGTGTGAAGTTCAAGCACGGCCTACGTCCCAAGCCGTTCAACCATGGCATCTCCATGCTAGACGCCACACCCGACCAACTCGAGTTTCTCAACTCGGAACTACCACGCTTCGAGGCTTGCGGCGCGTGGGAGCGCTCTACGAACCCCCGCTACGTCTCCCGGATGTTCTTGGTGCCAAAACCCGGATGCAATCAATGGCGCTTGATTATCGACCTTCGAGAACTCAACCGCTATTGCTCAACATTCAACATGACTTGCGAGACCCTCAAGCACCTCCGCCATCTATCTCGACCGGGGGACTACTTCGTCTCACTCGACCTCACCGATGGGTACTACACCCTTGGCATCCGGGAGGAAGACCGAGACTACTTCACGGTCAACTACCGCGGCACCCTATGGCGCCTCGCATGCCTCCCCATGGGGTGGTCGGGCTCCGCCTACTACTTTTGCAAGCTCACGCAAGTGTTTACGAACCACCTCCGCCGCCCTCCTCCTCCCACGCCCGCATCTACACCGGCCGGCCCACG
The DNA here is from genome assembly GCA_026401115.1 of Tetraselmis chui. NCBI lineage: Eukaryota > Viridiplantae > Chlorophyta > Chlorodendrophyceae > Chlorodendrales > Chlorodendraceae > Tetraselmis > Tetraselmis chui. The sequence continues at coordinate 46,425 of JAPMLY010000473.1, forward strand.
CCGCCCGTCCAAGCGCTTCCTCCGGAACGCGCGATGGCGAGGCACCCGACTACTCCCCTACATGGACGACTTCCTCTTCTTAGCGGATTCCTACGACGAGGCCCTCTTACTCCGGCAGCGCGTCCAAGCCCTGCTCGACAGCCTCGGCCTACAACGCAACCCCAAGAAAGGTGTATGGACGCCAACGCAAGTCGGCGACCACTTGGGCCTCACGGTGGATTTACAACGCGGCGAGTTTCGCGCCCCACCCGAAAAACTGCTACACCTCGCACAACACGCTTCGGCCTTGCTCGGACGAGCAGCGTCCAACGCACGATGGCTACCCACACGCCAACTCGCAGCCTTCGCGGGAAAAGCGCAATTCCTCTACCTCGCCATCGCGCCCGCCCGATTCTTTTTGCGCGAGCTCCACAACGTCTTGGCTACCCGTACCGGTTGGGGGGGACGCGTGCGCCTCACCCACCAACTCCGACGCGACCTCGAGTGGTGGCGCACGGTACCCTCCCAACACAACGGCCGGTCGATCTACAAGCCCATCGAGACCGCCTATTTGCACGCCGACTCGAGCGACTACGGGTGGGGAGCCGTCCTCAACGAGGACGCCAATTACCAAGCCCGCGGGTTTTGGAGCGCCCCCGACCGCCTCCAACACATTACGTGGAAGGAACTTCGAGCGGTCAGGCACGCGGTCGAATCCTTTCTACCGCAACTCCGAGGACGACAAGTCCTCCTCCACGAGGACAACACTGCCGTGGTCGCCGTCCTAACCAAGCTAACGTCCCGGTCACCCGTCATGATGACGGAGCTACGGCGTTTGTGGTTCTTACTCGACACCAACGACATCCACATCCGCCCACGCTACATCCGGTCAGCCGCCAACGTCTGGGCCGACACGCTCAGCCGCGAAATGGACTCCGAAGACTGGCAGCTAAACCCTCAACTCTTCAACCACCTTCAGCGCCGGTGGGGCCCGCATACAATCGACCGGTTCGCTTCTATGCTCAACACGCAACTGCCACGCTTCAACGCCCGCTGGCGCGACCCCTTGTGCGAGGACATCGACTGCCTACACCTCCCCGACGCGGCGTGGAAACGCGAGAACAACTACTGCAACCCCCCTTGGTCTGCCCTACCCGCACTCGCCGCGAAACTCGAACAAGCTCAAGCCGCGGCGACTGTCATCGCCCCCTACTGGCGAAACAAAACGTGGTACCACGCGTTCGCCCGCTTGGCCACCGAGACCGTACACTTCCCAGCGTCCCGCGACCTGTTCTTCCCCGGCAGGCTAGGCAAGCGAGAAGGGGTCGGACCTCCCGCTTGGAGCATCGTGGCCTTTCGGCTAGCACCCCCTCTTGGCTCTACACTCGACGCGGTGCGATTGGCCGGGCGATACGCCCGGACCGATTAAATACTCCTGTACAGCACGTCCTCCCTCTGCGTACAGGACCGCCGCGCTACGGATTACGCCGCGAAGCAGCACAGTCGCCCTGGTCCTCCGAACTGGCTGAAACTTTTCAAGACCTCCTAGGATCAGATAAGCTCGGGGTTACAGCGGTTGCCCTACTCAGCAACTCGCTAGCGCCCTCTACGTACTCGAGCTACCAGAGCGCAATCCGACAGTTTTTTATTTTTTGTGCAGAGGAAAATATCGCCCCGCTACAGGCCACGCCGGCCACGATGGTCCGCTACACGGCCTGGCTAGCCCTCTTGGGCACGGTCGCTGCCAGCTCGCTGCAGCCTTACTTCTCCGCAATTAACAAGTTCTTCCGCGACCACGGGCGCCAACCTATCGGACGCCCGCCGTGGGCTCGAAATGCTACAGCACCGCCTGCTGCCCACAGCCGCTCGCCTCCCGCTACCCGCACAAGTCGCTATGGACATCCTACACGCCGCCAACACCCTACACAAAATTTTCGCGTGGACCCCTGCTTCCCTCCCTCAGATGCAGCGCTTCAGAGCATGTTTAGCGGTGTGTGTCAATTACATGTTTTTCTGCCGCGCCGAAACTGGCGCCCGCTGCCAGACCGGCGACCTAGTGGTCGACAGGCCCTCTCAACAAATCTGCCTGTTCGTGCGCAAATCTAAAGGGGACCAGCGCCGCGACGCGGCCGATAAACCTGTCATCGCTATCCCTATAGCAGCTAACCCCGTCCTGGCAGACCTGCTCGTCTACTACACGGAGCAGCGCGCGACCTTTTGCAACACATTCTACAACACGCCACCCCCACTCGCCTTTTGGAGCTGCTCACCTTCCGAACCTTCCACCGAGTGGGGCGCCGCACCCACCATCTCCGCCTGGCTCACCCTCGCCCTCCGCACCGTCGACTCATCCGCACCCGCCGGTTTCAAGTGGACGTCGCACAGCCTACGGAAAGGTGCAGCGTCCGCTGCCAGCTGCATCGGCGCACCCCTCCCCGTAATCAAATTTATGGGTGGCTGGGCCAAGAACAGCTCTGTGACCGAAGGCAAATATATTGACCCAACCATGACCCCAACACCTGCTGCTTGGCGGTTCTTCGGCTGGCTCACTCCGTCCCCCCCGCAACACTAATTCTGGTTGTGCAAGCCTTTGGCTTTAGGTTACTGGCAAAACGTGCCCTAGGGTAAATGGTCAGATTGATTTGAATCTAGAGGTTTGCATATCCAATATCATGTGTACGGGACAGTAACTCTAGCGGTTACTGTTACCGTTAATATCGGCGCGTCTCGCCTGCATGGCAACCACCTTGCCCGAACAGTTAGACGCAGCCAACGACCAACGACTTCCCCAACGGTCAGCTCTAGCTAGCCCGTGCCTTATAAGCCGTAGCTAGCCACGAGCCTAGGCACTCTCTGCTTTCGCGCTCAGCCAATCTAGGCTTCGCGCGAACCCACCCACCCATCCCTATAATCCTGCGCTAATTGACCCCCAGACCCTGTCTGTGGGTGTCTTTTGGCCAAATTGTAAGCAAGCTGACATCATTGGCAAAACGTGCCCTAGGGTAAATGACTAAAAGGAAATTTACGGATGCTCGTACTGGTAACCGTACGCTACCAAATAAAATAAAGACGAATTAGAAAATGGTTATTAGTGAGGTCCAATTTCCATTATTTATTTCGTAATCATGTTTTCAAATATTTAGCATCGTATTCACAACCTATCATTTTTTCAAACAAGTACAGGTATGTATGGAATGGCAGTTTTTTTTTTCCCCTGTCAGTGCTCATGTTGTTCTTCTTGTAATCAATGTTATCTTTATAAAAAATGGCAATCTTCTTCTGTAATAATAGAACATAATTTGCAGGAATGCGCCGGACCCGAGGCAAGGAAGCGGATAAACATGGTACATGTAAAGGAACATTTTCCAATAAAGAACTACAACCTTTGGGGGGCGGGTCAGAAAGCAACGTGCTGCTCTGGCGCTCCGGAGGCCGATGATTTATTTTGCCACTGAACACCGGCGCACTGATACACAAATAAAGGGCACACTCTCCAGACCCGCAATAAGGCCGGGAATCCAAGGCTACGTCACAGCGTCGCACGCTGACTATTTTCCAAGCCTCGGTATTCTCTAACGTCTCAGCGAGGTCACGTTTTGGCGCCTGCCCGTGCGACAGTATGGGTTGCACGTCATCCGTACAAGCAGCGGGCGCGGCCATTCGCTCTGTCGCAGTTCTGCCGGACGACAAGTCCATCGATTGCAAGCGTTGCACGCCAATAAGTAGCGTGATACAAGTTGTGGAAGATGCCTTAGGTCCAGATTCAGCCTGGGCTGCTCGAGCTCATGCTCTTGCATCCAGAGTTACGCCGTTCCTGCCCGCGAGGGTCGTTTCCGCCTTCGCCAGAGGTCATCTCACCGCGGTCGAGGCCCCAGGCTATGGCTCAGACACCAAGCAAGTAGTTGTGCGTCGTTCTCCTCAGTCTCAAATTATACAGGCTGTGCTACTCATCGTTGACGTGTCAGGATTTACTGCGTTGAGCGAGGACGCAAGACGACGTTTAGGCAGCGAGGGTGTGGAGCGCTTCAGTCTTGCACTCACAGCCTTCTTTGCGATTATGATGGACCTCATAACGCGCTTCCAAGGTGACGTCGACTGCTTTGCCGGCGATGCTGTACTCGTGGTATTTGAACCGAACGCTTCCGATGGCCCCATGGACGGGGGTGCGCTGAGCGCCGCTACTGTCCGGAGGGCACTCGCGTGCGCGGTTGCAGTGCACCACCGGCTCGATGGTTTCCGAAACGAGCCAGAGGACCCCCCCTTGCGTATGCATTCTGCGTTAGCTGCAGGTGACACCCGCACTCGACCTCGCGAACATCTCAGCAATTTTATGATTACCCTTTCAGAACGCAAGAACTCTACGTAACACTTCAAACTCTGTAGCCGCTCTCCGTCGAGTCAGACCAGTTATACCCACGAGTCTTATTACTTCCTCTCGTTTGTTGTACACCGAGTTCTTCGACACCCCTGTATCATAACCACTCATCCCTGTCCACCGGTAGCCCCCCCCCCCCCCCCCCCCCCCCCCCTCCGTGCTATAAACTAGGAAACGGTATGACAAATGGGTCGGGGGAGGGAGTTGGGCTGTGTCAAAATGGCCAGCGCTTGTGTCCACAACGCTGGTGTTTGTTTCACCCGCCATAATGTGGAATTCACTAAATTCAGTCAAAAACACAATAAAACACACGTCCGCTATTAATGGGTGTGCGTGGCGCGTACCTGTACCGAATGAAACAAGTGGCGTGCGCTACTCAATCAAACAGACCCGGCTTCGACTCTTAGGGGGGCTTGTTGATACATGTTTTTCGCGGGATTCGCTTAGCCTATATCTTTACCCTGCTAGTATCAGTGGTATAGTCTCACTTCCCGAGGCTGACGAGTTCCCCAACACCCGATTTTGCAACAGGTGAGCTGATCTGCTTGGAGTGTGGTACGCCCCCGTCTACTCTGCTACTCTTCCAGTACCATTCTGCGTCACTATATCAACATTTTTTCGTGCCTTATCGCGTCGCGTCTCCGTGACCAGCGTTACTGCTTCGAATTAATACGTCTTACTGCACTCGCACTGGCAGGCGGGGCGCTGGTGGAGCGTGCGGAGGCCTTTGTCTTGGGTGCGCCTTTGTTCGAGATCGCGACGGCGCTGTCGCTGTCTTTGAGGTCGGAAATAGTACTGGCGCCGAGTGCAGCAAGGCTGGTGAAAGGAGCCGGGGCTCGGCGCGAAGTGGAAGACGAGGCCTGGGTGCGCACTGAAATCGGTGACGGCTACCTGCGCGTGTCTCCACCCACACCTACGAGCCAGGAGAAAGCCGAGTCCGAGCTACGAAAGTATGGACACCCGAACCAGCAGTCGCTGGTGTCGCTTACGATTGAGGACAGGGAGCGGAAGATGCAGCAGACTCGCCGACAGTATGCGGACGCGGCGGCACGATTGATCGACGAGGTCGTGGAGTGTCGTCTTCTCCCGAGGCGCGCGGGTCGAGCTCATCAGACGAACCGAGTTTGGAAGGCTTGCTGCAGCATCAGCGCCTGACGCAGGAGATGAGGCGGTCGAGCGCAGCCTCCGCGGCAGATAGCGTCAATAGCATCGACTTCAACTGCTCTAGCCGCAGCGTGCTGGTACGACCGTCCAGTAGGAAGTGGATGGTGCGGGACCGAATGGGCGCACGAGCGCTCTTCCGCTTCCTTCCCAGCTTCGTTCAGCAGAGCTGCCTCGAGGGCTTTGGCAGCGCTAGTCTAATGGAGCACCGCATGGTGACGGTCCTTTTCATCGTTGCAGACTTAAAGGTATTAACCCCTGCCGACTACTCTGCCCAACATCTCCCACAGCTCATGTTGTGATTTGATGCAGCGAGTGCCAATAATTTGATTGATGACGGCGATACACGGCTGGCTGGGTTTACCTTACAGCCAGTGACCTCTTACATGCGTGCCCCTTGTTGGTTATTCCGTAGCGCCACGCGAAAAGCTATGGTGACCCTTCATGGGTCAGAGGACTCCAGGAGATGTTGGGAGACAGTATTGACTTGGTGGAGGGGCAAATGGGGGGAGCAACCCGACAGGTACATGCTATGCCAAAACAGCAACAACTTGAATATGGATCAATTGTTCTTCGTGTTGTTCACAAATTTGCCAGGCTTAAAATGATTCGACGCTTAGTAAGCTTGGTCACATTAATTCAAGTATAGCTTCAGTGGAAATCAGTTTTGGTGGAGAATGGAGGGGTGTGAATTGGGTGATGCACTGATGCCGTCGTGCAGATAACGGTGGATGACAAGGGGCTGGCCATGATCTTCGTGTTTGGGCTGCCCGGCTACCTGAGCAGTAAGCAGACGGTGCCCTGCGTTGTTGCGGGGCTAAAGGTCATCGAGTTGATGTCTTCCTGTGGCGTTACCGGCACGGCAGGCATCACCACCGGCATGTGCTTCTGCGGCTTGGTTGGCGACCCCGCCATCCGCTGCGAGTATGCTGTGATGGGCGGTGCGCTGTGCCTCCCCCCGTGCCCTCTCTCCCATGTATTTGCAAAAAAAAGGATAAGACTCTATTGTTTTGTGTGCGTTGATGTATAATTTCTGGTGGCGGACGGTCTCAGAGGGTTTAGGCTTTAAGGGGTTTGTTTTACAAATGTATTTATCTCCTGTCCAGGCTGCTGGTCAGTCCTTTCAACCTTAATTGTTATTGTCTCCTTCTATTGGACAGGCCTCCACTGCTTTTTCTTGTAAGAAACTGTACTACATACTCATGTGAGACAGGTACCCGCACCCTTTTATATTTTACCGATATTTACGCTTTCCCATTTGCTGATTTGTAACTTGCGACACAACTACAGCGGTGGACGGTGGGTCAATTATTAGGGTGTCACGTGCGCAGGTAAGGGAAACACAGAGGGACCTTTCTCAATCTTTCTAGAGACTTTGCCACCATCCGCGGAAGATGAGATGTTTTTTCCTGGAGATCCGCTTAATTTTGTTGTACTGCTGATTGGCTCTGTTCGAACCGCCACCCTTCGTCCCCATACCCCCCCATACCCCCACCTGGTAGAGCTACTCGCCGGGGAACAAAAGCAATTGCCGCTTCAAATACATGTATTAACCCGCGGAAACATATATACATTTAAGATTAGCTATCTATCTAATACCGCAAGTTTTTTTGCGCGGGCAGCGCCGGATTTTCTCCTATGTGGTTTCCGCACGTATTGTCGGTCGTATGTAGTGCTACAGCGACAGCGACGATGACTCGCAATTATTCATTTTAGTAGAATCACATTCCATTAATCATATTATTTTGTCGTTGTGTTATTCTCCAAGCTCTTAAAACTGAATGTCGTTTGTTCTCCCTACATCCTTCCTTCGCGGGTCCCGCTGCTTGAGTTCTAAATTAAGTTTTCTATGGAACGGGTCGAAACATGGCATCGAGATATAGAAAGGGCCGAAACCTGTCGAGCGACAGATAAAGTGACGAATCGTTAGCCAAGGACATGCATGCAACAAAGCACGGTATCCGTACATCTTACAGGTGGAGGGGGGGTCGACTTTTCTGCTAAGCTCTGATTGAATGCCCCGCCTGACACATCCCACAATTCGAAGAAAACAAAAACGATGAAAGTTCCACAATTTCTGCTGTCTCTATGTCTGTCTAATTGTTAAATATTAAAATTTCTAACATGAAAAGCAGTGGAAACCACCACTTTGAAGGGAGAAAGGAGGAAGAAACCCCACAGGCCTATCTATGACCATGGGTTTGTTTATCGGTTATCCCTGGTACTGTTTTAGTATTGTCGCAGTATTTTATATCTGTCACTGTCTGTCATTTTCTAAGCTATCTTCTGTATCATGTGTTGTTAATGAGTTTTATCCCCTTAGCGATAATTATGTAATTCGTTAATAACTACAAAGAGGCAGCAAGCAAAAAGGAGCAGCAAAAGAAAGTAGTGGAATAGTCCACGGCAGAGAAGAAAAGATACAATAAATACAGCGCGATTTATGTCAACCAACCTCCGAACACAATTAGGATTGATAAGAATATTAAAGCGTATACAGGTACAGTGGCGCAGCGAGCAGTACAGCTGTAGCAATCCTGCAGATACGGGTATTCTTATAGTACGGCGGTACTTCTTGGGGTAATCTCATATGATCTGTAGATACCGACCGCAAATAAAATCTCGACTACCGGTCGGTGTTAATAAATAGCAAAATTAAAAATAGATAAATTGCAAAATAGCGCTATTTCTCAAATCCCCCTACCGGTACGGGTACACGTTTGTAGTAACCTGTCGTGCCCGTAGTCCGCAGCTGTACTGATACCGCTAGGAAGCTGCAAACGCGTACGGATGCTGGATGAGCTGGCAAAGTCGTACTGATACCGAACAATGTAAGGACTACTAAAATATTATGTAGATACAAATAATTCCAAGATGTATCGTAATTTCAATATGCATCAGCAAAATATATATGTTTTACAAGATAGGCAGCGAAACACACCAAGCAAAAAGCAGCAAAGAGGGACGAAATATGTGTCCCTGCAGGGAAAGGGACTGCGCTGTTTTAGATCACGTCGCTAATGTGATAACCCGTACTGGTACTACACGTGGGAGCTGCTGTGACGGGTGTATCAGATTGCAACTCAGCGGCAACGGGCAGCCGCGGAGAAAATGCCAACGACATACATATTAACATAGTCTGTTAATGAGATAAACGACCACATTATCATAAACCATTGGCGTTAAGTACGGATAGAGCGAAAAAAAGAAAGAGCGAGGTAATGATACTTTAACCAGATGCACTATATATGAAGAAGGGATAAGCCATAGTGGGAACGCGCAGGTCCTATAAGTGACATGACATAGTATGACTGAGGCGACACTAGACATCGTGAAGAGTTGTCGGTATGCGGGCTAAATGCAACCACAGACGGCTCAATCCCTCGCGTGGGGCTGAGCAAGGGCGCTTGCGACCAATACAATTTTCTGTGCATGGTTTTTTGATCGAAGTATATCCTTGATAGAAAACTCTGAATGTCTTATATGCGAAATTTGCGATACATTGCGATTTTCGAAAATCGTTGTAAAATAAAATCGTTGTAGGGATAGTTGTCCGCCCCACAAGTCTCATATATATCGTCGATTGTTTTCCAACCCCCATGAGTCTTTAATGCTTTTTTCCCTACTAATTACTCTACTTATGTTCTTCATGTGAATTAAACCTGTAATCCATTTGCTCGAGTCAGTTATTTATCAAAACCTGCGAATTATTTTCCTTAAATTGCTGCTCGACACTTCAACCATACCGGGTTCTGAAACCAGTTTCCGGTGGGTGTCAGACTGGCTAGTCGCTATTCGTGTGTGCGGGAAAAAGGGGTGGTCCGTTCGAGAAAGGAGGCATTGCACGCGTAATGCGAATTAAAAAACGGATGGGAGAAATCGATGCACACGACTTTCTTACACAATTCCCATAAATATTGCGAATTATTCTATTTCGGATGATCGCGCGTGTCGTCAATGTGTGACTGACTGGTTGATTGCTGTTTTACGCCAGATCAAGTAAACACAGCGGCGCGGTTGGCTGTGGCGGGGGCAAAGCAGGGGAGCAGTATTTTGTGTTCCGAGGAAGTATTCAAGGCCGTGTCGAGTGAGGAGCTGAAGTCGCAGAGACTGGGCCTGGTACCGGCGGGGGCGCTAAAGCTGAAGGGGAAGACGGAGGAAGCAAGGGTTTACGCTCCTCGCATCTTGGCACAGGAAATGCAACGCATGGGTAGCCTGGGGGTACGTGTGGAACAGCTTGTTGGGCGTGAAGAGGAGGTGGAGCGGATTCGCGCCGTGCTGCGTGGCGATGGGAAGATGGGGGCGGACGGGGGAGCTCCAAATCGGGTGGCTCTTTTGGAAGGGGATGCGGGCATCGGTCGCTCGGCGGTAGTGGGTGCGCTGCTTGCAGAGAGAAAACAAGCCTCGCCGAGGCGCGAATGGATTGTGCTTGCGGGTGGACTTCCAGACAACGGCGCCCCGCTTGCGGCGTGTCGCAGTGTTTTGAAATGGCTGCTGGAACAGGCGGGGCACACCGAGAGCGCAGAGACCTTATCATGGCTGCTGGTGAGTAGGTAGTCAGCACTCGTCTTCTGGCTCCGCCCTCACCGGTGATCAGAATCGCATTGCTGCAAATTTTGTCCTTGTATACTATCTTATTATCCCGGGTTTTGTACTTGTGCACGAGGACCTGTAACATTATAGACTGGTTTTCACACTATGACTGCAGTAGTAGGAGGGCAGCAGTGCTGATGCTGTAGCATGCCTGTGGGCTGTTAGGGTTTATCCCTGTGGGGTTTTCATCCCCTCCTTTTTCCTTTTTTGGTTGGTGGTTTCCAGTTTCGAGTGCTTTTCACTGTGATGCCACTATATGCGACATTGCCCCTGACAGATGTCAGCTGTACAGTACTGTACTATCCGTACATTATTATGAGCGATTCCTTCGCTACTGACATCAAAATACTTACAAAATAATGATCCAAATGGTAATCATAATAATTGCATATTAATTATTTTCGTTAGGGCATTGGTTGGCTTACAAGCAAAGAGAACGACACAGGAAAGGAAATATGTTAGAAAAGGAAAGATAATTTTATATTGTCGGATTTTATTGAGATTCTTGCTGCACCTGCACACCGCGACTATATGTTTTCCTTTCTGTGTCGCTGTAAGTAAACAATAGAGAAGAACAGATATCGCGCTGCGTTAACGTATGTAACGCCTGCCTGCAACTATTTTAATAATTATGCAGAACCTACGCCTTTTACGCAAGGCGGGCATTTTTATCTCGTACCTAGCATTGATTATGTTCCTTTGCAGGAGCCTTTTCGTAGAGCAATACTCAACGAGTGCGACCCACTCTGTGATTGCAGGGTGACTTTCAGCTTGGGGAAGCACTTCCGGACCTCTTGAAACGGCATTCAGCCGGGATTGCCGCCCTCCGTAGCGTAGCGGGACAGGATAAGATGGGGCAACTGCATCTATTGTACGCCGCCATCTTAGCCGACGCACTCCAACGGCAATGGGTTGTCATTGCCGTGGATGACGTCCACCGACTTGACCAGGGGAGCATAAATGTTTTGGGCGCGGTTGCGCAACGCCTGCACTGGCAAACGCTCAACCTCGACGCTGCGACGGCCCAGTGCGGCGTTCTCGTCCTCACCACCAGCGAAAAAATAACCTTCATCGGCCCTGGCGGAGAGCCCATCCTTCTTCGCGGCGTGTCTGGCGTTACGTCCGTCAGACTGCAGCCGCTGGACCAGCGGGGGGTAGAGGACATTGCCAAAGCGTCTTTGGGGTGTGAGGTCTTGGACCCAAAAATTGCGAAGACAATTGCTGGTAAGTAGGCGTATTAAGTCAACTGATTACATAACATTTTCCCCTCTCTCAAAGCGTCAAAATCAAAAAATCATGTTACACTATCAAGTACAGACAATGCACCAGAATCGTGTCGTGGAAGTCGCGGCTGAAATGTTGAACTTTGGAGGATGAATTTCAACGGGTTTTTGTTTTACAATTCACTGACGTGCTACTTCGCTTCGTATTTATTTGGGACCTTTATTTCAGACCGCACGCGCGGCAATCCTTTGCACGTGGTTGAGCTGTGCGAGTGGCTTCGGCTGGAGGAACTGATCGCCGACGGGCAGCTGACGGCGAAGGCTGGTGGGGTGGCGCTGGCCAATCTGCTTCCTCCAAGCATGAAGGCAATGGTGCAGGTGAGTAACGCCATCCCTTGACATAGGTTACTCGATACCGCTGGCTTGAAGTTAATGTCAATGAACTAAGCTGATAATTGGGAATTATTATTTTGGAGGTGGCGGCAGCGATACAAAGTAACACAGTATCGTTTATTTCTGTGTGTATCGTTTGCATGTAAATCTGCTGCTGCGATGCTCTGCATATTTTGTCAAGTACTGACTGTAGCTTACACTACATTTTATGACCCTGCACGGACTTTCGCCCCAAACCTCGGCAGCATCAGCATGCACACCTCACGAGGCACAGCGACAGAACAGACAGAAAGAGGGAGCTGCGCTTCTAACTGTTTTTCAAGGTTACCGAAAAATACATCCTTCTAATGGTTGTGTAAGTATTCCACTCCGTAACAATTCTGTCCTCGGTAGTTTATTTTACGGTCACGTCGCCCCTCCGTTTCATTTGTTTCATATGGTAACGTATTCCCTCCGTTTCCACCGAGTCCTGCCCTGAACCGATAATGCCAAACCTAGTTTTGTTGGGAAGGGATGCGCACGATCCTGGTGCGGTACCTGTAGACGCTACGGGTACCGGTACATTATTTTTTGGCGATATGTGCGGATATGTGGCTTATACTCGTACCAGTACCTTTTAGCAGAAATAAAATTTGCTTATTGGGCATAGCAGCTTTATTTATGGCCGCCCTAAATACGGGTACCGTACAGTTACTGTTAATCCAAGAGTAAGGCTGATTACAATAACAGTAGTGGAAAAGCAAAAGAAAACAAAAAAAAAACCGACAGAAATATGCCAGCGGGGCAGGATACGAAAGTGTTGTGAATATTAGGGAAAACTCGATGTGGACCTCCGCACCTCCGCTTTACTTGGCACCCCTTCGGTTCAGTCGGTCCATGCGTACTATCCCTTCGCACTGGAGGATGGGAGCCGGTTGGCGCCTATGGCGGCCGAGTTGGTTGATCGCCTAGTTATTTGGGTGGCATCACGTTGATTCCCTGGCATGGGTGCAGCGGACTCTCATTCATTGCGTTCTGTCATTTACTTCTGTATGCAACATTTCGTTTGTCGATTTGCTTATGTTCCCTTTCGTCGATTTTGGGGGGATGTGCGGCGAGAATTCATGCAACGTCGTTCTGCTGCTCTTCATGGTGCTACATACCATTCGCTGCAACCGAACCATACCGACACATTGTTCGGTCGGACATAAAAGTGGCTATATTTTGCGTACGGCTACGCGTTTGAATTATGTTCGGATATATATTTTTCAAATTGCGGGAGAGCAGATGTACGACAACGTGCACGTTACGGCTCCAATAATGGTACCAGTATAGTATGTATGTATGTACGAGTTTCCCACCCGTGGAGATGCAATTTTCAGAATAGCCATCGTATTATATTTATTACAAAGAAAGCAGTGGAATTCACCAGCAAAGAAGGGGAAAATAAATAATGGAGGCAATGAAGTAATCAATACAGAATGGAAGTTGTCACTTATTAGCGAATAAGATCTTATATGTTCGGACCTTATTCGCTAAGACTTCCTTCTGAACTCTTAACCCAGCTCATCCTATATGTAGATGAATGCACCGACCATCCGGACTGAAGGTGCATTCAACAGAATAACCGTAACAGATTACATATTACAGAAATAGCATCTGAACCCACGAGCAATGGAAGAATAGGTTAAGGAGGCAAAAAAAGAATCTACGGAATGGAAGTGGTAGCATGTCGAAGTTCTTGTGTAATCGCGGGGACCCCCCATTTAAACCCACAGGTCATCAGACAGTCAGAGAGTTAAAATTGATACAATGTATAAAATCAAGAAAATGGAGTGGAGGCCACCAAGCAAAAAGAAGAAAAGAGGAAATAACCTAAGCCCGAGGAACAGGAAGGCATGCCACAGCACTAGCACTGGCATACAATCCATCTTATGCTGAGAACAGTACTATACATAAAGTCAGGAAAATATACAGGATAAGTACTACAGATTTCCATATTTATTTTTGCTTGGTGGTCTCCGCTGCTTTTTCTTGTAAGAAATCTTATTTTCTTATTTTGTTGATTTCACTGTTTTCTTCGTAATGAATGAATCCTGATCCCAGTATTCCGGAAACCACAATTCGGAACGGAAACATAAATCACAATTTCATGTTATTCTCTTGTTTTTCAGCATTTCTTCTTTTTGCTTGGTGGCCTCCACTGCTTTTTCTTGTAAGAAATTTTATATTTTTCCAGCACGCAGACATAGCTCTGCTGACATCGATAGTAATAAATGTTAGCTGTAACGATACCATTTTGTGTCAGGAAGAACTTACAACTATCGGTCAGCAGCGATTACCCCTCAGATACAACCTTACAAGCAATCGAATGCTTGCTGTTGTATGCCTCCCTGTTCCTCGGGCTTTGGCCTTTGGGGTTTCTCCTCCTTGTTTCCCCCCTTTTGACTGGTGGTTTCCACTGCTTTTTCTCCCAAGGAATTTCTCCTATTCACTTGCAAGCAATCGAATACTGGCGTGTCAGCAATTGTGAAATCAACTGCAGCTGGCGATGTTGCACGAATAAATAGCGCTATATTTTACACATCGACAGACAAACAAGCTCTCCAGCGCCACGACATTCCCCTATTTTACGGTGGCTGTATTTGCTCGGCAGTCACGCCACGTTTTTTCCTGAGACAGCTGACGAGGATACGGGTACATGTACCCTCATATTTCATTTCACATGAACAAACTCTCCTTACCTTCCCCAATTTTACGGCACAGCTAGAGCGACCTGTGCCAAGGCCAGCACGCCACGCTACCATAGGAACAGCTCAGGCGAGGCTTTGGGTTCTGTGATGACCATGTGCTCCACCTCGTGTCGGGGTACATTGAAAGGAAAAGGATTTCCCCGAATTTTCCAGATTATAAGGGTTATCCCTGTTGATGTGAATTTCTCTTACCAGTTGCTTGAACCTGCCTGCCTGCCAGCCCGCCTGCCCGCAACCCTTAGCATCGCACTACCAGGTGCCGTACCTGTATCGCCAATGTACCAAGCGTTCGCCAATCCATACATACACAAATACATATGTATGTATCTATCTACATCCATCGCGAGTACATATACCTATTGCTCGGCCGATGGCGATGTATGAATTCTGCTGTTCGGGAAAACAACGTCAATTTGTTGCATGTGTTCAACTAAAGATATCAACTATCGTCGCTACATATCACCCCGACTCCGTTTCCCATCGTTATACATTGGTAGCGATAACATGGTCGTTACCGTAGTTGCTTCCGAAGCATGCGCAGCGATGATTGTTCGCTACAAACGGCATTGTTTTGGCGACGTAAATAATCGTGTCCTAATTCTTAACACCTTGGCTGCGAGGAAATCCGTGTAGACCCAGCAAAAGAAGACACGTTTTGCCATTATTTACGAAAATGGCATAGATAGTGTCAAACAGAGGTCACACCAGTCGCGGTGTATCGGCTCGACTACAAAACAATACCCAACTATGTTGGTTAGGGTCTGATTGGCTACAATTGCAATGGTCGACCCTAGTCATTTCCAGTTCAATTTTTTTCTCTCTGCGCGTTGTGTCCACTATCGCTAATGCATGTCGTCGCCCTCGACCCATTTTTGTTGTTTTTCAGTTGCTCCCCTCCCCCCCTTCAGGGCGCAAATGTGCGCCTTCAAGATGCGAAATTTATCTATCACAATATCACAGGGGTTTTAAAGTCCGGTCACACCAAATTCTTGTGTGGTGTGCCTACAAGTGCGTGGAAAATGTAGAATTTTTTGTATAGAGATAAACATATGAATATTCACAAGATCATAGTCGCCTCATCCGAAATCTCCCGTGAATGAAACCCAAATGTATTTTTCTAGCGAGTATAGATGAATGCGTGCGTATCCTATCTCTTCGTGAATGCGCGAGTGTCCCTCCTTTCTCCCCGCGGGGAGTTATAAGAGGAATCGCAACAG
The DNA here is from genome assembly GCA_026401115.1 of Tetraselmis chui. Taxonomy (NCBI): domain Eukaryota; kingdom Viridiplantae; phylum Chlorophyta; class Chlorodendrophyceae; order Chlorodendrales; family Chlorodendraceae; genus Tetraselmis; species Tetraselmis chui. Next base: position 62,098 of record JAPMLY010000473.1, read on the forward strand.
GTCTATGCGAAGTGCGGATCGTGTTCATTACAGAGTGGTTATTTTTGCTTCAAAGGAGGTGGATCCGGCCCCGTCATGTTGACGTGTCGTGCGGGCGAGTTGATGCAGCCATTAAATGTGTTTATTGCTGGGACAAGACGCGTTTTGTCTGGAGGACGCAATTAGCTGTAAAATGTATTCATGCTATGTGTATTGATAGTGATCATCATCACCAGATCATATGTCCCGATGGTTGGAGTTTATATTTCAACTTAATGAAAAAATAAGATCTTGTGTTTCGCTGCCTTTCATTCGCAGGCTCAGATGGACCAACTTCCGACGGTGCCTGGCCTGGTTCTCAGATTCGCCAGCGTTCTGGGTGCGCAGTTTTCGCCGGCTGTGCTATTAGAAATGCTTCCAGAGGCAGTGACATCCGACTTGGAGACGCTGCAGGAGCAACTGGAGGCGCTGCAACGCGCGCACCTGATTGCTCCGGCCACTCTCTTCGACACCCCCACCGCTGATGCCGCCTGGCAGTTTTGCAGCCACACCCACCAGGAAGTTGTCTACGGCACGCTGCCTCACTCCTACCGACGAACCCTCCACAGCAAAGCCGCTGCCGTGGTGCAACAGAAGCTAGCGGCCGATGGCGCGGACGAGGCGCTGGAACAGCGCGCTCTCCTCCAGCTCCTCACGCACCACCTCCTCCATGGCCTACCCACCCCTCTGCCGCTGCCGAAGAACGAGTCACGCGTGGAAGCGGCCGCCGACGCGCTAAGAAAAGCCGCCACAAACGCCTACTCGCTTGGCTTCTTCAGGGAAACCCTGGATTACATGGTACGTCCACGCATTCGGTCTGCAGTGGCTCCCTATTTTACTTTATTTGCGTCTAGTCATACCTAAGAAAATATTCCGTATACATGCTTCGGGATGTTTAGGATATTTTTAAGGGAAACAGAACAGTAAAGTGAATCGAAATCGCTCCCTGTTTTCCGTGTGCAGAGTTTAGTAATACCATTTTACGCTCCGTTCAAATGTTTAAGGACCTTAAGGCTAATTCATAGGGGAGCTCAACTGCATTCAAATATACCGGAGTGGCTGCCTATTTTACGTTTGCGTTTAGTGACGCCTAAAACTCAATTTTACGCTCCAATCATAGGTTTCAGGATTCACGGCCAATTTAAAGGGCAACTGAAATGTCAAGCAAACGGTAGTATATGCCCTTTTTTCTTGTGCCGCTTTGAGGTCATCGCATGTTGATGATGTGTTTTAGGTACCGAAAACGTTCAGAAAAGAACTATTTTTGGGGGGTTAGCGTATGGACGAAATAAAAACTTTTGGCTCAACTGTAATTATTGCAATTCCCAGGAGTGGCCTATGCTACATGTTTTAGGGGTTGTTGACTTTAGGATTTCATTTTTAGTATTTAGGGTTTCAAATCCCTATCGTCAATTAAGGCTTATTGATAGCAATACTTTAAAGTGCATGTGAGGCCATCCATTTTTCAGAATGGGGGTCAAAAAAGTCTTTAAAAACGTCCTAAAACCCTAAAAATCTTGAAAGACGCAAAACTCATTTATAGAATTTCATGCCTTTAGTAGTATTCCAAAAAATGCACCTTGCGCTCCGTTCATATGTTTTAGGATTGAAGGACTAATCAAAGGGGGGCTGAATTGCAATTTGCAGTGATGTGAGGGCTCAAGTTTGGAGAGTCCCTGGTGATATTTAGGGTTTAAGATAATGCGCTGAGGATAGGTCGTCGTAGCATGTTGTATTGCTTTATGCCGCCTATCACTGGTCATGCCACTGAGTGAGTTTATTGTGGACTGCACAGGCGCAGATGGTCAACTTGCTTGGCACATTCAACGGGGTGGAGCTGGAAAATGCCTCGCTCCGGATGCTGGAGATGGAGGGTGAAGCGTTGGTGATTCAGTTTGATCGCATGCTTGTGATCGGCTTCTTTGACAAGGCCGTGTTCGACACGTGGTGCGGGGCAGATGGGCAGCAGGCCAGGTGAGCCCTCGCTGCACCCTCTCCCTCTCCTCTAGTCACTTATTCGTGCGATGAGACAGCCGTCACCATATATCATTGGAGTCACCTCAGCAATCCGTTCATCCTCCATTCTTCACCACACCCCATACCCTAGTCTAGACAAATCGGTTCTGCATTTAACTTCAGCTTTTTGTTTTGAGTATTTATCTTATCATGCAATTAGATGAGCTGTCCTGCCTGTGGATCTACACGAACCCCCTGAAATTGACACTGCTCAGTGAGATTCAAACGAAAACACCTCGCTCGAGTATTTCAATTGCTGTACAAGTAACAGGTTCGATAAGTTGTAGATTGGCAATCGTGCTACCGTCCAGTGCCACGCCGTGACGGATGCTTAGTTTTCAAGCTGGCTGGTTCTGCACACGTCCTTTGCCCGTGCTCGGCTTTTGGATTGCGGTCGTGGCCACATGGGTTGAACGGCGAATCATCTGTCAAGCGAGTCAATGAGATACTTTCAGTCTGTGAAGTACCCATATAGGATTTCCTACTCCAATCGTTTAATCTGCCAAGTTCCTACGTATTGGTTTATTATTTTCATCTTGAAGGCAGCGAGGGAAAGTCCGTTGATGCAATGTAACGTCGCAAACGCGCGTGTCACCCCCCACAGAACGAGCGAGAACATGGACCGGCAGGGGGTGGTGCAGTCTGCGATCATCAAGCTCAAGCTGGCGGAGCAAAAGTCTGAGGGCGCTGCCCAAAACAACAAGGCGCAGCCCGCGTGCACCACTGTCTTGCCTGTTTCCAGTCTGATGGCGGTCTCCTCCACGCTGGCGCCAATCACGCTCGAGTTCATCGAAAACAACGGCATGGTCAGCTCCAAATCGTGCGACGCCCTTCTCAAAGGGTGAGTTGCTCTTAAACACCAAGACACAAAATGCCAAAAAGGCAAATCTAGCTAGCGCCCCCTCCTCCCCTCCTAGCCCACATTACGCTCGCAGGAGCCGCTAATGCGCCACTGCGAACGTGATATAGGTTCAGAGAGGAGCGGATGGCACCGGAGAAGGCATACTGGGGCTGTTGCCTGGCCATCCTGATGCAGAACAGTGTGTCATGTCGCGAGATGCGCGCCGTTATGGAGCCGGCGTACGCTGCATTTGTGGCGTCGGGATCGCCCTACGGCGCGCTGGGGGATATCGGTGGCACCCCTTCCCACCTCCCACTCCTCGCGATGTGGTTGGGCGCGGAGATTTGGTCCGGGAAGCTGGATGGCGCCGCGCATGCGGCCGTAGAGGCTGCCCTGACGTCGCCCTCAGCCGACTCCAGCCGCATTGGATTCTTGCTCTGTTTCTGGGAGTGTGTAGAGGCGAGCTGGGAGCCCCTGGCATCGCGGAGGGTGCAGTGGCCGCGTGCTCAAAGGGAAGATGCGGGGACGCCGCACATACCGGTGAGCTGCCACTCCCCCACGATGACGCAATGCTGGTTACAACCCCCTCCCCCTAAATTGTACACCCTTATCTTTCCATATAAAATCCAACACATCCAGAGTCCATTCTGGCCTGCCCCTTGCTTTTGTACCTTCGCTGACCTTACCAGCAGTGCGTCATTCATTCTTATTACTTTGAGGCATGCATCATCCCAGTAAAACGTACGTGATTGGCTTGAGCTCGCTAACTTATTAGCTCTCTTTGTTCACGCGCGTAAATGTGCACGCCCTCACACACTTGATGCGAAATACACTGAGGGTGTTCAAAATAAACAGATTAGAGCTGAGATGCAGTTCCGAGAGATTGTCAATCCAACACATGTACTGGTTTTCAACGCTTCTGCCATAATTGTGTTGCATGCTGTACACGCAGAATAGTTTTTGTTACTATACGTTCAGTTTAGGTAGGGAAATGTGTATTCGCCGCATTACGTACAAAAAGTAATCGATTGTCGGCTTTGTCATCAAGCAAACGGGTGCGCGATGTCTTCACGGATGTAACTAGACTTTGAATCATCGACATTGCGTTGTTCTTTCTTCAATGACTGGAAAAAATCCAACTATTGCAATTTTCGGATACGCGAACCGCCGAAATGAGTATATGGACTCTCATTTCCGTGTCCGGTCGTCTTTACTCGGATTTATGCCACTTTTATCAGTATGGACATACGGTACCCAGAAAACATGAGTGAAAGTGAAGTGCATGAAAAGGTGTTTTTAGCTGTCATCCCTGGTCGGAATTCCTTATTTTCATGCGTGTGCGATCGCTATACCTTCAGTGGGACTCTGCGGCGGAGTGCATGGACCAGCTATACAACGCGCACGAGGCGTCGCGACAGTTGGGCACCCATCACTCACCTGGCATCTTCGCGCGGAAGTCTCTCGACGCCAAAAACATGCTACTGACAACGGAGTGTGCGGGAAGTGACGTCACTGCTCTAGCGGCACTCCAAGCATCGCTCAACGCCAGCGTTAATGCCGCGAGTGTCTCGGCCGCGGGAACTGTGCACGCCCCCCACGCCGCAGTCGTGGCGTTTTGCGTGAGGGAGGCCTCCGCGATTTTGTTCCCATCTCGTCGCACAACGACGTCTCGCAGCTTTTATGACGTGTCCGCCCGCCGGCGGCCGTCCTTGTCGCCGGGGGACCGCTGTGTTCTGTCGGAACGTTCCGCGCAGCATGCGACCGCTCTGACGGACGCACTGTCTACATGTCTGACAAACTGGGAGAGCCTCGGGGTGAACGTTTTCGGCGAGGTCACCTTTCTGCCGTCCTGCCTCACCATGGCCCGCGCCGTCCTTCACCTGCTTCACTGGGTTCTGCACGACGGCGGCTACCGTACTACGCCGCCTGAGCCGATTTACCTGCCAGCTGGACTAGCTGGCTACTACACATCGAAGGCCAGCAGCGATGGGAGGGTTGGGCCAGGCGCCGCGTGCGCGGGGCTACTACTGGCGCAGAGCATCGGCGCCGCAAGGGGGGAGATACTTGTCGGCTGCTTGCCCGCTACCGTGATCCTAGCGCGGCTGCTGACGCTACCGAGGCCAACCCCGACTGCGGTGTTTATACCGTGCCACGCGGCGACTATCCGGTCAACGCAGCAGAGCGACCGCGTCCGTGTTACGCGCGTGGAATTGGGCGGGAAAGGCGCCGCAGAGATAGCACTGCAGCACCTGGAGGACGTGCTGCTCCCAGTCGCGATACAGGGACGGCATCTCGACATCGACAGCGCGGGAGGGCTGCCCGCCGCCGGAAACTCGGAGACGGTATGGGAAGCGATGGCACTGAGGAAGGAGCTGCAATACTTGGTTGTGAGGAGTTAGCTGACAGCTGGCTGGAGTGTTGGAACTAAGGGCGGCCCATGGATGGCGGTCGCGCGCCCAACACACGGAGCCTTGGTCAACGGCGATTGCATGCTAATAAAGGGATATGTAGCGACAGTATTTGGATATTACTGTCCTTTTATTAGGCGGGAATAAAATGCCGCGGCACCGTTATATTATGTCGTGTTTCGCGTGGTGCTAAATTTCCTAAATTATTCTGATACGATTTATCTAATGTTAGGACCGCCCGGCTGCGGAGGTACAGTACCCGGGTGCAGGTAGGAGCGGGAATTTATCTGTAAAATATTTCATTTAGTACTATATTGATTTTAAATCAAATATTAGTTGAAATTCGATATTAACGCTTATCAGAGTGCAACGGCACCAACGCAAGCACGCACAGAAGAGGCACAAGGACGACACAGGCCCTCGACACTCTCGAGCCCTATCATCGAATTCTATATAAGCAAGGAACATTATGTGTGGCATGGTGCTCCCGATAGCTAATTGTCGGGAACGAGGAGAAGAATAAGAAAATGATGACAGTTCAATCGCCAATGATAGCTAGGTAGTCGCTCTATAGGACGTTAAATGCACGTCGAGGACCCTGGTATCGAGTTGCGTCGAATCTGTTCATCCGTTGTTTATTGCTTGTCTCCATCCGCTGGCAGCTTATCGGACATGCAAAGCTCATGAACGAGTCATCGACCAGCACAACAGATATCAAGCGATATTGTGTGTGGGAAAGCACATCCGAAGTCAGGCACTCAAGCAATCCTTCAATACGTCGAGCTTCACATGTCCCGGTGTGAACGCGCCCGATGACTTGGAATCCACCTTGTGTAAGCAAACACAAGTTGTCACTCCACATGAAAGTTTTGGAAGCAGTTCCGAATTGCCGGTGTCTCGGTCAGGTTGCAGACACAGACGGTTCCAAGCGGTGACATCGACGGTCACTGATTAGATCGGTGCCTGTGACACCAGGACGCATGCATGACAGAGACAAGTAATATGCATCTGAATCTACTGCATACCTACAATGTCATATCTGTCATACGCATCTACCAGATCTGTCATATATCGGAACAGGTGCATTCAAGATTGAGAAGACATCTATTAAAACATCCTATGTTGTAAATACATGAGCATGTAGCTCTAGTCGTTAAACTCTACACCGCTCCTACTTTCCCGCCTAGCCTATCAACTACAACCTCATATGCTATCGCCACCACACGAGCCGACTCTGTTGGCGTCCATGGTGTCTGCTTGGAAATGCAAGAGTATGGCGTTTCATAATATTCTTTGTGTTGGGTCGCTACATCGCAAACAATGGATCCGCTGCCACATCCATCGCCGCCAGCCCGTTGCGAGAGACAGGGCCTTCCTCCTCGACTTCCCAACCGCCGAGCATGTCGACGTCCCACCCGCCCTTTGTCTCTGGTGCTTCAACCACTCGCCCGCCTGCGGCGTGCGACGGAGCGCGGGCTGACTTGTCGGGCGAGCCGCGGGTGGTGTCAGAAACAGGGGTTGGCGAGGAGGCGGGTTGTGAGGATTGGTCACGACGGCAGCCTTTGTTCCGGTAGGCGTAGCTACGCATGTGTTTGGTGGGGAAATAGGGCCGCACGCCGTCGTTCCGCTCCTCCGCCATCATCATTTTTGATTGAAGCATCGCTCGCCCGCCCTCGCTCCCCTCTGCACAACGACAGGCCACAAGCGTGGCATCAGGAAAATTGCACCTTTATCGCAAAATGATATGCCACTAAATGTGTGTGCGTGTGTGTGAGTCCAATAGCAAACAAAGAGAATATGGGCTGTGCCATGTGTTTCCAAATTATTTAAACATAGGGTCGATATGGAGTCATTTAGGAACTATGACAGGTTCATATATCATCCGCAAGAACAGGATGAACAACTACCTTACTGTCGCTACATGAGGATGCGGGGGGTGGAGTTGCATTCAGTGCCCGTGACCATACAAGCACACGCTCAAAACAAAACAGCCTAAACCGTTATTTTCTCTACTTCACTTTGGGCAGTGTCGTCTCAATAACGAGTAATTATCGTGATTGCTTATCTTGCCGTCGACAGTGATAAATTAGTGATTATCCGACACGGCGTAAACAGGTCATTTCAGTCGCCTGTCTTGTTCAGCGAATGAAAGCGACGTCCCATTTCTAAGGCAAAATCCCCGACTCGAAACTTCGAAGCTGGAGTTTTGACGTATTTCAGGATAGTGCTCGACATACTAAGACACTCTTTCCAGCTTCCAATAAATAATAATGCTTCCACAGCAAAACATAGAATAAACCTAGAGCGCATGAATTGATGATAACATGCTAGCAATGAGTTTCGATGGTTTTGACGAAGGCTAAACGAACCTCGAGAGGGCGCAGGTGAGATGTCTGGCAGGTGTGGACTTGGAGCGGGGGCGAGGGAAAACGGGACGCGACCCGGTTCAACCCGCACCGCCCGGCTGCCGGTGCTGGTACCCGTACGCGGGGTTGCGGGGGATGGAGTCCCGGGTGTTTGCCCACGTGGCAGCTGAGGCCGCAGCGAGCCCAGCGACTCCTCTTCAGCTGAGGTGCTGTCGACGCCGCTGCAAAAGGAAAAGCTCAGGCCGCGAGAGATACCCCGCCCCCAGTGCCCATTCACCGCCGCCACGAAGTCCGGCTGGCTTCGGGAGAGACTCTGCAAAACAAGGACAAATGGACAGTATACAAGTGTAAGTAATTCGCTGAACACTGATATTGCTCGTCGAGACTACTCTTATGAACCGCATCGTCCTATAAATATTTGAGAGAAGGCAGACAGGAAAGCGCATGACATTGTCGGGGGTAGCCATTTTGTGCGCATATCATGGCCACAATATAGCTAAATCATCCCATGCGCTCATCACACATCACACAGGCACATTGGCGCCATGTACTGCGGCTTCTGGTGAACCGCAACGAGAAATCGCAATGGACGCCATGTCAAAACAATTGGGCAGGTAAGTTGTCAACGCATTCAGTGCACTGCTCGGGCACATGCTAAGGCCGCTGTTAAATCACAGTTTCATAGAGCAGAAAACGGAAAACATTGTCGATACATTGTCGCTAGAGCTCCAAAAACACTTTATCGATACAATCGTAATTGCCTCTCGTGTTCGGTTTGGGTCCCATTCACATTTCAAATCGTGTACAAGCTGTAATGTCATAGTGATTAAATGAAGTCGCGTATACATCAGGTGACCGTTTTCAGCACGGGTGTTTGACCGCATTCACATAAGCAGCGATGTGGATAGGAGCAAATCCGCTGGCTAGCACGCATCGAGTGGACACCCGTCACACTCGTTCACGACTTGGGTGTAACCCATTGCGAGCCGTGGACGGGGACTCGAGTGATCAGTAGCGCTGGACAAATACAGCAGGAAAAGTACAGCGGTTGACGATCGCACCCGGGCAGGGCTTCCGTTCTCCGAAGCGCCCTTCGCTTCGCCCTGCTTCCCGTGCGGGAGTCCGCTAACACGTAAATTAGCTTGCTCCGCTTGGGTCGGACCTGCCAAGAACCAAGAACATGAGAAACAATACGCTATGAATGCCATACTTTACATCGCGACTGTTACGAGCCGAAAATTTGCGGGCGCATCGCTACGGGCCATACCTCTGGCTAGCACTGTCGGTGTCGACGGCGGTGACGTAGTCTGATCACTACTTCGAGACGAGGAGGTGAAGCTACCGGTACCGCCGCCGCCGGGGCGCGGAAAGGGCGCCTCGGCGTTGAGCTTACATTGCGTGCCGCTGCTCCCTGTCGGTACTAACTGCGCTGGCCGAAGCACGGGCTCGCTTCGCTCGTCGCGGAGAGACTGCGAATAAGCGCAAGAATAATCATTGGTTGAAAAAATAAAGCAGTGGCGAGAAATTATTTGCGTGTCACTGTCTGTGAGTCGTAAATACCGTCAAAACAATTGAAACAAGATAATACAGCATCTCACAGCATCTTGATCTACTTGTAACCAAATACATTTATTAGCATCTCACAGCAGCACACATTCGACAAGCACAATATTAGTCCGCGTTCCAAAAACAATTGCTTACAAGCATATTGATTGTCCGTCGAGGGCAGGATGCAATTGGTTTCTTCAAGAAATTTGGAGAAATCCTTAATTAAATTTGTATAATTTGAAAACTGAATTGATACATTGCTAAACCAACGGTTAAGTGCAAATAACCACTGGGGTGCATTCTCCCACACAGTATACTTGACGAATGCCAATAGCCTTGACAATATCAGTTTCGCATGAGATGCGTGAACCAAAATCACCATCATAAGAAACGGCAATCCCGATCATGCTTTGTAACTAAACACTGACCCTAAATGTTTGCACTGAAGGCTGCTACAAAACTTTGCAGAATACGACACCAAATACAGCGAAAACGGAGAGAGAACGAAACCATATCATAACGCCGTTAAGTTATTCGCTTACGAACAACCCGACTCTGCGTTGGCTTTTGCCCTCTTATTGCCGCAAACAAAGACCTCTAATTCGGCATCAGTCGGGACCACTGGCGTTAAAAAAGGCCATGGACTACTGTAAAAGTAAATATCCAAACGGAATGTAGCGACCAGCGAAGCATAAACACGCATCGTGCGCCAAAACATGCTTCATGACATAATTCAAAACCATTTTTTGGAATGTGTAAAAGGCACAGGCATCGCTACCGCGAGTCCACCTGTCAATAATGACCCTCATCTTGCCACGCTTGTTCCGACGAATGAACTTCATATCGCAAATGGACCAATCGGTGAAGGCTTTTCATATATTTGATTGAATGTATGTGAAGCGCTAAGTACCTGCTGGGGCCGGGACCCTGAGCCGTTGTCGCGGAACGCCTCGCCCCCGCCTCGCACCCGCCCATTCGGCGGTAGTCCGGGTCCCGAAAACCGGGGCGCCAGTGCCAGTAAGATTGCATCTCGGCCGCTGGCGCCCACGTCGGCGGAAGCGCTTCGGGCACCCGGGTGAGCCGAATACCCGGCAGGCTCTCTCGTCCTGTCGCCACCGCTCCCACCCGCGCGTATCATAGGTAGACTGTCGCCGTCTCCGCCGCCGCCGCTCTCCTCCGGAGCCGACTCTGCGCGGGGTTTTGCCACCTTGGCGACGTGTCGACGGGCTGGCGTCTGCTTCAGCTTCTGCAATACCTATGACCGTAAGTAAGGGAGGCTCGATCAGTGCCCGCCGGAGAATAGCAACGACGAGTGTGACGTCTCATGTGCAACTGCGAGCAGCCGCAGGAGAAAACACAATGAATCGGCGATATAAGCCATGTATTTTATTGTAGCTCATGGCTTGATCGAACTTCCCCAACCGCTCAAAAGGCAATCATTAGGTATTGGTGTCAATTAATATGGCGTGGGGACTCAAATGGTGGCATGATAATATGGTTCCACTTTGGAAGATCGCATCTAACCGCAAACTACCGTGGGGTATCTTTGTTAGATTGTGCCCATATATGTACTCGTGGGCAAGGCAGCGCACCTCTCTTTCATCTCGGTACTGCGGATTCGGCGCTAGAGAACTAAGACAGCGCTCGTTTTAGGAATTAAAATTTTCTTACATGAAAAAATAGTGGAGGCCACCAAGCAAAAAGGAGAAAAGAGGGGAAAAATCTAAGCCCGAGGAAACAGCGCTCGTTTCCATTCATAGATTGACGCGATAAGCCACTCTCACGGACATATGCACACGTGTCACTTAGGGACGCATTAATCACGACGCTGGACATAAACCCATCCATTTACTTGTAATAAATAGAAGCTATGTTATATACAACATGAGTTTTATGTTTTTTTACAAAACATTAACGCTCAAGCTCACTGTCTTATTCTTATTTTTAAACACAAATCATTGCTTTAATCTTTTTTTGTATATTTGAAATTGCGCCGCTGTTGCGGTGACTGCACTGACCTGTTTCTCCAAAACGGAGTGCTTGGAGCGCAGTTTGGAGAAGATTGCGTCCTTTGCGACGCCGGTGTGGTTGGCAGCGATGCGCTTCATCAGCATCCCCAGCACACCCAGCGCAAACATTCGCTCCACCAGCGCGTCCTCACTCAGCGCCTCGCCCACTCGCTCATACCAGACAGCCAGCGTGCCGTCCATGCCGTACAGTAGGTCCAGACTGTTGTCCAATCTGGGAACATTGACCAAAACCGAGCAGCAAATCAGTTTGTAAGATTCGCAGCGAAAGAACTAATCGAAACAATAATTTTTTGCGTTGACGAAACCCGTGACGGCGATACCGCGGACGAAGCTAAGTAACAAAAAGGGGTTTGGCAGGTCGGATAATTGTGGTGTAGAGAAATGCGCATATGAAGAGAGTCAAAAGGCATTCAATGACATTTTCATAACGTTTACACACTCGCAAGTTTCACCATATAGTTTGTACCTGAGCAGCTGAATCACGAAAACGGACTTCACTAGAGTCAATTACAACACCATGCGAGTTTGACACATGCCACAGCCGAACACTGACTGCAACGGAGCTTCACAGACCAAATACTCCATGAATTCAGTACTAGCACCCATCAACATTTCTGTCTTCACACGCGTTTTGGGGTCTTAAACGCACAAATCGAATGAACTTGACATTACCTTAGTTGCAATATGTATAATCGATCATTTGCACCGTTATTTCATACCATAACCCATTATTCGATTAGACTAGCTCATGCTGGTATCCCGTGCAAGGGGGAGAGGCGAATTCGTAGAGAAGAAAGTGTAGAGAAAAAATGGATTATAGATAAATTATTTGGACGCACCTGCTCAGAATGCCCGGTTTGTCCGCCACCTCCCAAATTTCGACCAAGAGCGACAGCACATTGCCGTACACGTGTGGCTCGGACCGGCTGTGCCCCGACGCCGCCAACGCCAGCCAACGAAACAAAAAGGTGGCCAGCGAGACCAGGGTGTTGTTCTGCCCGCTGCCGCCCCACGACGGCCGCACGCTTTCCTGACTGTCCGCCTATGCACAGCCGACCCCATTGCAATATCATAAATGTAACAGTCAAACAACATTTCTAGATTGGGTGAGGAGCAATGCATTAGTTTGCTGTCCGACGTGCGCACCTGCCAGGAGAAGCCGGAGGGGATGTGGGTGGCGCAAAGGCGGATGAGGGCTGCCAGTGGCTTTGGCCGCTTCACCTTTCGTCGCTGATCCTGAAATCATTCAAACAAGAACATGATACTAATTATGAACCAAATAAATATCAAACCAGAGTCAAATCGTTTTGGCCGGTATTGCTCACTGTTCGGAAGGGAGGGAAAACAGGCAGATAACGGTTTCAAGGAGCTAAAAGAAAATCGAGTTGGTTCTTTGAGTTTTATATCTTCAGCTTTCAGGATTTAGGGCTAACACAAGGAGACTGTATGTAGGGTTTACTGCAAGTCTTAACAGTGACTAGGATATTCAAATAAGGCGTACGAGTACTGAGAAAATACATGAGTCACATTGGTTCTCACCCGGATGGCCTTGGAAAAGAGAGGTGGAATAGTAGCGGTTACCTTTTTGTCCTTGCCAGCTTGTGACTTGGCGGACTTGGCTGCCTTTTTGCCAAAGTCGATGAGGATCATCGCTTTGGCGATCTCGACGATGCCATTGTAGTGGCGGCTATCTGCTCACACAGCATTGACGAGGGAGCAAGGGAGGGTAGTCAGCGGTGGACGATTCACTGGTGGGGCGTGACATTGGTGGTGCAGGAAAGGATGGGCCCCCGCACCCTGAAGCACCCGAATGCACTCATGAAGCACCGCAAACATGTGCAGCGCACGCACCATCTGCACAACAAAGACGTAGACTCAATGCGCAACTACAAAATGTACACACATAAGCATAATACATACTCGATACACGGACAAATCAACACACGAACACAAATACCCACACCACCAGACAATATGCAAACAAATATCTAGTGCTCAAACGCACATACCTAATACACACGCGCAAACAAACACACACACACACATACACACACACATACACACACACACACACACACACACACACACACACACACACACACACACACACACACACACACACACACACGAGCGCGCGCACGCACACACGCGAACACACACGAGCGCGCGCACGCGCGCACATGTTCACACACAAACACACATCACCACAGAATTTGCAGGCAATTTTTTATCCACAGACGTCCGTATATAACACGCGCGCCCACAAACATACCCACGCGCGTGCATACACAAATACGATATCACACACACACACCCACGCACGCACGCACACATCCACGCCCGCACGCATGCACGCACACACACATACACATAAACACACGCGCGCGCGCGCAGACACGCACAAACACACATACATATTGTTAAACCAGACCCCCCCCCAAACACACACACACATCCAAACACACTGGCTGTTACATACTGGCACACTGGTTTAAGGATGGTAAGATGAGCTGATTAAAGATTCTAATTGCACTTGTAGAGAGGGGCCCAAAGATGGAAACGGTGAGTGTGCTGCGGAGAGTCATTCCCGCTCAAAGTTCTGAGTACCTGCGGCCTCTGCATCTCAGTGCGCCAGTGCCACAGGCTGTCTTTGAATGCTGGCACACTGCAGACCTCCACGCAGCTCAACACGTGCCGCACTGCGCCGTACACTGTCTCAAGGTCCTTCATTCGGTGGAGCAGGGAGACGAGAGGGAGACAAGGACACGGGCATCAGACTTGAAATAAAACTATATTCTCTTGACAAACTATAACTCTGGGCTGCCCATGTCACGCCGAGCAGAGAACGCGCGGCGGAGGGAAAGCAAAAGCACGGAAGATGGGCAGTGGGGCATACTCTGGAAGGGATCTTAAGGTTAATGGGAGGCTGGTCCACGCACTGCGCAAAGCCCTGCGCCAACAAGGGAGGTTGGTTGTAGTTGAGCATTGAACCGCGTTGGCGAGGTCGACGCTGCCGTGTTTCGTAGCTCGCAGCTACAATATGCCCCCCCCCCCCCCCCCCCGGTATCCGTTCCAGCCACGCTGATATGAAGAATCCCATATCCACAATCATTCTCACCTTACTGGCCTCGTGGTAGTGCGTTGCCCGTTCGGGCGCGGAAGGCAGCCAAGCGAGCCCCGCGTTCATACCGAGCGACGGCGCGAGACTGTGTCCGCCATGTTTATTTTGCGACGACGGCATAGCGCCTCGAAGCGGAGACGGCGCTGCACGGCCAGCTGCCATAACAGCCTGTGGTTTACTCAGCTTGTCGTCCGTACCTCCCCAGTGACAATAGAGAACCCACCTCCCACCGTGCTGCCCAATAAGTACCTCCGCATCAGTCGCACCACCGTCGCCACTCGTGGAGGTACGTCTGTCGTGGACGTGGGGTACACGGGAGAGCTGCGAACTGTAGAGAGCTGCACGGCAACCTCCTTTAGCGACTCGAACCCCTCGACGGAGATGGGTATGTTGTGGTTAAGCAATAACAACGGGCTCTGGTTCTGCAGTCGCTGGCGCTGTTGTCAGCACTGCCATGCGGGGCCTTCCCCGCTATCACAGGTCGTGGGTGGGTCGGCAGGGCAACGTGCTACTGGTGACGAACGACGAATCAGCGAACATCACATCAGGTACCTGTACATAAGGATTATTTGACGACATGTGAATAAGCAGTAGTAGTATACTACGGGTACAGGTACCCCTTACAGGACTGGCAAAGGTACGGGTACAAGTACAAAAGTGACATTTTTTATGGTCAGATAGGGTAAATCTTTGGAGAAAGAGGTTTGCTACCCTACCGTCCATGTGTACGGGATAGTAGCCCCTGCGGTTAGTATCACCGTTATTAGCGACGCGTCACCCCTCCAGCACAACGATATTGTACGGGCAGGGTGGCGCGACCAACCAACTAAACAACCTTCACCAACGGACAGCTCTAGCTGGGCACTAGCTAGCAGCAACCATTAAGCCGGTGCGTTCCCCGAGTACAAGCACTCTCTGCTTTCGCGCTTAGCCCATCTAGGCCTCGCGCGAAACGCAGTCTCGACTCTCGTAGTCGAGCAGGGTGTCATTACTTGTTCTTTTCGTTTTGATACGCAACCGTGCGTCACAAGACACTTCCATATGTTTCTTGTTAGACCGCATTCCGATATGCAGCCCGTGGTTACCACACCTCGACACATCGCCGAGGACACTCTCGCTCAGCTACACGTAACATAACTAATCCAAACGACATGCGAGGCTTTTGAACTCCGAATTTCTGCGCAGATCAAGGCGAATTCGTTCGCCTTACTTGCAGCTCAGAAACCAATGTACACATTTGGATTGGCAGTCCATTCCCGCTGTCGCAATCAGTGCGGCAGAGGGTGGAATGGAGGCCCTTGCGCCACGTTTCGACTCGCTGCCCGACGACCACGACATACTCGCGTCCAACGTCGTCGACTTCGCCCCCGTCCGTGAAGTAACAGTCGTCGAACCTAGTTCCAAGACTTGGCCTGACGCAATCGCTACCCGGAGCGTCTCCCTCCTAAAGCCACCCGTCCACGGTGACTATTTC
The DNA here is from genome assembly GCA_026401115.1 of Tetraselmis chui. Taxonomy (NCBI): domain Eukaryota; kingdom Viridiplantae; phylum Chlorophyta; class Chlorodendrophyceae; order Chlorodendrales; family Chlorodendraceae; genus Tetraselmis; species Tetraselmis chui. Next base: position 77,920 of record JAPMLY010000473.1, read on the forward strand.
AACGATAACTCAACCGCCCATGCCGCCGTCGCGGTTCCAGGTGTGCGTCAGTCTACTACCACTCCACCTCGCGCAGTGACATTTATATTATATTATATATTCGTAGTGGCGGCCGGAAACCGGTTCCGGAACCGCCCCACCGCTGCTCTCAACATCGAGAGCATGCGCCATGTACGTTAACTATCCATCTACGGTCGCGGATAGTACCAAGGTACTGGAAAAAGGGCGTGCGTTGTCGACCGACGAATATGGCACTTCATGGTACATATGGTCCTTATCTTAACGACGCTCTACAGATCGGCAAATGGTGTGGCATTCCTTCTTGTTCTTTGTTTTTTTAGGTCTGTGGGGTTTTTTCCCTTGCTCCTTTCTCTAACGTCCACAAAATTCACTCATCTTCGGAAATATTGTCCGCGACACTATTATCTTGGTATTCTAGCATTTGTGGGCATTTTGCATCGGCCCAGAGAAGCAGTGGAGCTTATCGATGCTACAGACTAAAGCATGTTGTGTGTGTGATATTGAAAGAGGCTGAGACTATTAATGAATCGTAAGGGAAACAAGAAAGTAATTTACATAAGGAGCTTAATGCTCATGTCTAGGGGTGAATATTTCATGCTCACCCAATACATTGTAGTATATAGTCACAAATCATCAAAGCCCTTGTGAGGCTTGTCTTGTTGATAGGAAACTTAGGAGGGTGGTGTCGACGCCCTTATATGAGAAACTGCGCATTGCCTCGGTGATTGCGAAAATGGTCGTATTTAGTTGACTTTCTATTATAATCATATCACATCTAATTTGATCACTCCATGTTTAATATACTATATTAGTTCTACATCAGTCTAGTACATTAACTACTGCCATTTTCTTTGTAATTTGTGTTAGTATTTTGTGTTACTCATGCACTTCAACACTCCCCTTGACTATGGAGCATACTATGCCTTATAAAGCTAAAAGAATTTATTCAACATGGCACCTCATTGTAGATTAGACAAGTTTCTCAAATTGTGGGTTCACAATGGGTTATGTAAAGTTGGTTATAAGCACCTCATTGTTGGGCACGTAATAGATCTTCACCAATCCGCCTTGGTCGTGATCATCGCGCACAAAGTGAAGGTGGATATCCATGTGTTTAGTCATGGAGGCGTTGCCGGTAGTTGCAATGAAAACGCATATACTTGATTGTCTTCTCCAATTGGTGTGAAATCCTATTGCGGGTATCCCAACTCACTCATTACATGTCGCAAGAACATGCACCCCTTCACGGCAAGGTTGAGGGCTTAACATTCGGCCTCATCAGTGGATAGTGTAGCGAGTGATTGGAGACGCGAGCATGCGTTGTCAACTCCCCCACAAAGAGAGAACACATACCCACTAGTCGCACGGCATCCACTAGGATAGGTGGTTGGGTAATTAGCATCACCGAACTCATGAAGGTGCAGCTTCTCTCCTCCAAAGGTGATACCTTTGCTTGCAGGTCGTTGGAGGTATCTCATGCAAGTAATAGCATCCTCCATATGTGCAGTTGTGGGCTTCACAATCTTTTGATTGTTTCGGTAATGTATGGTCGAGTAGCAACGTATGCATTGAGAAGAGCATCAACCATGTCACGATAATGTGTAGCACTTGAGTCGTCCATGAGAAATATCCGTATGGGTCCGCAGTTGATGTTGGTGTTGCTGCAACTTTGCAGTTTGTCATGCCAAAGCGTTGCACCAACTCCCGGATGTAGGTCTGTTAAGAGTTGGGAACGGATAGTTACATGGAGGTCGTGACTAGAGAAGTGAGAGGAGTGAGATGGCGGCCGGCGAAGGCACCGGCAGGGCCGGCCGACCGCCAATAATAGGGAATAGAGTACCGCTAATAGGGCGCCCACCGGCGGCGTAGCGGCGGCGGCCCCGGAGAGGGGTGCGCTCGCAGGCCCTTCGGCACCTACCTCTACCTCCACGCGGTGGGCGTTGGTAACCTTGTAGCCGTGCCAGGCCTGGCACGGTAGGGGGCTAAACGAGGTACCGACATCTGCGATCCGCGGGATCAACAGCTGTCGGGAAGCCCGGTATGGAGGGTTTTGGAAAATATAATATCCGTACACCGGCACATGGTTCTCCCGCTCGGCCAGTCCGATATGTCTTTTCCATGACTAAATACTCGCAGATACTCTCCCGACGATGGGGCGGGAGCGGCATTCGCGAAATATTTTTTGGCGAACAAGGGTACGGACGGATCGGCGCCCGCCGGCGGCGCAGCGGCGGCGGCCCCGGAGAGGGGTGCGCTCGCAGGCCCGTCGGCACCTACCTCTACCTCCACGCGGTGGGCGCTGGTAACCCCATAGCCGTGCCAGGCGTGGCACGGTAGGGGGATGAACGAGGTACCGGCAGCTGCGATCCGCGGGATCAGCAGCTGTCGGGAAGCCATGTACGGAGGGTTTTGGAAAAACATAATATCCGTACACCGGCACAGGGATCTCCCGCTCGGCCAGTCCGATATGTCTTTTTCGCGACTAAATACTCGCAGATACTCTCCCGACGATGGGGCGGGAGCGGCGTTTGCGAAATATTTTTTGGCGAAAAGGGGTACGGACGGATCAGCGGAGGGACGAGGGTGTTGGAGTTGGCGGCGGACAGCTCGGAAGCAGCGCTAGGGACAGCGCTCGCTAGCAGTCGCCAGCCATGCGGGAGCCTTAGGTCTCCCCTGAGGGCGAGGCATGATGCTACGCAGGACGGAGGCTGGTCGCAGCCGGAGGAGCGGCACGGTGTGGCGGCGGCGGTCCTTAGGATCGCCCGCCGCCGGAAAAGCCCGGTACGGGGGGTTTTTGGAAAAAATCCCGTACCCACCATCTTTTGAGGACCGGCGACTCGATCCATGTGTTCTTCCAACCCCTTCCCTAGTCGGTACCCGGTTATCGATAGACTGCCTCAGGCAGTGTGCCTAGGGTTATCGTAACGGCACACTGCTCATAAAGGCGGCCCCCTAACAACGTAAACCACCGGGGGAGGGTACGGACGGCCACAACGCGATCAGATAGGTGTTGGAAACAGACGGGAAAAGGACAGGGGACATGAGAAAACCTGGCTCGGGGGCAGGAGAGCCAGCCGGACACCGTCTGCAGCCTAGTTATTATCTCTTCTCAGCCCCCAAAGGAGGAGAGAAGACTCGGCTAGGTGGCGAGCTGCGTCGGGAGGAGCGGCTAATACCTCGGGCGGGGTTGAGCACGGATCGAGGCGGGACCGACGACGACCTATGCGAGGGGGTTTTTCACCTGCCTTTCCCCCCAAGCTCCGGCACGACCGGAGTCGCACGAGAGCCGAGGACAGGCAGGTTCGCCTCGACCAGCTCAAGCTGGACAGCCTTGCTGATCAGCGACCCCGCAGCGGCTGGAGCAGGCCGCGTAACGTGGAGATTAGCGACATTTTATTTTTCATACTGTATCCAAAAAAATACGTATAGATCAGAAAATTATAAATACCTAGATACGGGTATGTTTTAGACGGTATCGTTACTGCCATTGGAGAGGTTGGGCTTAGTGGTTAACGGTCTACCTCACGCTCAGAAGTCCAACAACAAGTTGAGCATAGCAAAAGGGGGGGCCCAGAGACAGCAGCCGGTTCGGCCTGGTATTGTTGTAAACAATTTCAATTTCAATTTCAATTACGGACGGATCGGCGGAGGGACGAGGGTGTTGGAGCTGGCGGCGGACAACTAGGAAGCAGCGCTAGGGCACGGCACTCGCTAGCAGTCGCCAGCCATGCGAGAGCCTTAGGTCTCCCCTGAGGGCGAGGCCTGATGCTAAGCAAGACGGAGGCGAGTCGCAGCCGGAGGAGCGGCACGCTCTTGCGGCGGCGGTCCTTAGGATCACCCGCCGCCGGAAAAGCCCGGTACGGGGGGTTTTTGGAAAAAATCCCGTACCCACCATCTTTTGGGGACCGGCGACTCGATCCTTGTGTTCTACCAACCCCTTTCCTAGTTGGTACCCAGTTATCGATAGGCTGTTTGAGGCAGTGTGCCTAGGGTTATCGTAACGGCACATTGCTCATAAAGGCGGCCCCCTAACAACGTAAACCACCGGGGGAGGGTACGGACGGCCACAACGCGATCAAATAGGTGTTGGAAGCAGACGGAACAAGGACAAGGGACATGAGAAAATCTGGCTCGGAGGCAAGAGAGCCAGCCGGACACCGTCTGCAGCCTAGTTATTTTTTTCTTCTCAGCCCCCGAAGGAGGAGAGAAGACTCGGCTAGGTGGCGCGCTGCGTCGGGAGGAGCAGCTAATACCTCGGGCGGGGCTGAGCAAGGATCGAGACGGGACCGACGACGACATGAGCGAGGGGGTTTTTCACATGCCTTTCCCCCCTAGCTCCGGCACGACCGGAAGCGCACTAGAGCCGAGGCCACGCAGGTTCGACTCGACGAGCACAAGCTGAACAACCTTGCTGATCAGCGACCCCGCAGCGGCTGGAGCAAGCCGCGTATCGTGGAGACTAGCGACATCTTATATTTCGCACTGTATCCAAAAACAAGTACGTATAGATCAAAAAATAATGAATACCGGATACGGGTATGTTTTAGACGGTATCGTCACTGCCATTGGAGAGGTTGGGATTAGTGGTTCACGGTCTACCTCTTGCTTATGAGTCCTACAGATTGGCGTAGCACAGGAGGGGGCCAGAGAAAGCAGCCGGTTTTTACTGGTATTGTTGTAAACAATTTCATTTCATTTCATACCGCTAATAGCATAACACTAAGAACTAGGATGACAAATAGCTACCTTGTACATAAGTACTAGGCAACGGGATGCTAGTGCTAACACCCCCCCTCAAGGTAGCCGAGGTCTTGACGTCGTCCTAGCTTGCGTCGAGGAAGGTGCCATCTTGGTCGAAGGTATAGTGCTTGTAGCATGTGTCTCATGGAGAGTAGGTGTAGCGACATGCGCTCACAGATACGTGCCGCTACCGGCGAGTTACCGATAAGAAGGGGCTCCAAATGTACTGCGTAATATGTTATTCTGACATGTAGCGGGAAACAATGTCCCCGGGCGAATTAGCCGACGCATGAGAGCGACCGGCGAGGAGAAGCACAGCCAACAAGGCCGTTAGGAGCGTGTAGGCACGCAAAAACATGGACGGGCGCCCGTGTTGACTCCCCCCTTTCGCCGTGGGGAAGTTAAGCTCCTCGCTAAATTAGGTGAGCGTTGCGGCGTTGCCTCGGGAAAAAACAATAACAATACTAATTAAAATACGCACGGGCCGAATTTTCGCGGGTCGGTCTTAAAAAACCATATCCGGTCGAGAGCATCGGTAGGCTGAAAGCTAGGTAAGAATGGAAGTTGGGTGGGGCAAGCGTGGCGCCGGGCACTTTACACACGTTCTTCTCCTTTTTACGTAGGTGGGAGATGGTAGGACAGTCGCGGACAACTAGCTCGAAGGCGAAGCGTCGTGTCGGTTGGACGATGAATTACTAGCGTGGCGCCGAGCGCTTTGCACACGCTCTACTCTTGTTTACGTGGGAGTAGGTAGGACTAGCGTGGCGCTGAGCGCTTTACACACGCTCTTCTCCACTGGAACTTGGTGGAGGGCCCATAACCTGTTAGAGTTGGGAACGGATAATTACACGGAGGTCGTGCCGGCCCCACAAGGGGGCCGGCTGTGGTGACTAGAGAAGTGAGAGGAGTGAGATGGCGGCCGGCGAAGGCACCGGCAGGGCCGGCCGACCGCCACTAATAGGGAATAGAGTACCGCTAATAGCATAACACTAAGTACTAGGATGACAAATAGCCACCTTGTACATAAGCACTAGGGAACGGGATGCTAGTGCTCACAAGGTCTCTTGATGGATGGTGAGATTTCGCTCACGTATGTTCCGCTCGATAATCATGCCAAGTAGCTATTTGCATGATCCTAAGTCCTTGGTGTTGAAATGGCTCGCTTGGGCTGATTTGAGCTATGTAATCTGCTCAAGGGAGGTGATGCACATGAGGATAAAGTCAACATATACAACAATAATGCTGAAGATGTTATACAACATTAGCGTCATGGGCGAGAGATGTGCCGTCGTGATGATCCGGAGTGAAGAAACCCCCTCCCGACTATAATAATGAGCGGCAAACGTAGGCGCGAGGGTCAGTGCGAAGTTGCACACGGCGTTGGGTGAGGAAGAAAGTCGTTGAGTAGACTGTGTCATTTGTGTCGTGCATGTGTCAAGCAGTAGATGCTTTTCATCGATAGTCATGCAACCCGCTCACCATCATCACCACATTGAGTGAGCCCTTCGAGCCGATCGATATGTCTTTATCCGGGTCGGCATAAAGGAAGGCGCAATCCACATTTGTTTGGTGGGCAGCAAGAGAGAAGATAACGCGTGGGGTCGTGAATGTCGCGGTAGGGGCGAAGGTCTCACTGAAGTGTAGTTCATGTATTTGAGAGATCCCCTTGCCGCGCACACGTGCCTTAAAGCGAACAATGTTACCATCAACCAGCCGCTTGGTTTTGAAGACCAACTTACATTTTACCGTTTTATGTCCGGGTGGTAGGCTGATGACGAGCTCCTAGGTATCATTGTGACCAATGAGCGAGTCGTATTCAAACAGGATGGCTGAAAGCCATTCCGAAGTATGGGTGAGCTAATGGCCTCCCGATTAGTCCGAGGGTCTCCAAGTGAGGTGCAAGGAGAGGTTTAGGTGGTTGGTAGCTATGCTTGGGGGAAAAATTCCGCCGTTGGTAGTTTTGACATTAGGTACGATGAGGCGATTGGGCATAACCGGGGGGGGGGGGGGAGGGGGAGTGACTCGTCGAACCATGCAGATGATTAATGATTGGCTACCGAGCTGAGGGAGTCGGCGGAGCATAGAGAGATGAGGGAGGTGGCATAGCCGGCGAGACCGAAGGTGGAGGTTAAGGCTTCACGATAGCGTCGGGGGTAACGGAGGCGGCTTCATCGTCGGTGGAGTCATTGTCGGAGTGACATATCAAGGCGGGGCCCTATCGAAGTGAGTGGACTATATGAAGCGTAGATGTCGAACTACTTATGTTCCTTTCGGCGTTTCTTGGGGATGTGCGGCGAGAGTTCATGTAACGTCTTTCTACTCTTCATGGTACATTGGGGTCCTATCTCTGCGATGCTTTGCAAGAGGGTAAGGCTAATGTTGTGGCATGCCTTCATGTTCCTCGGGCTTAGTTTTCTTCCTCTTTCCTTCATTTTGCTTGGTGGCTTCTGCTGCTTTTTCTTGTAAGCGTCTAATTTGAAGCGTAGATGTCGAGAAATGCGAAGTGACTTTCATAGAGGTAGGTGAAATACTACACCCCTCTTGAGAGGAAGCATGCCATTAAATAGGTAGAGCATGAATGATGAAGCGGCCAAGGCGATCAGCTTCGTCGAGGGCAACGTTATGATTGGTGAGGACGACACGGGTGTATGTCATTTAGACAAGCCATGCATGGGAGTCTTAGGAGTAACCAAAGGAGATACCCTCGCGCGCGGAGGGAGCACTTCTCAGGTTGCGCAGGTGTGCACGGTTCGATAAGAAAGACATTTTAACTTGCGGCGTGTTGGTTACATGTACTCTAACAACCAGCCTTGGGTGACGGCTGGTGTCGAGGCACGAGGAGTGATGGGGACTAGAGTTGTTAGCTGTCTATAGGCTAGCCACTATTATCGTGCGTCACGAACTTTAGTCAATTTCATGTACATATGTACTTCTAGTAGAGCATACATTAGCTTTCTGTAACAAATATACAATAGGAATTACTTGCAACACTCCCCCTCAAGATAGCTAAGGGATGTCTTGTAGTCAAATTAAAGTGAGTTCCTCACCCCTCTATGGGGTGCATCGTTGCATGGGTGCGGATGCACCAAAGATGGCGCTCCAGTGCTTCTCGAGTGGAGGTCCATGTAGTGGCTTGGTCAGCATGTCAGCTATCATGTCACTAATCGGTAGGTACCGTAGTTTGACGGTTCACAATTGTACTTGGTCCTTCACGAACTAGTACTTCAAATCGATATGCTTGGTCTTCTCGCTCAGCCGTACATTTTCGAGTACGCGATGTAATTCCGGTTGTCTTCCCAGATTGTGGTCGTCCCATTTACTGGTCGACCGAAGATTTCGGATAGCATCTATCGAACGTTAATTACCTCCTTGGCGGCGTCCGTAGCTGAATAGTACTGCGCTTCGCAGGTAGATTGTGCGACGCATGACTACTTACTGGACTTATAGCTTACGGTACCCCTACCCAGTGTAGAGAAGAAACTTGACCTCGAGCGCCGTGTCTCCTTGTCGTTACTCATGTCTGCATCATCGAAGCCTATGAGTTGGAGTGAGTTGTCCGCATCCCCCCCCAACCTCAGCCTCAAGTTGGGTGCGCCCTTAAGGTAGCGTAGCACCTTTTTCAGAGCTTGCATGTGAGCCATCGTAGGGTTGACATGTGTTGAGCCGAGAATGCTGAGCGCAATTGAGTTGTCCGGACGAGTGCAGACACCGGCGTACTTGAGACTACCAAGGAGGCTGGGATATATCTCGAGTTTAGTACCGGTGAGAGGCACATGTGTATGCTCTGAAATAGTAGCAAGGAATCCCGGGTCCACGGGGCATGCACGATGGCTTACATTCAGTCATGTCGTGCTTTTCGAGCAGTTCGCGCACATACTTGCCATGATCGAGGCTGATGGTTCGTGCGATTCGGCCCCTTGTGATGTGCATGCCGATGATGTCCGACAGCTCACTTTGGTCCTTGATGTCAAACCGCGAGCGTACGAGAGAAGTGAAGGTTAATCGCCACGCACTATTAATGCACGCAACAACGATGTAGTCAGCATAGGGCGCGCTCATGGTGAAGACCTCGTCCGCCTCAAAGATGTAGATGTTAGGGTAAGAAATGAGTTGGCGCTATCCCTAAGAGACCAGCCAATCGCGATGAAGTTCATTAAACTCGCGAGGCGACCGCTTCACGCCGTACAAGCAGCGGCGCATGTGGCACACGTTGGAAGTGCCGTCGTCGAACCCTAGAGGCAGCTTGATGTAGATAAACTCCTTAATGGGTGCGTACAAGAATGCGGTATCAATGCCAAGACCATGCAGCTCGAGATCGTGCGCGGCAGCGATGCGAAAGAAGATGCGGAGGCTCGCAAGGCGAATGACAAGCGAAAATGTTTCGGTGTAGTCGAGTTCCTCGCGTTGGTTGCAGCCTTTAGCGACAAACCGGGCCTTGTATCGTGATACGGCCCAACAGGCGTATGTCTTAGCTTTGTAAACCCAAATATTGTCCACGACGTGGCGTCTAGCAGGCAGGGGAATTAGTTCCCATGTGTGGTTAGAGATCAACGAGTCGAACTCGAGCTGCATGGCCTTTTGCCATTCCGTTGATTGGGGTCGGACCAAAGCGGCATGGTAGGATGCCGGTTCGACACAAACACGGGGCAGACACTAATGCCACACAGGTCCTCTAGTAAACTCGTGCCGGGGGTGAGCAACCATCATGGAGAAGTCAAGGAGAGCCACGATGTCCTCCACGTGTTCACAGAGGTCGGGCGAGCATGCGTTAGTGACACACATGCGTGGAACTGTGGACACATGAGCGACGTAGGCCAAAGTGAGCCGGCGGCCCGCGAAGACGAGTAGGTTTTGTTAAACCGTGCACACACGATCAGTAAGGAAGGTAACTAACGCATACGTAGTTACAGTCACAGTCACGCAAAGGGACAGTCACAAAGACAACCAGCCCGAGGCGTGGTGTCGGGACAACGGAAGTGTTAGAGCTGAAGCCTAGCGACAACTCTGTACCAGTACAAACAGGTATGTCCGATCTAGACATATACTAATCATATCTAGAATAGCTTACAGTAGCTATCTGCAACTAATAACTATAAGGTATATCTGACAACACTCCCCCTGAAGGTAGCTACGGGATGAAGCGTTGCATTGGGTCTTGTCCTCCAAGGATTGCACTTCGGTGTCTTGTGAGTGCTGGTCATGGGAGGGGCTTGGTGAACATGTCAGCCACCATCTGGTCAGTGGGGAGGTACCTCAACTTGATAGTTCCTTGCTCCACGTGGTCCTTCAGGAAGTGCCATTTTAGACCGATGTGCTTGGCCTTCTCGCTGACCAAGGCGTTCTGGGAGTACGCGATGACGCTTTGGTTGTCCTCCCAGATGGTGGTGGTTTCGATGATGGGGGCGTTAAAGATCTCCCCCATAAGTTGCCGGAGATGGATTCCCTCCTTGGTGGCATCCGCCGCAGAGTAGCACTCGGCTTCACACGTGGATTGGGCCACACAAGTTTGTTGTTTGGACTTGTAACTGATGGGCCCGCGTCCAAGTGTGAATAGATAGCCCGAACGGGACTTGCGGGTGCTGCTGTCGTTTGCCCAGTCAGCGTCGGCAAAGCCTGTGAGTTGGAGATTGTGGTCCGTGCCCCCCCCCAACGTCAGGCGCATGTCGATGGTGCCATGGAGGTATCGAAGGACCTTCTTCAGAGCCTGCATGTGGGCGTCCGTGGGGGAGGCTTGGGCTGAGCCGAGGATGCTCAACGCCGTGGAGACATCGGGGCGCGTGCAGACGGCCGCGTACTAGAGACTGCCCAAGAGGCTCGGGTAAACATCCTTGGCCACGCCGGTGAGATAGGGCAAGGACATGTGCAGAAGGCCGGCGAGGTAGCCAGGGTCCATGGGAAGGGACGACGGTTTAGCGTCGGTCATGCTGTACTTGGCGAGGATGTCGAGCAAGTACTGGGATTGGTCCAAGGAGACGGTGCGTGCCGAGCGGTCACGGGTGATGTGCATGCCGAGTAATTTGGAGAGGTCGCCGAGGTCCTTGATCTTGAACCGTTCTCCGAGCTTGGCCTTGAACGATGCAAGCCATGCGGTATCATTGCATGCTGCAGGGATGTCATCGACGTACAACGCGATCATGGCGAAGACGTGGCTGGTGCGGAAGATGTAGATGCAAGGGTCAGAAACGCACTGTTGCCACCCATTGTCGACGAGCCAGGCACGGAGGAGCATGTTGAACTCGCGGGGGGAGTGCTTCAGGCCGTATAGGCAGCGCTTGAGGTGACACACTTTGGACGTGCCATCGCTGAAGCCGAGGAGCTGGCGGATGTACACGTCTTCCTTAATGGGTGCGTAGAGAAACGCAGTGTCAATGTCAAGCTGGCAAAGCTCAAGGTCACGGGCGGCTGCGAGGGTCAGAAAGAGACGCAGGCTGGCCATGCGGATGACATGAGAGAACGTCTCAGTGTAATCAAGTCCAGCGCGTTGGCTGCACCCTTCGGCGACGAACCGCGCTTTGAAGCGGGAGACGTCACCGGCGGTGTCAGACTTGACTTTGTAGATCCACAATTCCACATGCTGTTAACTACCATGCGACCCGGGGGAAGGTCAACGAGTTCCCAAGTGCCGTTGTCCATGAGGGAGGAGTACTCCTGCTGCATAGCGGCTTGCCACTGGGGGGCTTGGGCGCTGTCCAAGGCAGCGCGGTACGATTTCGGTTCCACACACTCCCGGGCGGACAAGGGGGCGACGACAATAGGCGATGTGCCGGCAGGTGTGTGAGGGGGACCAGTGATAAGGTCGGGAACGTGAGGGTGTTCGAAGATGTCCTCTTTGGCATTGTCCTGTTCAGGGTCACAACACGCCGTCACGAGGGTCGGGGGGAAGTCGGACACGTGGGTAACCATGTCGCCGTAGCGTAGGGGATGAGAACGGAACCGAGCTTGGCGAGGGGCTGCATGAGGGGGCATGGGGTTTGGCAATGGTATGTCGATGGGGTGGGAGTGGGGTGAGGTGGTCGCTGCGTCATCCGAAGGGTTGGTGATGGTCGAGTCGACGGAAAGTTGTGCGCCGAAGCCCGGGGTGTCCTGAAAGACAACATGGGCGGAATTGGTGGTGCGGCGTGTTTCCGGGTTGTAAACGCGGTACCCGGGTGCGTCATTGGAGTAGCCGACCATGACGCCTTTTCACTGAGTTTTCTACGCAGCTTGTCGGGCACCTTGGCGAAGACGGCGCACCCGAAGACGCGGAACTTCGAGACGTCAGGCACAGACGACGTGAGGAGGGTGAGTGGGATGCCACCAGTGGGGCCGACTGAGCGGTTGCACGTGCGGTTGCGGAGGTACACAACCGTGCTGACAGCGCATGACCACATGGAGTTGGGAACGGCCATACTGTGGAGCATCGCTGACGCATTGTCCCGGATAGTGCGCCAAGGACGTTCGGCTTTGCCGAGCATGTGGTGGGCGTATGGGGCAGAGAACCGGGCCCCGACGCCGAGCTGTGCGCACATCTGGCGGGTTGTTGCAGCCTCAAAGACAGAGTCCGAGTCAAATTTTATGATTGGTGCAAACGTGCTCGATTGGGAGTGGTAAAGTGCATGCATGTGCTTGATGTCCAGGAGGATGGTTTCCAACTCCGAGCACGCATCGTCTTTGGACTTGAGGAACCGCACCCACATGTAATGGGTGTGGTGGTCAATGACGAGCAAGCAGTAGCGGAGGCCATGTGGGGAGGGACGTTGACCGGTCCCCATAGGTCCGAGGATAGGTTGAGGAGGTTTCGCGCAGGCAGCGGTGTTGCGCGGTGCAACTGTGGCCTTGTGTAACAAGCATGAGTCGCAAGAGACATTGTTTACAAAGCTTGTTAACGCAGGGCTAGTCGGGACACCGTGCGTGTGCTTGGCCCGCAGACTTTTCATGTTTAGGTGTCCAAACCGACGGTGCCACAGTATAGGGTCGCACTGGGCAGCAAGGGCAACACCAGGGGAAGGAGAATTCACTGTCATTGCGGAGGTACTGGGGGGGGGGGGTCTCTGGCTGGTGGGGGAGGAGATAGAGTCCGTTTCCGGAGGGCTCTAGCACACCCATTCTGGTGGGAACCACTAGCAAACCAATGTCAGAGTTAGAGGGGAAAATGAATTCACAGCCGCTGTGGGTGTGCATCCAACTGACACTAAGTAATCGGCCGATGCGCTGAGCAGAGCGAGAGGACAAGTCATGGGTGTGCAACGCATGGACAGTGCGGTGAATAAGCACGCCAGTGTCAAGTCGGACTGAAATTCGGACGGAGCCACTGCCCTTGACGTCAACACCAACCCCTCCAACGCGCAAGGGAGCGGAGAGGGGTGTGAATCGTACGAAGTCGCCTTTAAACGCGGTGAGGTTGATCGAGCAGGCGGAATCGACTACCCAGCATTGTGAGAGGTTACGACCGGGGGTAAGGGAAGAGGAGAAGGCTACGGAGCTGAAAGGTACACTCACCTCGGTGTCATCGTATTCATCCATGCACTCCTCGAGGGTAGGCAAACTGTCAAAGTCATCGGCGGGGACGTCGCTCGGCACAGCGGCGTGCGCAGAGTGAGAGCCACCATGGGTGCCGTACTTCTGAATGATCATTTTGCGCTTCGCGAGTGTCCACCGCAAGAGAGCGTCATCCGGGGCAGTGCATGAGGACAAGATGTGGTCCGGGCTGCCGCAAGCGGTACACTTGGTGGGTAGGACGCGACCACCGCGAGGTACACGTGGAGGGTGGCCTCGACCGCTGTGTGAACCGCGGCCAGCAACGACAAACGCGGAGATGGGAGGCGGTGAGGTGTGGGGAGCTGTTGCGGCCGGGGCGTCGTCCTCGTCTATATTGTGCGCCAGGTGGAGGATGATGGCCATCACGTCATCAACGGACAGCACGTAGTCTGTGTCGAACGCGTTGATGACGAACTGTTTGGCCTGACCGTGTGGGCCGTTGCAGGAAATAACGCGCAGCATGAGGAGACCGAGGTTGTGGGGGTGAATGGCAGCGGAACCATCAACCATCTGACATGTCTCGTTGTAGTCGTCGAACGTCTGTCGCATGTAGTGGACATAGTCACTGAGTGACTGTCCGGGGCTTTGTCTGACCATCAAGTTGTCCAGCAGAGACAATGAGCGAGCAAAGGACCGACTGTCGAGACGTTCACACAGAAGGTCCCACGCTGCCGCTGCGCAGTCAGGACGTGCTGGGGAGACGCACTTCATCGCTTGGTCGGCGCGTGGGTGCGCGCTAGCTGCATGAAGGAGCATGGTGTATGCGTAGTGTTGCGCCGGTTCGTCTAACCTGACGCCCGAGTCGCGGAGGGCAAGCTGTGGGATGAGGTAAGCGGCCTTGATGGAGAGGGAATTAAGGAAGTTCCTCTTCCACTGCTTGAAGTCCGTGGTGGGCCCCATGGTAGGGACCGACATCTTCATGGACCGGTTGAGGGCGTCCTTGTCAAAACCGGTGGCCTCGTGGGCCGCGCGGCCGATGACCACCGGGTCAATGGTGGGGCGACGCCCGCCACGGGTGGTGTGCCCACCACGCTGTGTTGGATGCGACTGCCGGCCAGGAAAGGGAGGCGGTGGTCCACCGGGAAAGGGAGAACGTGGGCCGCCGGGGAAAGGAGAGTGGCCGGCCATTGTAAGCGGCGGGCCGTACGGGTGCGGATGGCCACGGTAGGCGGGGACGCGGGTGGCGGTGCCTCCGGGAAAAAAGGTCCGGGATCCGGGAGGGCATACCCTGCAGGAGGGTACGGAGGAGGTGGTGGTAGGTGTTCCGCGGGCAGTCCGTGAGGCTGTGGTGCGGTGTGCGCATCGTGGCGGCGGTGTGCGACATGAGGGTCGCCAACCGACGCTACAGCGAAAGCAGCATCGTGGGCCGGCTGCGCGTCCAGCCGAGCGCCGGGAAAGGGAGATGCGTGTGTTGGGGGGTCGGAGGCAAGGAGGTTCAGAGAGTGGTTGTCGCGATGGGGGTCGAGCTGCGCATCGCGACGACGCACAACGAAACAGGGGTAGCAACATCAGCATCAACAGCATCGCAGGGGCAGCAACAACAGCATCAGCAGCAGGAGCATGAGCAGCAACATCGGCGGACTGAGCGTCCATGCGGGCGTTTATGAGCGCCATTTGCTGCAAGACGAGTGCGAGGGTAGCAAGGGTGGGACTGACAGAGCTCTGCGGAGAGCCGAGGTCAGGGGAAGGAGGAGGCGAATCGGGAGGATTGTCGACAGAGCGAGTTTTCGGCGCCATTTCGACAAAGGGCGAAAAATAAGAGCTGAAAAAACAGGCAGCGGTAAAAACCGCTAGCCAGACGTGTGCCTAACAGTGGTTTCAGAGAGACGGCTTGATGCCCGCCGACCCCTCGGCCTGATGCCCCGGGGTGTCTCAAAGCACCTTTTCTGTGTCCTCCACCCAATGTGGGGCACAAGTCGGGGCCACGGGCAGTGCACGTGGGACGATGCGGCGGCGGCTGAGTCGCTACGAAAATATATTAATTAATATGTTAATCTCATGCTATCGTGCACTCTGTATATGCGTATTCACCCGATAGTGCGCCCCCCCCCCGTCTCCAGCGCTTGGACATGTATGCACCATGTCCACACACGACGAGTGCGTCGGTGTGGGTGGCTGTCTGGCGTCCTCGAGCGGCTGACTTAGGTGGGATGGAGGGTGGGTTTTTTAAAGCGCTGATTATACTGGCGATACCGCCGACTACAGGGTGAAAGTACTAAGTATCTATGTAAACTTGCCTTCTGCGGGAGAGGTGACGATCGCAGCTCGCCGAACCAGGTTGTCGCGCGTGAGTGACGTGAGGCGGGGGCCCATAACCTACTGTTAAACCGTGCACACACGATCACTAAGGAAGATAACTAACGCATACGTAGCTACTGTCACAGTCACGCAAAGGGACAGTCACAAAGACAACCAACCCGAGGCGTGGTGTCGGGACAACAGAAGTGTTAGAGCTGAAGCCTAGCGACAGCTCTGTACCAGTACAACCATGTTATCGGTATGTCCGATCTAGACATGTACTAATCATATCTAGAATAGCTTACAATAGCTATCTGCAACTAATAACTATAAGGTATTACTTACAATAGGTTTGTCTGGCTCAAGCAAGCTGTCAACCATACCGTCGTTATCCCGGCTCATATCTGCAGACGAGGGTATGACAGGGGCGGCCGAGTCATCGTCTGCGTCTAAAAACACATCGATCGACGAAACAACATGATGTGAGGTACCAAATGTTTCCCGGAACTTGACATGGACATACGTAGTGGTGCGCCGTGTAGCTTGATTATACACGCGGTAGCATGGGGAGTTTTGGGAGTACCCCTCCATCACGCCACGGAAGACTCTGAGGCCAAGTTTACGTCCGAGATTATTGCGGGCACTTTGGCGAAGACCGTGCATCCAAACACCCGAAAGGAGGACGCATCAGGCACGGCACCCGTGAGAAGTGTGAGAGGAACCCCTCGAGAAGAACCGACGGCTTTGCTGAATGTGCGGTTGCGCAGGTACACCACGGTGCTGATCGCACACGACCACATGTTATTATGGACAAACATTGAGTGGAGCATAGAAGAGGCGTAGTCACGTAGTGTGCGCCACGCACTCTCAGCTCTCCATAGCATGTGATGAGCATAGGGGGCGGAGAACATGGTGTTGGAATCAAGGCGTGTACACATAAGTTGCGTCTCAGCTACATCTAATACAAAGTTTGAGTTGAACTTTATGAATGGAGCAAAGGCATGGAGATGTGAATGGCACATGGCATGGATGTTAAGCGCGTTCAATAGAACGGTCTCCAACTTTGAGCAAGTTTTATCTTTTGACTTCAGAAATCGACCCCAGATAAAGTTTGTGTGGTGGCCAATAATTGGCAGGCAATAGTGGAGTCAGTACGGTGAGGGTACATGCACATGACCCCAAAGGTCACACGAGAACTTCTCAAGGGGGGCTGCATGCTTCAATGATGCAATGCGATTGCGCGGGGCCGAGCTGGCCTTGTTCAGATTGCACGAATCGCATGAGAGATCAATTACATAGCTAGGCATTGACGGCACATAAGGGGTATTACTTGAATGTTAGGCGTGGGGGCGGTGCATATTCGAATGCCCCAGACGGCTATTCCACATGGCAGGGTCACACTTAGAAGCAAGAGCGATAGACTTCCTACTACGACTGCCTAATGGTGGCGAGAGCAGCTCCGCAGAGCCATGTGTCCTCGGTAGGAGGTACATGCCGTTGCACGACGGCACTAGCATCCCCATTCCTTTGGTCACAAGGAGCATACCACAGTCAAAATTTGTCGGAATTGATGATTCGCACCGGAGTGCTTATGCAACCATCGGACGCTAAGCAGACGCCCGATTTTTTGTGCCGACCGAGAGGAGGTGTCCCGCTATCGATTATTACGAAACGCGTGCATTTTCAAGATTGAACGTTTCTTGTGTTAGACAAGAAGCCACCGGGAGGCTGGCCACGACATTGGAATCCGAGCATTCAATCGTAAAAGTGCAAGTAAATATGTAATAAAACTATAGCGGAATAGCCGCCATCATGGAGAGAAGTGCCAAACGAGTCATTGGAATTGAACATAATCCGTTTGAGGCGAATTTTGGCTTCAATCCGGAGGAACCTCTTGATCCAATGTTACCCATTCGACCGTCAATCCCTTTTTCAATGCCCGGATATATAGGAGAGTTTAGATTTGTTATACCTGAAATACGTTAACTAGTTACTTCTTCATTACGCATGTTGCATGTTGGTGGATAAGAGGCAAGCTCGGTCACGTCCGTCGACTGCTCCGAAATTTCAATAAACTGACAAGGTGTCACTTGCTAAAGAATATATTTCTACGTGGTCAACTCAACCCTAAGCTAGAGGACATGCACTAAGGACTATTTACGGTACTTGAGAAGCCTGATGTGAACAGTTAAAGATTTGAATTCATATACTGTACACTAACATCAAGTGTTTCATGTGAAAAATCTTTGACCGTGTCCTACAACTACATTACGCCCATCTTTTCGTGTCCCAACTCATGACGATGACGACGAGTACAACATTGCCAGCATTTTTGCTGTCAATATCGACAATGTTCCTCGCCGTCGATGGCAATTTTCATTCAGGTTTCACACTCAAATGCAAGACCATCAAATTCCACATGTTTTTTAGCATCGTATGAACGAAGTACAACGCATTGTGGCGTTACGCAGTATTCCGGACTTACTTGAATGTTCATAATTTGCCAGCTATCACGTGTACTTGGACTTCAAGAGAACTACATACATTTTCACGACTAAACGCTTCCCATACATGAACAACTAGCCATAGGGGGCGAGGCTAGCTGCAACACTTGATTCCTACCCTCGTTATCTTGTGCATGATGAATGTGAAGATGTCAGTTGTCGCTTGTTTCTTTGCTTTGCAAGATCCGCGCTTTTGCACTTTCATACGCGTGCTTTTGTTATATTCCGCTACTTCAATTTTGGGTAGGTTTCATCGCTTTAGGACTTTTTCGTAACAAGCGAGCCCCTCCCCTCCCGCATCTCAGGTTGCGTTAGCCCCGCATATGACTGCTTGTTTACAAGTCCCGGAATTGAAATTGCTGTTTTCACAACAAGTACCGAAAAAATAGCTTTTGGTCGTACCCAATACTGCCACCTAGGACTTAGGGATGGGGTTTTACGCCGGGGGTTTCCTTATCCATCCCTCTCCGTCGGCAGTAACAACATATAAATCATTTATGGATAGACATGGTTTGTCGCTACTATAAATATGAAAAAAGCTATGTCGCTATCTCCACGATGCGAGGCCCGCTCCCGCCGCTCTAGGGCGGTAATCATCCTAGCTACTCGAGTCGGGCATGCCTTACCTAGGCTCTTGTGCACCTCCGGTCGTGCTGGAGCTGGAGGGGAAAGGCAAGCGAAACCTCCCCCTCGCTCGGGTCGTCGTAGGCCCCGACTCGATCCACACACACCCACGTCTGAGATAATAGCCGCTCCTCTCGTCGCAAGTCGCCTCCTAGCCTAGACTCCCCCCCTCTTGGGTAGGGAGGAGAAAACCATAGCCACAATTGGTCGCCGCCTGTCGCTTTTCCCGATGTCCTAGCCGGCCGCCAACTGTTTCCGGCACATGTTGATCCGCTATATACCACCCGCACCCTCCCCTTGTGATTTACGCGGCCACGGGGTTGCCTATTTGGCAGGATTGCACTCGCGATAACCCTCGCACACCGCCGAAGGCACTCCTATCGATGGAGGGGAGAGGTTATGTGGGAAAGTCAGATCAAGGCTCCGACCTCAAAGGTGTTGGGTACGGACGTTTTAAACGACACCCTCCGTACATGTTGCCAGATCCGTGCCGCTCCTCTCGCCGCGGTTGTCCTCCTCGCTGCTAGTGTCGAGCTCCACCCCCTTGTATGGGTATGCTCAAGCTTAGGAACGATGGTCGACGTCTAGCGAGCGCGCTTCCATGGCGCTGCTATTCGGCTCTCCGCCACCCGCTCGTACACCCGCGTCCCACCGATGATCCGTTTATACCCTTCTTGCCAAAAAAATACTTCACAAACACCGCTCCCGCATCCTTATCCTGAGAGTATATGAGAGTATTCAGTCGCGAAGAAACATATCGGACTGGCCGAGCGGGAGATCTTCGTGTTGGAGTACGGATATTATGATTTTCCAAAACCCTCCGTACAAGGCTTCCCGACACATGCTGATCACGCGGATCGCAGCTACCGGTACGTCGTCTAGCCCCCTAGCGTGCCATGCATGACACAACTACAAGGTTATCAACGCCAACCGCGTGGAGGTAAAGGTAGGTGCCGACGGGCATGCTAGCGCAAACCCCTCCGGGGCCGCCGCTACTCCGCCGCCAACGGGCGCTCAAGTCCCTACTACTGCTAATGCTCTTACCCGCCCGAGTGGCACGAAGGGACACCTCCCGAGTAGCATTTTGCTCATTTTTAATACTCGTCCTTTTCGCGATCTCTTGGTCTTTTGTTGCCCTCTACCCCGGAGTACATGCTCGTTGTTCTAGATACTTGCCGTGGAGCGTAGGCCATGTTCTTTGCTTCGCATGAGTTCATATTCGGCGTCCCCTTTGAGTGCTACATAATGGCGGCACATCGAGTGCTCGGCCTCACGCCGGACCATGCCTCCTATCTCCGGAAGTGTCTGCGATGATGAACTAAGTCCCCGGACGATCTTCGTGGCTATGGACCAAGAGGGATCCTCCTTAACGACCTCGTATGCTATCATGTCCGGGAATCGGACGCCGATCTCCATGCGTATGACCTATATCCGCAAGCATTGTCCTTACTCGTGGTGCATCATCCGACTCCATGCATAATCGCCTTGTTCATGTTTTAGCCGAGCTCGAGGCAGGGGCGAGGGCAGTTAAAGGGTTGAACTTGCATTTGGAGGATCATCGAATCCGGTCCTGGGTCTCTCGGGATCGTTGTGGGGATGTTGTGTGGTTGAATTTTGGGACAACGCATATTTATGAGCGTTTTGTTATGGACGTTCATGCGCCCACGAATTCCACTGTTCTAGATGTGGCGGTTTCCGCTCCCATCACACCTCGCAATCTCGCGTTGGGTGCTCAACAAGCTAATTTTGATACCGCTATCCGCATTTCGACCTCTTTGCTCGGCACGCCGTCCATTCATTGTGTTTATGAATACTACCCCTTTGTCCTTAAGGACGACGGGGGTCCGTTAGCTCCGTGCTTATCTTATTTGCCGTGCCCTAGATTCCGCGACCCTCTTGTCACTCTTGCCCTCTTGGTTCCCCCCCCCCCCCCCCTTTTTCCATCCCCACGTTCTTTTCGTGCTTTTTGTAATCATCATAAGATCGAAAACAGCGAATCCACCAGCAAATCCACGAGCAAAGAAGTAGAAAAAGGGGCAAAGAGGCCTAAGACCGCGGCATGCAAGAGCAGTTGCACCACCCGCATGCAAGACATCCCGACGATAGTAGCCCAACGTGCCATGAAGGACAACGGAAAGACGTTGCATGAACTCAAGACGCACGTCCCCAAGAAATCCATCGACGGAAGGGAACACGTGTAGAACGCCGTACGACACTCCTTAGTCAATATTTGGGCATAACTGTCACACCGGAAAGAGCGAGAGTCCGCCGCACCCAAGCTTTGGAAACGTCGAATAACCAACTGAATGACCAATCGATCAACTACCAACTAACACAACCGTTTCAACCGTTTATGTTTACATTGTGCGCAAACATAGCAGATAAGACACAAAAGAACACAAGACACTCCCACGCAACACTAATAACGCAACACATGCAGGCGATACAAGCAGCGCCTCGCCTTTTCATCGCTGTTAGCAAATTTAATTTTGGATTCAAGATGCAATTTACAATATTTAATTCTTTACAATGTAGTGCTGCCCTTTGCTGCCGTGATCCTCCTGTCACTCTTGCCCTTTTGTTTCCCCTCACATTTTCCCTGTCGGTACCTGTACTCATCTTATTTTTCGCCTTCTGACCATCTTTGCTAAGTAGAGGCGCAGGTACCAGGTACCAGCACTTAATGAATAATGTGTAATTTCGCCGCTCTCAATAAGAAGAAGGGGGTACGGGATCATTAAGGACCAGGATGAGAGTCTGCAGAGACAAAATATAATCCTTCCAAACCCTGCGAAAGACTATCGTCAGCGTCGCTGCTTCGTCTAGCTCCGCTTTAGCTGGACAGTAACGAAGAGTATAGCAGGAGATATTATCGTCGTTATCCCTAGTCGTCGTCCCACCAAACTGCCTGGTGCGACGTGGACTGCACAGCGCCAAGTTCACGCGAAGAGTTCTGTTTGTAGGGCCGTTACCTGAGAGCGAAGCAATGGAGGTGGACGGCCCTGAGGATTCGCCCCCCATCGAGCTCGAGGTGACTCCGCCCGAGCCGCCCGGTCTCCGTAGGCTTCCCCTCCTCACACTTATGTCTCTACACCCTCCGTCTTTCGGTGTGAAATCTGGTACGGCAGTTGTCAGGACGAGCAACTGCGCTCCACCCCCCCTTCCTTTGTCGGCCTCACTGCACTCCTTCCGCGGAGAAAGTAAGAGCACCTGTCAGACCTCTGGACGTCGCCTCTGATCCACGCGCTATGATAAAAGTGCACAAGCCGTGGCCCTCATTATTGGCAGTCACGGATATCTTGTGTCACATCAGCTGCGTCTCATCTTCTAACCCTCCATATGCGGGCTATTACGCGCAAGGCCGCTCATGTGAAAGCTTCCTTTGCGTCTGTCTCTGCAGCCGTACATCGCGAACTACTCCTCCCACACAAAGATCGACCGGCTGGAGTTTATTGCGGGTGCTGCGGCGGGGACGCCTCTGGAGCTGGACGCGCTGCGCATCGCTGCCACTGAACTCAAACAGGCACGCCCCCGACCTCGTTTCTCCCTCGCCGTCTCAAACACCGCTTGCCACTTTGTTGTGACGGGGTATTAGCACAAAACCGCACTAGCACCAGGAGGCCACCCAAGTCGCAGAACCGGGGGAAAGCTGCATAGGAGTTCATAGGCATACTTCATCAGGGCAGACGGTTCTTTTGAATTGTTGTGTCATTTCACATCCTTCTCTTGAGAACCACCGAAAAGGCGAGACGCAGTGACAACGTCCTTTGTTGAATGCACTCTGTGAAGCGAGCGCGCCAATAATCATACCGTTGCCTTGTGCGTAGGGCGAGAACACCACGCGCTACGCCAAGATAATCGACAAGATTGGCGGCCGTTTGGGGCCAGAGTTCACTTGTGACAAGTGAGACCCGCCATACTCTCATGCAGCCTCCCTGCCATCTTCCTCTTTGCATGATTGATTTGACAAGCAAAGAAAAAATGGAACAGGCCCGTAGCTCAGCCCGCCCTCCCCTTCATTCCCCTGGCTACCTTGATTTTCGCTCAGGGCATGGGTGGACGCGACGGACCGGAAGGCGCGGCAGCAGTGGGAGCGGCTGGAGGCGTTGCTGAACGGGTATAAGAGCAACTTGATCAAGGAGAGCATTCGGATGGGGCACAACGACCTTGGCGACTTTTACCACAGCCGCGGCGACCTCCAGGCGGCGTTCAAGTGCTACGTGCGCACGCGTGACTACTGCACCACCCCCAAGCACCTCCTCACCATGTGCTTAAACGTCATTCGGGTGTCCATCGAAATGCGCAACTTCGTGCACACCGCCAACTACGTGCAGAAGGCAGAGACGCCTGAGCTGACTGACCCCGTGGTGGTTGGTAAGCTCAAGTGCGCGGCGGGCCTCGCGGCGTTGGCCAACAAAAAGTTCAAGATTGCGGCGCGCCGGTTTGTAGAGGTCCCCGTGGAGCTGGGTGCCAACTACAGCGAGGTGTTCTCCCCGCAGGACGTCGCGACCTACGGCGGGCTGTGCGCGCTGGCGAGCTTTGACCGCGACGAGCTCAATGCGCGGGTGATCAACAACATCCCGTTCCTTGAGTTTCTGGAGCTGGTGCCGGAGGTGCGCGAGATGATCCACGACTACTACAACAGCCGCTACGCCTCGTGCCTCAAGTACATGGAGGCTATCAAGCCTGCGCTGATGGTGCGCACCCTCCACCACTCCCGTCACCAAAGTAGGAAACTACCATGTGCTATGTCACAAGGTAGCAAGCGCAAGTCAGCGCATGCAACACACATTCGCTCCGTGCTCACCTGCCCCCTCTGAACGCCCTTACATTTAGTTTCCCTGGGCGACACACACATAAATACGTGCATACGCACACACGCACGCAAGTAGACAAGCACACACACACACACACAATACGCACGCACGCACACACACACGCACGCACACACGCACACACACACACACGCACACACCCACGCACACGAACACTTCCCCCCCCCCCCCCCCTCCCCCCCACAAATACACACACGCACACGCGCCCACACGCACACATTATACACACGTACGCACTATCTTACACACAGAAAAAAAAGCAAAACAAGCAAGCAATACAAGCAGACATGCACACCCCCGTACACGCGCACACTCGTATGCTTACACGTGCTTACGTACTCTCTCTCTCTCTCTGTCTCTCTCTCTCTCCCTCTCTCTCTGACACACACATATACACACTCATGCTCTCGTTCACATATTTGTGCGCACACACACCAACATGCAAACCCGCACATACAATCCAGAAGCAACGCGGATGCGCATATACACTCCCCCCAACACATACTCTCCCATATACACACACACACACACACACACACACACATGGATGCACGCACACCCGCATTCGCACAGCACAAGCAACACGCACAGACATATAAATAATACACTTTCACTCTCACTCAGACACACACACACACACACACACACACACACACACACACACACACACACACACACACACACAGTCGAGCTAAAGCATAAGCGAGAGAACGGCACAGCGATGGGTAGCCCCCAGGCGCTTTCCTTTTCTCAGTCCTACTTTTTAAACTGCGTTCCAAATGACCTTACCACACGAATTCGAACCAGGCATACACAACAAACTACGTCACACCACAATAAACTACCTCGCCCCTAATTTTTCTCGAAGTTCCAAACCAAATATTGACTCCGAACCATCCGAAACCAAATTCAGGCACACCATGCACACGCACGCCAAGCGCAAGCACATTTTTCTGATTTTAACCCTGAGAAAGGGATTTTCTTCATCGTCATGCGCAGATTAGTATATCTTACTGTCTTGTGTAGCCTATTTCCTCACAGCGGTGAACCATCGTGTGGTGGGGATTGTCCGATCTCAAATTAGGGTGGAGGAGCAGGACAGTATTTGTATTTCAGGCTTGTCGATATCTCTTCCCCATACTCAGCCCGGCGATGCTCTTCTAATTGCATTTTGAGCGCTTTATGTTTTGATATGGTTTCCTTTGATATAATGCTAACCTTATTGAACCTGCCCACTCTCTCTTCCTCATTGCAGCTGGACCTGTACCTTGCGGACTGCGTAAAGATGCTTTACAAGTCCATCCGCAGCCGCGCTCTCATCCAGTACACTACGCCCTTCACCAGTGTCCAAATGGGCACCATGGCCGCTGCGTTCAACACCACTGTGAGAGGGCTGGAGGAAGAGCTGTCCACCCTGATCATGGAAAACCAGATCCAGGTATGTACCCCCTACCTTGATTTCTACCGCCGCTACATTCGTATGAGCAATTGCCGAATTGTGTGTGTGTGTGTGTGTGTGTGTGTGTGTGTGTGTGTGTGTGTGTGTGTGTGTGTGTGTGTGTGTGTTTCTCAACGGACTGGTATTTATGGCCCCTCACCGACAACCAACAAACCGCAACTAGCTCGTGAAAACCTGTTGGCTCTCGGCAGGCACGGATCGACTCGCACAAGCAGATTCTTTATGCCCGCCATGCGGACTCTCGGACAGCCACCTTCCAACGTGTTCTCTCAATGGGTGAGTCCACGCCGCTACAACCCTCCCCCACCTCTTTCTCTGCCGCCCTCCCATCCCCACGCCCGTGAGCTGAACCTCCCGCTGTGGCGTGTTGTGCTGTGGCCGCTTGCTCTCTTGTTCAGGCCGAAATTACGAACGCGATGCGAAGGCTGCGTTGCTGCGCGCCAATTTACGGAAGCACGACTTTGTGCAGCGCCAGAAACTAGTGGGAGGCCGTGGCGTCGGGATGTGGGCTGCTGGGGACACCTAACACCTCAGCTGCCTCCAGGCAAAAGCCCATTTCGTCACGACGCATATGCGGGCTGTTAACTGTTATAATCGCCATCGTCTCCCCCCTCTGTCAATGTTTGCCGGTGCAGAGGACGGCGCACGTGTTGGTTGAATGTGCCTATGGTTGGGTGCGTGGTGAATGAAATTGGACTGAATGAATTGGAAACATATGATAAATCTTAGCAGTGCGAAGGCACTCGCACTGAACATTGCGGCCACTTACCCTATCTCCTTTGCAAGTGACAATTGTTGTGTGCCCACTCCCTCCCGTTCTTAAATACAGAGGGCTACATTTGGGCCATAGCACCCGTCGAGTTGGGGGCTGGGGTTATGGAATTGGACTGTTGATCAACTTCACTGATTACAAATACAGTTGCGCAGACATAAACATTGACGTGTTTTATGCGTTTGCAACTGGCGTATTTTCCGCGCTACTGCTAATTTCGTCATTTCACAGACTAGGACTAGTCTTGATGGGCTGTCATCAGCAAATTTCAGCATTTTATCCTCCGCAGTCCGCCTCGTGAGCTCAAAATCTTTAATTTAGACATTATCATGATTTCAATTATTTGGTTTTAAATGTTTACCCGAGGGTCAAGATATCAGATGTGGTGCATCTTTGCCCTGACATGGAGCCACTGCAAGTCGTTGCTCTCTCTCCTTGGTCTTGGGTTGTCGTCATGAAACGCATGATTAATCTTTGCCCCGTCAAAGGCTCACCACTTTCCCAAACCGCTATTCGAGTCAAAGTTTGTTTCCCTTATACCTCGCGATCGTGCTGCTGTGGACCAATCCATGTCATGTTGCAGAGTCCCCCACCCGATGCTCTTGAAACAAAGGGTCCAGGGTGTCGCAAGGACTCGGGATCGCGCCGAAGTGATCTATCCGATTATAATGTGGACGGTCGGATGCAATTCCGCCACGTCGCAAATTACTGTTGAGGGAGCGGGGCGATTACTGTAGTCCATTTAAAATGTTCACTACATAGTTGACAATTGGTACCTTCTAATTTCATTGCGCAAAAACAAAGACTTGGCGGAGTGATCCATTTGCAGGCCATCACTCCCCATCATATCGCTATACAAATATCATTTTTTTGCGCCTCCGGGATACGGGACTAGCGGCACGTGCACCCTCGATAGGCGGCGTTTTGCAAGCACGATTGAGAGTAGAAGTTCAAAACAAACCTCAAACTCATCATCGATCATGCTCCCGGCTAGGCGACGCTCGTGTTGGTGCACAACGTACCATTGCACGAGAACCGTATAGAGATCATATTATGCTGAACACACGCTGCCCACTCCCCCAGCGCCACCATCCTCGTCCTCCCACGATGGGAACACACACCAGACCGACAATCCAAATACATCACCTCACCATACACCCACCACCTGTACACCCTCCCCAACGTCGCAAACACGTTTCTACCCCCGACCAACACAAAGACACCCCCACACCATTCGGCACACATTGGGGAGTAGATATCTATCTTGTCGCCAACTCACTTGCCCTAGCCTACTTGCCCCCCCACACGGCTGCGACCGCGCTTCAAAGCTCACTCGAATTCATTTACAATACACACCTCCCCTCCCCACCCATCACCATCCAATCTCCCTCCCACTTGACCGAATATACACAGTAGTCAACATGCACCTACCACCGACCCCCCAACCCCGCCCACCCCAATACCTACCCTCTCACAAAACGCGCAACACTGACCTACTCCCCACACGAGGTGTTCTCGCTTGGAACTAGCACGACTTCGTCTACAAAGGCGGCTCCAAACATGGAGGCTCCTCCCCCCTCGGAGCGGTTGCCGCCCCCCTGCCTCGGACACACGCGTCAAAATTCTGAGGGCATATACCATGCTCCGATTAAAAAGATTGAAATAAATGAATGGAAGTATTGCAGTGACCATAGCCTCTCACACAAATATAAAATGATTAGAAACAAATACACCCCGTAGCCAATGCTATTCGACAACATTGGACGGGCACCACCGTCGACATTCTCTCCATCATCATGAGCTGCACATGTACCCCCCACACCTCCACCATTGCCAGCCTCTCCTCCCTCCTCACACTCCGCAGTGGCCTCCCGACGAACTCATCTTGAAAACGCGCCTCGACTGAACACGCATCCTAACTCAACTCCACTTGCACACTGTCAAATGGTTGCACCATCTCTTTCTCATAATATACCGCATTATTTAATCCCGGACGACCACACGCCGTACATCCACATACCGCACCCACACATTCTCATGATTGAGAGCTACCACCCTCACGCACGAAACACTCCCCGGGAGGGGGGGGGGGGGGGGTAAAACCCCCAACACCCCTTGGAGAGGTTGGATTTTGGCGGCTCCCGGTCTAGCCTTGACTTTTAAGTTTAATGTATGGAATAGTTGGGAGGGCCAAAAGACAGTAACCGGTTTCACCATATACATGTTGTAAACAATTTCAATTTCAATATACTACACAAGGTTTGTTCAAAAAAATTCACACAATAAAAAAAAGCGGAGACCACCAAGCAAAAGGAATAAAAGAGGCAAAAAAAACGACCCAAGCCCGAGGAACATGAAGGCATGCCACAACATCAGCACTGTCCTCCTGCAAAGCGTCGCGGAGATAGGAACCCAAAATTCCATGAAGAGCAGGAGAAAGGAGAAAGACGTTGCATGAAATTTTCCCGCACATCCCCCCAAAAACGCCGGAAAGGAACGACGAACGAAATGTTGCATACGAACAAAACTGTCACAACGCAAGCAAAGAGCGAAAGCACCCATGCCGGGGTTCCACTATATCCGCCGCGTTGTCCAATGTCAATGGTACCCGTACTTGCTCGTAACCGGGAGCATGATTTGTAATGAGTTTCAATTAGTGTTTTTTTTTAACACTCACCCCCGCCGTAGTTCCATGTAGCGCAGCGATAAGCGAAATCGGTCCCGACGATGAAGCGTATTTACATATGTACATATTATATCCGGTACAAGTACGAAATGCTACGCGTAATGTGACGCGTACGCCAGCAGGTAATGAGCCCTCTCTTTAGGCCGCCTGCTACGGAGTCGAGAGGGTGTGCGCGATTACGAGTAGCCGTAACAATAAGCCGTAACCAGGTTAGAGAGGCTGATAAAGTACGGGTACATATAACTATGTATAGTTTCTAATGCTTTTTCTAGTAATACAAGTTACCGACATTGGATTGTATTTGTTGCCACCCAAGTGCAATCGTCACCCGTTTTCAAACGTGGACCCCATTTACAAACACCGGGGGGGAGAATCCCCGTTTATAAACAAGGTACCCCATCTACACATGGCATGCTATCATCCCATTTACAAAGTGGCAATGGTTGTTCCTTGTTAGTAAACGGGGGTTTGAGAAATACCCCCGTTTGTAGACATGGGTTACTCCCACCCCCAATTTACAAACTGGAGGGTATTTGTCACCTGTTTACATATTGGGAATAGCGCAATTCTCGGTTTGTAATTGGGGGGTTTACTTGACATGGCAAATCCCCCGTTTGCAAGTGTGCACCCATTTGTAAACGGGCTAGTCATGGAAGATCTCCATTTTTTTACGGGGGGGGTCAATGGTGGGGGCCTGTTTGCAAACGGGGGGTCCTTGGTGCATATGACATATCCGCAATTCTCCATGTGCAAATATTTGTGTACAAATTTGTGTACCTCGGTGCATCGTGTATCGGTGCAAAAAGGCAAAATCAAGATATTGAATGCAAACATACAATAGGAAAATCCGGTGGGACAGCTCTATTCAATCATTTCAATTAAAGGATGGTTTACATGAGATGTGCAAGTCATTTTTCATGCGACACAAATGCGCATGCCCGCACTCACAGTAGACAGACACACAAACACACATACACACATACACGTCTCACCCATCACAAAGCTAGGACACACACACATACACACACACACACACACACACACACACACACACACACACACACACACACACACACACACACTCGCCTAACCCCAATACAAACACACGCACATATACATATACACACAAATACACACACACACACACACACACACACACACACACACACACACACACACACACACACACCTACTCATCTCACACACATCAAAGCTAGGACATACGCACAAGCATATACATTTACACACACACGCAACTGCACACACGCACACACAACTATAAACACGCACAACAAAGCTAGGACACACGCACGAGCATAGACATCTACACACCACACATACACACACAAAGACACACACACACACACCTATGTGGCAGTTATCCTTCGAAAAGCTTACTGCGGACACAAATCTGTTTTGTTTTGTTCTGTCGCTGCTCTGTCGCTAGGTGGAAGTGCAGATGAAGGGAGAATTGAGAAGAGGTCTCATTGTTAGTGTTTAACAATATATTGCAAGTAATCAAAGGGAATTGTTAAAAGGTGCTGTCACCTCCCTCTACTGCACTAGGCTTAAATAGCTTTCCGCCTAAATAGATTGCACCTGCTCCTGCTCGGTCCTCGTGCTACGTGCTAGGGCTTTCCAACCGTCATCAACATACTAGCGACGCGGCTCGTCCAATCTAGGGAATCACATTCTACATTGGAAACCTCGCTTGGCGCGTCATCTAGCTAGCTAGACTTACCTTGCGTACATGTACGTACCGGGAGGTACTGGGAGGACAGTACGCATCAGAACCCTTGCTAAATTGCAGTAGCGACGTACCCACGTTGTACGTACTTCCGAAGGAAAAGCGCAAATTGTAATTAGTAACGAGTACATGTATAGTATCCTGCAACATACTGTTGCATAGAGTACTCGTCACACATACACACAACACATAAATACACACCACAAAGATAAGACGCACGCACACGCATGTACATCCACACATACACACACACACACACACACACACACACACAGAACCCCGTATGACTCTCTCTCTCCCTTTTTCTCACAAACATAGCACACACAGAAATACACACACGCGCGCGCGCACACATACACACACACAAAACACCGGACTACCCCCAATACACACACACACACACACACACAAAAACACACACACAAACACACACACACACACATACACACACACACACACACACACACCAACTTCCATTATTAAGCCCCCATCTCCCTCAAGCACACATCGCTGTGGGTGAATGTTTCTGCTGCGGAAGGCCCTTGAAAAGACTGCCTCCTCCTCCGACTTCAACCAGTCATCGGCCCGGCAAGGTGAGCGGAAGCCGAACGGTGGGCGGCTATTGACAATCCCTAGTGGAGGACCTAGAGATTATGTTAGCAACCGCCTCCTTATGTATTGTGCTTATGTACACTGTAGCTATTGGCTTGCCCTAGTACTTTGTGTTGCACTGCTGGCGGTCCTGTGCGTGCCGCCTGTGTCGGCTGGCCGGGCCATCCGTTGCCTTGCCGGTCGACACCCTTCTCTGTTCACTCCTTTTCTCCCCACAGCTGGTCCCCTTGTGGGGCCGGCTTGACTATCCGTTGTAACTATCTTGCTTCCTCTATCGAACCCTTATCCATGGTTCTACAGGGTGCTCTTTCACAATTTGAATATCAATTTCCCCACGCCTTAACGGGGGAGCGTGCGTGAACGGAGGCCGCGGCGCCGGGGGGCAGCGGGGGCCGGGGTAGCGACGGTACTCCCGGGCACCGGCACGTGGCGACGTATGGGCACTTGCCAAGGCCCGATTCGGTTGCGGGGGTGAGCACGGGGATTACAACGAGTACCGCCTCAGCGTGTGGGGCAGGTACCCCGTCCATGGCGGGTAGCCTACACGGTGTACGGTTTCTTCCGTGTCATGCAGTTTTAATCTGAAAATCAGGTGTCGCGAGTAAGGATCCTCGCTGCCGCTGTTTTTTGAATATTTAACATCACGCAGTGTCCGGCTGTGTCGCTTCATTTCTCGCACTCCGAAAAGCTTCCGAAGGTACCGTAGCGAAACGATACTCGCGATCCCCTATTTGTAAACGGTGTGCCGAATGGTCGCGGGAAGAGTGTCCCGTTTATAAATAGGTGATTTTATGCACCCTGTTTGTAAATTGGTGATATTTGTACCCCGTGCATTCAAATGGCGGGGGACTTTTTGTTTACTCCCGTTTGCAAAAAAGGAATGCGAATCGCCAATTTGTAAATGGGGTGGTGGCACCCCCACTTTGTTAAATGGGTTCTCCTTTTACACACAGGGATTTTGCTTCCCCCGTTTGTAAATGGGGCGCCCCGTTTGTAAACGGGGGCATTTTGTAAACGGATGTATTTTGTACTCATATATATGTTGCAAATTGGATGGAATCGGCTGTTGAATAATGATCGGCGGCGGCATCGGCGGCGGCGGGGGTGGGGCTGAAATCCCCATGGTCTAGCCAATATATATCCACCAGCCGCGGCCTAAGGCGGCGGAACACGTCGGTTGCAAACATGGGGGCGACGCGGGGATGAAAATCCCCCGCGAGGGAAAAATGATTGGAAAATTATGAGACAAGAGCACAAAGCACCAAAAATAATGCTCGAAGTCCTTCCTACAAATGCGACTAACAGTAAAGTGCCCTCGTGCCCACGTTCGGAAGTGTTCTCGGTGCAATACGGCTCCCTAGGAGTCTCTTGGGTTTGGATCTTCGTCGACGGTATCGGGCACCTCTATATCGGGTGAATGCTCCCCTGACAATTGTTATGCTTATGGACCACACCCCCCGGTGCCCGTGCTCTTGGTACGTCATTCAGCTCCACGATCGGATTGTGCACGTGCTTGAAGAGTTCATGCTTGAAGCGGGGGCTACTAACGGGTGGGACATGCGGCTCGGGGTACGCCGTATTCGGTCGGGAGCTTCTCGAGATCGTCCTAGGAATGTGGTTTGGTTAGACTTCATGGCTCCGCACCGTCATCTTCTTGTTAATTTCACGGTTACAAGTGCTCGATGCGGACCTCCGCACTTCCGCTTTGCTTGGCACGCCTTCGGTTCAGTGGGTCCATGGCTACCAACCCTTCGCGGTGGAGGAGTAGAGGATACGAGCCGGTTAGCGTCTCTGGCGGCTGAGTTGGTTGATCGCTTGGCCATTTCTGTGGTAGTTCGCCGCTTCCCTTGCATGGGTGATGCTAACTCTCATTCTTTGCGCTCTGGCGGTTATGTCCGCATGCAACATTCCGTTCGTCGAACTACTCATGTCCCTTTTCGGCGTTTTCGGGGGGATGTACGGCGAGAAATCATGCAACGTCTTTCTACTCCTCTTCATGGTACTTTGGGTTCCTATCTTCGCGACGCTTTGCAGGAGGGCAGTGCTGATGCTGTTGCATGCCTTCTTGTTCCTCGGCTTAGGTTTTTCCCTCTTTAATTCTTTATTTTGCTTGGTGGTCTCCGCTGCTTTTTCTTGTAAAAAACTTTCTTGCGACAGCGGTACTGACACTTGAGAACACGAGGTCCAAAAATGTCGTCCGCGCTACTGCTATCGCTAACACTACCGTAGTGGGCACTCTGTTCATCGACCCCTGCCCGTACCTGTACTGCTTATTCTACCCTGCCCTGCCTGGTAGCGACACTGGCAGTGCTAGTACATGTCGTTCCTGCTAGCAACACCGTACACTCATCCACAAACCCTCAGCCTCATCACGTAATGAGAGTCTCGCATACCCGTACATGTAGCTTTACGACTGCCCGCAGCAAGGCATGACGAGAGAGCCGTGGTGATGTATCACCAATATATAATTACAGTCGTGGTGTGTATTATTCGTAATAAAGTGCTTACAAAAGCGGTGGATATGATACGATGGGCGCGGGGACATCAAATGGACAGATATCAGTACAGAGTGTTGGAATATATTCCCTTTCTGCTGACTTTGGGGTAGCGTAGGGGTTAGGGCTACAGGTAAGTGCCGGGTAGTTAGGGTTTCCCTCCCTGCTTGTCTCTTACCTGTACACAGTTTAAGGCCGGTTCTAAGACGAACTTAGCCACCATCCGCGAAAGATGAGATTTTCCCTTTCTCCCTGTCATGTATATACATTGTATCGAGAGACCAGGATTTTCTTGTGCTGCTTACAAGAAAAACCAGCACAAGTCACCAAGCAAAAAGAAGAAAAGAGGAAAAAAACCAAGCCCGAGGATTGGGATTATCAAAATATTTAAAGCAAAGAAAGTACTGGAATCCACCACCAAAGAAGAAAAGAAAATATTCACATAAGCCTAAGCCCTCGGAGCAGGAAGGCATGCAACAACCGTTGCACCACCCTCATGCAAGGCATCACGAAGATAGGGACCCAACATCAAGATTATCAAACTACATACACAAGGGATTTTATGGTTATATTGTTAAATTATAGAGGTTAACCCCCTTCTTATACAAACTTTCATAACTATCTTTCATAACTTTTCTGGGTGACTTAATCATTATCGCGGCCCCGGTCCTATACAATGCGAATGATAAGTTATCATTCCGTCATCACCGCCGCCCGTACATGATAGCGGATTCGCGCGGGAACCGTACCGGGCAGCGCACCCGGCAACGCCCGCACTCCGCATCCTCCACCCAAACCCACTGGCCGACACCTCCTCGGCCAAGTCAAGCGTAGCGACTCCCGCCCCACCCGCACGACACCGAAGATGAGCAACGAACTGTGGGATTACGGTGGCGTAGGGGACGAAGACGACGAGCTGGTGGTGGATGAAGGCGGAGACGGCAGCGAGTCCACGAGGCGGCTCCCCGCTGGTGAGCGTAGAAGGGGTATCCCCTCCAGCGCGATGGCGACGACGAGCATCGTCGCCACGACCCTACGCGCGGCGGGCGACATGCGGGGCCGCATCCCGCTGCTAGCTGAGGGGCTCCGCTTATCTGCACGGGCGTGCTATGGCGCTGTGGCCGTTGTGGGCGTCCATGGCATACGCATGTGGGTCCTTTGGGCGACTGTGGTTGCGCCTACGGGTTCGCACATGCGGGGCACCCGGGCGGGGATCTCGAGTTGATTCTCCGCAATGGCGGTCGGACCGGGTGGCAGAGGCGACAACTACATGTCGGCGGCGGCCACAGGGGCGTTAAAAACGTACCATACGGGACGGAAAAGTGATAACTCTAGCGCTCTTCAATCTTGAGCGGCTTCGGGATTGAAGAGCGCTAGAGTTATCATTAGAAATGATAATTATTATCAATAGCGATACTCGTTTTACGCACACCGTCAGATCGCCGCGGGTAAAGGTGGACGAGATCTTGACCGTCCATTGTACCCGTACCGGGTACAATTACGAGTTAAGAAAACGTTATCATTCATGTATAAGAAGGGGGTTAAATTACGCGGGGCGAGATTAGAAAGCGTTGCCATGACGCTTCGCAAGTCTAACCGTCCATGCTAGCTTTTACACGCGTTGCCTTAGTAAAACTCCCCCCTACTATATGTGACGCGCCGCACACAACGTTAGGCCGCCTTTTGCGCGAGCACAACTCTCGCAAAACCTAGATGCTAAACGGCATGTACTTTAGTTATACCTATCGGCATATGTACCTTGACGGAGTAGGTAGCACTAATCACTGCGATATCAAGCATACGAAATATAGCAATTTACGCCATTATTATGTGGCTCTTCATGACACGTTGGGTTCCTATCTCCGTGATACCTTGCAAGAGGGTGGTGCATCTTCGGTTGCATGCCTTCCTGCTCCGAGGGCTTATGCTTATGTGCGGATTTTCTTTTCTTCTTTGTTGGTGGATTTCACTATTTTCTATGTTTTTTTGAAATGTAACAATTACAAAAAACGTGACAACACAAGCAGTGGAATTACATTATTTTTTGTGGGATGTGCGGCGAGAACTCATGCAGCGTCTTTATTCTACTGCTCTTCATGGTACTTTGGGCTCCTATCTCCGTGACGCTTTGCAGGAGGGCGGTGCTGATGCTGTGGCATGCCTCCCTGTTCCTCGGGCTCAGGTTTCTTCCTCTTTATTCGTTTTACTTGGTCTTCCCCGCTGCTTTTTCTTGTAAAGATGTTTCAAGATTAATTATATAAGCAAAATAATATTGACATAGACGATAGTTACGGCAACGATATTATCATAATATAAATTGTACGCGACGGAGATGAAGTGTAACGTCCCGATCCTTTGGCAGCTGTCTGAGTGCCTGAACGGGCGCCACGTTGCAGTTGTTTCCGTATATTGCAGATGTGCTCAAGTGCGCAGGACGACGACTCCTGCTCCGTCGTCGAAACATGTAGCGATGATAGTCCGTGTACAAGTACGCGCAGGTACAGGTACGTCGTATACCAGTAAATCCAGCATCAGCACTGAACAATCATATTATTGATCAGATCGCGTACGGTGCTAGTATATAATTACTGTAGTTGGATTATCAGCACCGTACCTGCTGTACGTTGAAGTATACTAATTGGTACTGAGTATATACGGGTACCTGTAGTGGGCACCAGATTTTTCAAAACGAACGCTTTACTACGGGGCCGCTCCGTCCAGTACGTCCGCGTCGCACGCGATCCTGTGCGTATAAAGAAGCCCTACACCACCGTACCATTTGCACAAGCAGAATAACAACAGCGACAACAGCAGTGAGAGCCGGCCCACAAGCACTCGGGAGGCCCTACTTATTTTATAAGCATCGCCTCTTGCCTAAGTTTGGTCCACGTCGCTCAGTCGGAACGTGTTCTAGTAGATATGGTGCGTTGCCGTAGTTTACGCCTGGCTCTGGCGGTGGGCCTGCTCTTACTGGCTCTGACCTCCGCAAAGCCCGCGAGCGATGTCGGCAAGTCCACTGACTCTAAGCGCCTGCTAGTCCGGTTCACACCTTCCGTTCGTGCCGAGCTCGCTATGTCTGGCAGTGACTCTTCCGCGGCAAGCATCGCTGCCGTCGGTCTTCTATCATCACCGTCTGTACTTTCCGGCAGTGCGCGCGTGCTTTCAGCCCTGGGCTCAGGCTTCGTTGACACAACCAACCTTGAAGCTGCCAAGGCCGAGCTGCTCGCCAGCTCAAACGTGGAAGCAGTCGCTGACGACGAGGAGGTCCATGCTTTGGACTTCATCCCCAACGACTCTTTGTGGGGCGACCTGTGGGGCATGCGGGCCATTAATGCCCCCGCGGCCTGGGATTCTGAGACCGGAAGCCGCGATGTGGTCGTCGCTGTCATTGACACCGGCGTCGACTACAACCATCCCGATCTCCGCAATAACATGTGGGTTAACACCGCGGAGATTCCCAACAACGGCGTCGATGATGACGGAAATGGTTTCGTGGACGACGTGCACGGTATTGACGCCTTCTCGAATACTGGTGATCCTATGGACGATCAAGTTGGAACTTGGCACGGCACTCACTGCGCCGGCACCGTCGGGGCCGAGGGCAACAACAACGAGGGCGTCGCGGGTGTCGCGCACAAAGTGTCTATTATGGCGCTCAAATTTCTGGGTGCCAATGGTTCCGGGTCGACCTCCGGCGCGCTTGTTTGTCTTGATTATGCGGTCAAGCACGGTGCCCGTATTTCGTCAAACTCGTGGGGAGGCGGCGGCAGTAACTCCGTCTTCGAGGCCGCGCTTTCGGACGCCGCGGCGAACCACAACCATCTGTTCATCGCCGCCGCAGGTAACGATGCAAGCGACAACGACGGCGGCAGTCACTACCCATCGAATTATGTGCCTACTCCCGACGCCCTTATTGCCGTCGCGTCCACCACTAGTAGCAACGTCCTTTCCAGCTTCTCCAACTTCGGCGCAACAACTGTCGATCTGGGCGCCCCCGGCAGTAGTATCCTGTCGTGCAGCTCCTCTACTTCCGGCAGCGGTTACCAATATCTTTCAGGCACCTCCATGGCCACACCCCACGTTTCCGGTGCCGCAGCTCTGCTCCTCGCCAAGAACCCCACCCTGACCAACATGGAACTCAAGTCCCTACTAATGGACAACATTACGCCGCTGACCTCCCTCAACGGCCGGATGGTCAAGCCAGGTATCCTGAACGTGCAGGCAGCGCTTGCGGCTGTTCCTACCCCCGGTCTTACCTGCCTGCACGCAGATGGCCGCTTACGTGTGTTCTGGACACAGCAAGGCGAGAAGGCGACTTGCGTGGCACCCGATGGCGTGGACCTCGATATGTTGCAGTGCGCAGGCGAGTTTACCATCCGTCGTCTTTCTAATGGGCTCATCGCTACGTGCGACGACCCTCTGCCGCCACTCACGGAACTTATGTGCCTTGAGAGTGAGGGGTTCATCGAGGTCGAGTGGGCTGACGAGGGCGAGAGTGCAAACTGCATCACTGAGGCCGGCGATATTCTGTCGGGGCCGCTCGTCTGCCAAGCCAGCGGTATGACGACCGAGCGCTTCAGCTCCCCTGAAGCCGCGCTGAAGGCGGTCTGTCTGTAAGATGACTACTCTCCTCCCAAAATTGGTTCCACGAGCGCTAAATAAACCACGCACGCACCCTATTATTTTAATTCCGCAGTTTGTGTGGCCTTGGTTGCTATAGCTTTTGCTCGCAGGAGTGTGGGACACGCTCAGCAGCTATAAGAATTCATTACATTTTTTCCAACATGCTCCCTTCTCTTTTCAAATGCCCCACCAAATGCGTTTCATCACCACCCAGCTATTCTCCTTTTCGGATACGTGAGACACACACCGTAGTCCATATCACTTCATGAACCAAGGAACACAGAGTAAAAAGAAAAAATAAACTCGGGTGTGCATATTTGCGAAGTATGATAGTGACATTTCCGAGTCCGCTAGCATACAATGGCAAAAGGAAAACTAATTCGTACCCTCCTCATTTCCTCTATGCATGCCTCGAACACGCAGTCGACTACAGGACTCGATTGGTATGCAACCAGACGGCGGGTGCGTATCTTACGTAGGTTGAACACATTCTCTGTTGAACAGCAAAGCCAGAAAACTACAAGCCCCACTTCCGTTGTATCGCCATGATGAACCAGCACTACAGACCATGATGACTTTCCTTCAATCTCTACCCACACTCTCACAAAAGCTCCAACGCGCATGATGAACATTTCATACCACACATCGGTTTGTACTATGGGGCACCTGGCTCGTGCGTGGTCCACATGCCGGTGGACAAGGTCGTCGTTCTTCAATTTAAAGGTGAAATAGGCGAATAGAGCGGACAGATATGGGAACATATGATTCCAATGTCCACCGGTGGGCTATAAATGCATTTGATGTATGAAGGTGCTCACCAGTATTTGGGGTGAAAGGCAGTGCATATGGGTGTTATTGTCGCAATGAAGGTGAAGCTCCTATGGCAAAGATTATATGATGCTATGTTGGTGTTGCTGAGGTGTTCCTATACTGTTATGGGAGTGACGACGATGGTACTAGACGGTGTTGTGCTTGTTGTCGTCGAGATTGGAAATCAAATAGTGACCGTTAATATCCGCGCGATGACAAGACATGAATTGGCGTGTGAATATGCTAGTGGGAGCGGTTGTCTTCATATTTATGAGTGACGAACTTCGGCCAGAAAGCGTACATGGCGTGCCCAAGATCGTCGTGGTGACGTGACAAAACTACATAGATCCATGTCTAGGCGTTCACATAGCGCCGTCCCAAGAGCTCAATGATTGAGACGAGTCGGCTACAGAGGCCATGATGATAAGAACCAAAATATCCGCCGAACTCAAAGTTGCGATACAATATAAGTTTGCATGGGCTAGAATACGATCACCTGAGGGGGCGCTCACTGTGCCAACATCTTTTAGGCGCCAAAAGCGTGAATGTCGCAGGTGTGGTGCGCCCAAAGCGGATGTAACTAAGGCAATATCATTAATGATGAGACATCGCCATTGTTAATAGGCAATAGGGCCTCTTCACCACCGCCAATGGCATTTGTAGAGCAATGGCCGCTAGGTTTGCCTTAACATTGCAATAGTATTCATTCTCACAAATATTTGCGTCAGAGGTGCACATATTCGGGCGCCGTCAACATGGGGAAGAACCTCGGATGGCACAGCCGCGTGGGGCGCCAGCATGGAAGAAGTTGTCGAATTGCTCGACTTCATCGCAAGCGGCTCAAGCAATCGCGGCCGCGCTCTTCTGCTCTTCTACGGGCACTCATTTTGCGGAGACGAGGACGCAACCGCCATAAATTGAAATTGATTTCAAATTGGAAAAACGGAAGTTTTTTTGGAAATGACGGTAATTATATGCCGGCGGTGGCATCTTGCAAATTGCGGTATATTCCGAAATGAGCCGGGAAGACAACGATTTTGAATTTAACTGCGGTTTATCTTAAAGGGCCAGAGTTTGATCGCATGTATATTCAAATCTAAGTTCAAGGTGGCGTGGGCAGCCCGTGTGCATCGATGACTACGGCGCGGGATGATCATGCGCCTGGTTAGTCGCTACCATGCATGTCACTAACCATAGTCGTTGTAAGCAACAAATACAGTGGTGGCCCGGGATATGTAATGTGTCTCCAACGGCTCGCCATCTGAAGTGTCTCTGCCATTGCGTGCACCCTCTAGCTTCGCAACGGTAATTTTAAATTTCCGCGGTAAGGAGCGGGCCCTTATTAGATAAGGATAAACGCAATTAATATAATGCAAAACAAATCGCTATAATAGTCCCGGTCAATTTCGGATTAACTGCGCTTGTACCGCCATTTTATAAGATGCCACAGGGATATTACCGCCATTATTTGAAAAAAAACTCGCGTTTAGCAACAATACATACTTAAGGTACTCGTACCAATTGTTCGGCTTCTATCTCACGCAGAGTACCCAATTCTGCCACCTAAGTCTTAAGAATAGGGTTTGACGCCGGGGGTCTCCTCGTCCATCCTCTCCGTTGACAATACAACACCAAAGCAATAACCATTCGTCGTCGTGGACACAATCTATCGCTACAATGAAAACGAAAATTATTCATATCGCTCATTTCCACGACGCGCGGCATGATCATGCTTGTCGAGGGCGTTTATCATCCACGTTGGTCAACATGTGATGGTCGAATCGGGCATGCTAGACCTTGCCTCGTGTGTGACTCCGGTCGTGCTGGCGCTTGGAGGGGAGGAGGGGGGGGGGGGAGGCAGGCAAATAAAAAAAGCCCGCCTCGTTAAGGTCGTCGTCGACAAATTTATCGATAGTCCCGAGTCGATCCACGCGCACCCTCGTCAAAGAGGAGTGCTACTCATCTAGTCGCGTCGGTCTACCTCGCATAGGTTGCCCTTTTCCTTCGGGGCAGTGGCAAGGGGGGGGGGGCATACGTGCAAATAGCATCCACGTGTTGCTCCGCCTGACGCGTCGAGCATGTCCCTATCGGATGCTAGTTGTTTGCAACACCGACTAAACCGCAAGTTACCGCCCGTAACCTGTTGTAAGTAATACCTTATAGTTATTAGTTGCAGGTAGCTAATGTAAGCTAGTCTAGATATGATTAGTCCATGTCTAGATCGGACATACCGATAACGTGTTTGATTCGGTACAGACATGTCGCTGAGCTACAACAGCAACACTTTTGTTGTCCCGACACCATGCCTCGGGCTGGTTGTCTTTGTGACTGTCCCTTTGCGTGACCGTGACTTTAACTACGTGTGCGTTAGTTATCTTTCGTTTCGGCGTGTTGTGACCCTGAATCGGGCAAAGCCAAAGAGGATATC
Source organism: Tetraselmis chui (assembly GCA_026401115.1). Lineage (NCBI taxonomy): Eukaryota > Viridiplantae > Chlorophyta > Chlorodendrophyceae > Chlorodendrales > Chlorodendraceae > Tetraselmis > Tetraselmis chui. The sequence goes on from JAPMLY010000473.1 coordinate 119,031, forward strand.
TTCGAGCAACCTCACGTGCCCCGACTTATCATTGGCCCCCCACATACACATGCCGGCACATCGTTTTATTGCCGTCGCTCTCCTTTCCGCCCGAGAGTGTGTGGAACCGAAATCGTACCGGGCTGCGTTGGACAGCGCCCATGCCCCCCAGTGGCAAGCCGCTATGCAGCATGAGTATTCCTCCTTCATGGACAACGGCACATGGGAACACGTCGACCTTCCCCGACTGGTCGCGTTGTCGTTAACAACATGTGAATCTACAAATTCAAGTCCGACACCACCGGCGATGTCACCCGCTTCAAAGCACGGTTCGTCGCCAAAGGGTGCAGCCAACGCGCTGGCCTAGACTACACGGAGACGTTCTCCCCTATCATCCGCATGGCAAGCCTGCGCGTCTTCCTAACCATCGCAGCCACCCGCGTGGGCTCCCTCTCACAACTCCCCGGCATGCACATCACCCGCGATCACTCGGCTCGCACCATGTCCCTTGACCAATCCAAATACATGCGCGACATTCTCGCCAAGTACGGCATGGCCGACTCTAAGCCATCGTCCCTCCCTATGGACCCCGGCTTCCTCGCCGGCCTCGCGCATATGACCTCACCCCCTCTCACCGGGGTGGCCAAGGACGCCTACCCAAGCCTCTTGGGCAGTCTCATGTACGCGGCCGTTTGTACGCGTCCCGATGTCTCCACGGTGTTGAGCATCCTTTGCTCCGCACAAGCCTCCCCCACGGACGCACACATGCAGGCCGTGAAAAAAGGTTCTTCGACACCTCTATGGCACCATCGACATGCGCTTGACGTTGGGGGGGGGGGGCACGGGCCACAGTCTTCAACTCACATGCTCTGCCGACGCTGACAGGGCAAACGACAGCAACACCCGCAAGTCTCGTTCGGGCTATCTATTCACTCTCGGACGCGGGCCCATCAGCTACAAGTCCAAACAACAAACTTGTGTGGCTCAATCCACGTGTGAAGCCGAGTACTACTCTGCGGTTGACGCCACCAAGGAGGGACTCCACCTCCGGCAACTCGTGGAGGAAATCTTCAACTACCCCATCATTGAATCCACCACCATCTAGGAGGACAACCAAAGCGCCATTGCGTACTCTCAAAATGCCTTGGTCAGCGAGAAGACAAAACACAACGGTCTCAAGTGGCACTTCCTCAAAGACCACGTGCTTCGGGGAACCATCAAGTTGAGGTACCTTCCCACTGACCAAATGGTGGCTGATATGTTCACCAAGCCTCTCCCATGACCCGCACTGGCAAGACACCGAAGTGCAATCCTTGGAGGACAAGACCCAATGCAACGCTTCATCCCGTAGCTACCTTCAGGGGGAGTATTGTAAGTAATGCCTTCTAGTTATTAGTTGCATGTAGCTACTGTAAGCTAGTCTAGATATGATTAGTACATGTCTAGATCGGACATACCGATAACCTGTTTGATTCGGTACATAGCTATCGCTAAGCTACAGCACCAACACTTTTGTTGTCCCGACACCATGCCTCGGGCTGGTTGTCTTTGTGACTGTCCCTTTGCGTGACCGTGACTTTAACTACGTGTGCGTTAGTTATCTTCCTTACTGATCGTGTATGCACGGTTTAACATACCCTCCCCTTGTAGTTTGCGCTATCGTGTCGATGTGATGTCGCGATAACCCTTATTACATCGCCTTTGTCACTCTTATCGATGATGGGTACCGACGAGGGGGTGAGGCGGGGGGGGGGGGGGGGGGGGGGGGGGGGGGGGGGAAGGGGGGGACTGGGTGTCCCCCCACACAATATAGGTTCCGGATATAGACGTTTTAACCGAAACCCTCCGTACAGTGTTTTTTGCGGCTTATCTAGAGGATCGTCCCCGCTAGACCGTGCCGATCCTCTCGCCGCGGTTGTACTCATGAGCTCGCCCGCCGCATGCTCAAGTGCCCCCTTATCGCAGCTGATCCGCCCGTATCCTCCACACCAAAAATGGTTCACATTTACAACCGTCGGCTCCTTATCGAGAGGGTATCGGAGAATATTCGGTCGCGAAAACAACTATCGGACTACCCGAGTGGAAGATGTTGGCGTTTTAAGTGGATATAAATTGTTTTCACCAAGCATGACACGATGATAGGGTTAGTGCCGCCCACCACGAGGAGGTGGGGGTGAATGCCGATGGGCATGCTTGCGCACCGCCTCCGGGCCAATCCGGGGCCGCGGCCGCCGCGCTGGCGACGGGCGCCAATCGCCATGCAAGGAGGTCCAAATATTGCTCATGACATATGATATTTGGATTTTGGAATCACATGGTCACCCGAGATAAGTCACTTGAGGTGTGCACTACAACATGTACCGTTTGTCAACCGGCAGTTGTTTCTGGGCCCTCCCAACGTTACCATACAGGAAACTTACAAGCATGGGCTACAAGGTTAAACGCATGAGTACAACCTCTCCGAAGTATGATGGAGGTTTTTATTCCTATCCGGAGACATGCAGCGCGACATGCTAGCGGCAACCTGACTATCACGTGGTCAAGACTATCACGACGGTATGGTGTTTCATCACGACGCAAAGGTACCCGAACAGTTTTTTTTGAAAGGTTCTGTATAATGTGTTTACATCAACATCATGAGGTGCTACTCCTTCTAGCAACTCTGGGAAGGCAGAGTTAATAGCTCGCAGATAGTTTATGTACTCCCGTCGGAACTTTGAAAAGCTTATGTATGCTGTGAAGGTCGGTCCTTGTGCACGAAGAGACATGCTAAGGCTGATGTCGTCGAACTCGCCGCGCGACTAGGCTGCTCGTCGTCGAAAATATAAGGGTCGGGTTCATAGACATGGGTAGTGGTTCGGTCACTACGACTATAGGTCCCATGGTCTGCCGTTGGTGGCTGTGTTGGCTGCCAGTGGGGTTGCCCGAAGCTCACTTTAAGTCGCTCAAACTACGACATTATCAACCCGTGTGTGGTCGCTTGCGACCGTTCTATCGCCGTGTCTATAAGCTCGACCGTTTCAAAGCGAATACTAGCCATGATATTATCCAAGGTAGTAGGAGCGACATGACTTTACCGGGAGTGAACCGTTAGGCCTATGTGCGAGCCGCTTTGCCACTGCTCCGTGTGGTGGGCGCCGCCGGCGGCGGTTGCTTCCGTTCAAACATGCCTGAAACGTCGGGTTCCGCGGTTCGACTTTTCACATCCGCGTTTTCTCACGCTAATACCGCGTTGGTGGCGTGCATGCAACTTACTAAGGTGTGTGAGCCACTGTGAGGGCCCATAATCTCTTGTCGGAGGTGCCCGTGAGACACTGGGTGTGTCGACATGTGTGTTTGCAACATGGACTGTGTGATGATTGCAGGAGAACTGAGCAACAACACGACACACCGGTGCTTGTATCTTGTTCATCTTTACCATGTCAACTTCACGTATAAACTGATAATGTTCACAACCGTGAGCGTACATGTATTCTAATAGAAACTGTTCGGGGTGTACGTAATTACTCGTAATTGCTCGTACATATTCATGGTAATGGTTGCGTTGCGGCTGTGGTGAGGTGCTCCCCCATGTCCCTAACTTTGTTCATGTTTGCTCTTTGTTCGGGTAGCTTTGTTCATATTTGGCTTGACAGCATCTTTTTTTCCATATATATATACATATATAGAGTATACTTAAGCAGATCCGCCGAGGCAGAACGTCATGATCACAAAATTATAGTCACATATTTAAATTTAAATGTACGTCATGTACTAGGTATCTTTACTCAAGGTCTTGTAAAACATTAATTTCAGATCGCGCGTGGAACTGCATTTTAAGTCCGGGACCAATCATTCCCATACTTTGATGATAAATAAACGAAGGTATGTGAGCTTGCAAACAGCCTCTTGATCTCTCAAAACAGCAGGCCACAAACGCCGTTGACATTTTGGAGATATGGCGAAAACAGTAGGACGGTTAGCGATCAATCTGTTCTACCAAAATACGTCTCAGATTTTGATTCTTGACCCTGGACCTGCGTTTTTAGAATAAGTTTCCAGCCTTATTTGAAGCCCCTTTTCCTGTAGCTTAACACCTCATTCTTCGCGGGTGGTGGCAAAGTTCACCCAAGAACCGGCCCTTTTCCTGTACCACTAAACAGTTCAAAAAAAAAATCCATCTATCCTTCTGTGTCGTCCGCAACACAGCCATCCGCTTGCCGCCTCATTCATGCTCCGGAAACACCGTAAGAAATCACTGCAGCGGCACCACCCGTGCGCGCAGATGGGTACCGCCACCATCTAAACTTCCACATTCATCACACGTACACACACGCGGAAATCATACAGGTAGACGTTCGCGCGCGCACGCGCGCACACACACACACAAGTTATACAGGTATACACGCGCGCGCACACACACGCACACTCTCACACACACACAGGCGCAAACCATACAGGTAGACGCGCGCGCGCGCACACACACACACACACGCGCGCATACACATACACCCACACGCAATCCATACAGGTATATACGCGCGCACACACACCCCCCCCCCACACACACAGGCGTAAACCATATAGGTAGACACGCGCACAAACACACACGCGCGCATACACGCACACCTACACACACACGCGCGCGCAAAACCATACAGGTATACACACGCATACACACACACGCACACACAAGCGCGCCACAAAGATCAGGTTCCTAAATTAGATGTATATGGGAGCAAGGAAGGAAGGACAACACAGATGCTCCCATCACTTCTAACAAGCTCGCAACACATGTACCAAACACACTTGTCATTTCTCTTTTAATTTGAATGAAAAGTTTCGCACTCAATCGCTGCGCACTGCATAAGGACCAGACGTGTTAAGGTTAGCTATCAAGCTTGACACTCAAATGAAGGTGTGGTGCAGCGGCCTCAAATGCAACGCAGCTCCCTCATCATCAACCTACCCACCCTCCCACGTTCCATAATTTCGCTCCGTAGTGTGACGCCCAACGCAGACAACACAGCTGCTCATTGTGGATCCACAGACACCCGTCGATACCGCTCCTACCATGCTTCATGATGCGGCGGAGTGAAGAGTTGACCCCCCTCCCCCCTCCCCCCCCAAGAAAAAAAGAATATAAAAGAATGAGTTGGTTGTCCTTAAACGATACTAAGGTCTGCGCCGCCCCTTCTCGCCCCTCACCGTCTCATTCTGCTTCCTCACAACCTCCAGGACGCGCTTCTGGACGGCCTCCGAGCCGCAGCCCGCGAGCGTGAACAAGTTGGCGGTGGGGTAGGCGAACCCGGGGTACGAATAATCGGTGATCGCGGCGCTGCTGGTGCTGCCAAAGGCGATCGTATCTGAATTACGGCGGGGTGTGGTGGGAAAGGAGAGGCCACGCACGGCGCCCCCTCTCACCTCCCCCCCAGCGCGTTCCGACTTGGGTCGCCGCTTGCCTCCCCCAGCAGAACCGACACGCCCCTCGCTCGCCACCGCTCCCTTGCCATTCCTGTCAGAGCTGACGGGACGCCGCCGGTGCAGAGAGCCTGCGCTCGCGGGCGCCTCCTCCGCCAGCCTCACTCCTGCATCCGTCACCGAATGCTCGCGGTTCTTCATCCACGCGGCCGCCGCCTGTGCCTGCTGCAGTCGCTGCCGCTGACTTCCCGCTCGCAACGGCACTGGATTGGCCCGGCTTTGCCCCTTCTTACTCGATAATATCTTTTTCATCTTTACAGCAACCTGTCGAGCGCGCGCATGTCAGGATGGGTTGGCAGCGTCCTTTTGTGCGTGCACACGGGCGCGCGTGTAAGTGCGTGAGTGTGTGCATGTGCATATGTGTGTGTGTGTGTGTGTGTGTGTGTGTGTGTGTGTATTTGCGTATGTGGGTAAGTGTGAGCGCGTGTAGGTCCATGTGTGAATGTGTGTGTATGCGTGTGTGGGTGTGTGTGTGTATGTGTGTATGTGTGTGTGTGTGTGTGTGTGTGCGCGTATGTGTGTGTGGCTTGTGTTTACATATATGGGTGAGATAGGGACTATATGGTTTCGCCGTGTATGCAGATGTGAATGCATGCATGCGCATGTCTCCTATAATTGTGAATTAAACAGTTCGAATGGCTGTATCTATCTGTCCCTCTCTCTCTCCCTCGCTCTCTCTCTCTCTCTCTCTCTCTCTCTCTCTCTCTCTCTCGCTCGCTCGCTCGCTCTGTGTGTGTGTGTGTGTGCGTGTTTACATTCGTATGGTGTGCGTGTTAGCTGTGGGATTAGGGGTTCGAATAGCTGTGCATGGGCGTTACAAAATGCATTATGCCTATTGAGACAGTCGTTCTCCAACGCCGGTGTGTGCGAGTGTGCGCGCGTGCGCGCGCGCGCGTGTGTGTGTGTGTGTGTGTGTGTGTGTGTGTGTGTGTGTGTGTGTGTGTGTGTGTGTTTGGAAAAGAAGAGAGGAGGTGTGCGATGGCAGACACGGCGCACCTTCACTTGCTCCGCCTGTTTCTGCTCAGTAGCAAAGCACAGCTGTTGGTGCTCGTCCAGCGCCTCTGGCAGCCCCCCCTCCCCCGCACACCGCAGTGACACCATCTCAACCATACGCTCCATCACGCTGCTCACAACCACCTCCGTGTCCGTCGGCGGCTGCACCTTATCCAACTGCTCCACGAAACGAAGCACCGCGCTCGTTGTCAAAGTGGCACGCACTCCTGTGGGCGTAACTGTCTCAACCTGCTCTTTCCTGGTGTCTATCACGGCCTCCATCCCACCCACCGCCTCCCTGTCCTGTGCCTGCCTGGTTGCCTGAGGCATGGGGCGCTTCATGTTGGAAAGTGCGTGTAGTGCCGCGGCGCCCGCTGCTGTCGCCGCTGGTGGTGGCCGCTCGTGCCGCATAGGCCCAAACAACGAAGCAGCTGACGCAGCGCCACCCGTTTCCTGCTGCTGCCCCGTCTCCCCCGCACCCCCGCTTCGCCTACACCCTCGGGGATTGAGGGCAAGGTCATGGCTGGCCTTTGTCACTCTGGGGCTGCGAGGGAACGTCCTATTCCGAAAACAGGACGAACACGACAAGTAAGTCCCGACGCCCAGCTCAACCATCCCCGCGCCCTCCCGACGCCACCTATTTTTCCCCAGACACGCCTAGTTCAAACACCGGGAAACCTACATGCCTCGTATTTACGCTTGGGCTGAGCGGCTCGTGCTTTCGGCGGAGGTTACGACTTACGACGGAAACCGTGGTTGAGGTGTAATAAACGAGAGTATTGAGCGAGCCGAGTCGTCGAGGAATAAGTGCTTCCACACGCCTGTTGACCTCGCGCGTGCTGAAACAATAAATGCGTATTTGTGTCGACATTGGCTGGGCATTATTCAAGGTTCGAGTGTCGGATGTGGAGGAGTGTTGCTGGGGAGATGGGTGCGTGGGTGTGTGTTGCTGAGCGCTGAGGTGGCATTTGGGCAGGCGGACCGGCGGAGTTGGACGAATAACGGTGATACCTGAGGGGAGCAGACTCGGCGGCGGTCGCTGAGCTCTGCGCACGTGCATTGCTGTAGGAACGCTCTGAGAAACCCATGAAAGAGTCCCAGTCGCCACCGCCGCCGGTGCCCATAGCGGCACGCGCGCCAACGGTGGTGGGGTGGTGGCCTTGCCCGCCCAGCACCTCCATCGGTCGCTCCGAGAAGGGTAGCCCGCTACTATCACTAACTACTACCCACAAACCACTACAGCTCGCCTCCTAACTAATGTATGCAGCCCCTCCTGTGCGCAGCTCTTAACAGGGCCGGCTGGTCGTCACTCGCCAAGACTCCAGTGCTGTTAATGGCTGTAAATCTCAGATTCGCGAGCTATTTGAGACCGGGTGGGGTTCGTAACTCGCTAGCAGCAACGTGGGCGTGCTTCGCGAGTAAGAGGTATGGATTGGTAGCGCGGACGACGAGCGAGGGAGGCCGCGGACCGACTTGAGGCCGAGTAGCGCGATAGGGCTGACTAGGGCCGAGTAGGGCAGTTACATGGGATCCGATCACCGCACTACACACTCATCGCGCAGTACCGTAGCAGGTCGTCGTTTTTTATTTTTTGGCGCCCCCGGGATATGGGACTGGCAGGTAGCCCGCGCATTGCAGGTCGTAGCACCGTATAGCACCGTAGCCGTACTCATCGTTATTGATCGCGGTCGCGCGCGCGGCGCTATAATAGTAGAAATAAAAAAATTACAAGAAAAAGCAGTGGAGGCCACCAACTCAAGCAAGAAAAAGAAAGAAAGGAAGAAAAAACCTAAGCCCGAGGAACAGGAAGGCATGCCACAGCACCAGCACTATAATAGTAGAAATCATAATAAATAAGGGTTGTTTCATATGCACGACTTCATGTGGAGATGCAGCGGCACATGTAGTAACACGTACCAAAACGTACTGGCATGCCACGCGTGTACAGCGCCACGTCGCGATTTCATTTCTGTCACCCTCACGGTCAACGCTTGTCGAGAAAACGATGTCGAGAAAAGGAATAGTAGTTCGCGCAGTATTGCCGCTATCTCGAATGGCGGCATTTTCGATGCAAAATGCCGCCATGCGAGATAACAGATGTCGAGATAGGATCCAGATCGTTGTTTTTCCCGACTACACAATGTGCTCCCGCCTACACCATCGCTATATCTTGCTTTGTCAATGCTCTCCCGCCTACACAATGCGATCCGCCCCTTTGTGAGCTTCTTCACCACCTTCTACTCCACGCGAGGCGCGGTATTATCGAAGGCATGGGAGCGTCGCTTGTAGCTCGGCGGCGACCATATCGTCGCGTGATCGCCCAAAACCCCGGAAGCCAACGACCTTCTACAGCCCACGTACGTCGGAGGACAAGATGCCGAGTATTTTCGCTACTTACCCAGAAATAAAATTGGGAATTGACTCCCGTGATGATGATCTTTATTATGTGTCGGCACTGCCTAGACACCTGCCGCAACACATCGCTAGTTCGCGCCGCCGGGCTGGTGGCTATATCTCGCATTTTTATATATCGCAGCATCTGAGCATTATCGTAAAGGGTACGGTTTCACGTACCCGTATTATTCTAGGGTTGTATCAATGGATACCCCTCCCCAAAAGGTCCATGACTAATATCCCTTCGCTCTAGAGGATGGGGGCCGGTTGGCGCCTATGGCGGATGAGTTGGTTGATCGTCTAGCTAATTTGGTGGCAGTTCGTCGCTTCCCTGGCATATGGGTGCCGCTTACTCTCGTTCTTTGCGTTGTGACACTTACGTCCGTATGCAACATTTTGTTCGTTGAACTACTTATGTTACTTTTCGGCGTGTTCCGGGGGATGTGCGGCGAAAGTTTATGCAACGTCTTTTTGCTGCTCTTCATGTTACTTTAGGTTCCTATCTCCGCGATGCTTTGCGGGGGGGGGGCAATGCAAATGGTGTGGCATGCCTTCATGTTCCTCGGGCTTAGATTTTTCCTTTTTTTTCTTTTTGCTTGGTGGCTTATGATGTTTTTTCTTTGAAGATTTTTTTTCTGCCTCCCTAAGAAGATTTCGTCCCTTACAATGAATCCCGTGTTCATCGGAAAGCTAGCTAATGCGTTAGATCGGAATTTCGCCCCATTGTCATATTGCATCTCCACAACTCTCTAGTCCCATGCTTTGATCACGGCTGAATTTTTCTAGCAGCCGGAATGATCTTATTAGAGATAGACTTGATAAGGTAGTCATAGGTTAAGGGATTGCCTCGGCAAAAGGCGCCAAATGTGATTCGTTGTTCCCATACCTTGCAATGAATTGTGTACTTGACACTCATCAATATACATTGAAGGTGCTAAACTGCTAGAAGTCTCTTGAGCCTAAACAATTGAAGAGGTTGGCCAAGCTGGATTTTAAAAATGCGCGGGGTCCGCAAAAGTATGCCTCGATCATTAATCTATGAATCCCTTCGAGTTTAGGGTTTCCTAATCAACAAACGGAATTGTTTGGTAAACTAATGGAACATAATGACGCATAATTCAGCATGGATATGGCCCATACGTCGGTGCTAGGGTTTAGCTGTGGCTCGTGACGCAAAAGAGGGAACCAAACCAATAGAAAGGGATCGGTACGGGGGTAGGGGGGGGGCGTGGTATGACGGGCTCAATCATGAGTTCAATCCGGCTCCGGGGGAGGCAGTCCATGCAAGCCCGACTCTAGAGCTCGTCTCTAATCGGGATACATGGAGATTAGGTCCTCGTTGATTGTTGAGCGTACCTAGATAATGTTCCATCATCATGAGCTCGTCCATGGTTAGATAACCTCGGGCGCGCGCCGGCAACGTAGCGGCAGCGGCCCCGGAGAGGGTTGCGCTCGAGGGCCCGTTAGCACTTACCTTTACCTCCACGTGGTGGGCGTTGGTAAGCTTGTAGCCGTGCCAAGCTTGGCACGGTAGGACGAGGTACCGGCAGCTGCGATCCGCGTGAGCATCACTTGTCGGGAAGCCTAGTACGGAGGGTTTCAGAAATCAAAATATCCGTACCCCAGCACTAAGATCTCCCGCTCGGCCTGTCCGACATGTGTCTTCGCGAGAGAATACTCCCAGATACTCTCCCGATAATAAGGAGGCGGGGATGGTCTCTTTGAAATATTCTTTGGCGAGAAGTGTACGGACGGATCGGCGGTGGGACGCGGATGTTGGACCTGGCGGCGGACATCCGGGAAGCATTGCCAATTCAAGGCGCTCGCTCGACGTTGACCATCGCTTCTCATGTAGAGTAGACCCATCCACGGGGGTGCAGCTCGACACCAATAGCGAGGAAGACAGCCGCGGCGAGAGGAGCGGCACGCTCTGGCAGCGCTGAATTTAGATCGGCCGCCGCCGGAAAACCCATGTACGGAGGGTTTTGGTTCCGCACCCGGCACCTTTAAGGTCGGAACCCCGAACTGACTCACCCACCCAACGTCTCCCCTCGTCGGTACCCAACATCGATAGGAGTGCCTTCGGCGGTGTGCAAGGGTTATCTTGAAAGCACACATGTCAAACAGGTGACCCCATGGCTACGTAAACCACAAGAGGAGGGTACGGGTTGTATAGCACGGATCAGCCGACGCCGGGAACAACTGGCAGCCGACCGGGTCAAGACAAACGCAACGGGAGGAGCGACAAACGGCAATCAGTTGTGTTTATGGTTTTCTCCCCTCATGCCCCGAAGGGAGGGGGAAGCTTATGCTAGGAGGCGAGCTACGACGGGAGGAGCGGCTACTATCTCGGACGAGGGAGTGTGTGGATATCGAGTCGGGTCCTACCACGACCTGAGCGAGGGGTTTTTCGTATGCCTTTCTGTTAGCACTAGCATCCCGTTGCCTAGTATTTGAAATATTGAATTATTTTACTCCGATACCAGTAAAACCGGCTAGAGTCTCTGGCCCCCCCCCCCCTTTTGCTATGCTCAACTTGTTGTTGGACTTCTAAGCGTGAGGTAGACCGTGAACCACTAATCCCAACCTCTCCAATGGCAGTAACGATACCGTCTAAAACATACCCGTATCCAGGTATTTATCATTTTCTGATCTATACGTATTTTTTTTGGATACATTATGAAATAAAAGATGTCGCTAGTCTCCACGATACGCGGCCTGCTCCAGCCGCTGCGGGGTCTCTGATCAGCAAGGCTGCTCAGCTTGAGCTGGTCGAGGCGAACCTGCCTGACCTCGGCTCCTATGCGACTCCGGTCGTGCCGGAGCTTGGGGGGAAAGGCAGGTGAAAAACCCCCCTCGCATAGGTCGTCGTCGATCCCGCCTTGATCCGTGCTCAACCCCACCCGAGGTATTAGCCGCTCCTCTCGACGCAGCTCTCCACCTAGCCGAGTCTTCTCTCCTCCTTCGGGGGCTGAGAAGAAGAAAGAGCTAGGCTGCATACGGTGTCCGGCTGGCTCTTTTGCCCCCGAGCCATATTTTCTCATGTCCCCTATCCTTTTCCCGTCTGTTTCCGACACCTATATGATCGCGTTGTGGCCGTCCGTGCCCTCCCACGGTGGTTTACGTTGTTAGGGGGCCGCCTTTACGAGCAGTGTGCCGTTACGATAACCCTAGGCACACTGCCTGAGGCAGCCTATCGATAACCGGGTACCGACTAGGGGAGGGGTTGGAAGAGCACATGGATCGAGTCGCCGGTCCTCAAAAGATGGTGGGTACGGGAATTTTTCCAAAAACCCCCCGTACCGGGCTTTTCCGGCGGCGGGCGATCCTAGGGACCGCCGCCGCCAGACGGTGTCGCTCCTCCGGCTGCGACCATCCTCCGTCCTGCGCATCAACATGCCTCGCCCCCAGGGGAGACCTAAGGCTATCACAGGGCTGGCGGCTGCTAGCGAGCGCCGTCCCTAGCGCTGCTTCCCAGCTGTCCGCCGCAAGCTCCAACACCCTCGTCCCTCCGCTGATCCGTCCGTACCCCTCTTCGCCAAAAAATATTTCGCAGACGCCGCCCCCGCCCCATCGTCGGGAGAGTATCTGCGAGTATTTAGTCGCGGAAAAGACATATCGGACTGGCCGAGCGGGAGATCCCTGTGCCGGAGTACGGATATTATGTTTTTCCAAAACCCTCCGTACATGGCTTCCCGACAGCTGCTGACCCCGCGGATCGCAGCTATCGGTACCTCTTTCAGCCCCCTACCGTACCAGGCCTGACACGGCTATGGGGTTACCAGCGCCCACCGCGTGGAGGTAGAGGTAGGTGCCGACGGGCCTGCGAGCGCACCCCCTTCCGGGGCCGCCGCCGCTGCGCCGCCGGCGGGCGCCCGTTGCCTAGTATTTATGTACAAGGTAGCTATTTGTCATCCTAGTACTTAGTGTTATGCTATTAGCGGTACTCTATTCCCTATTAGTGGCGGTCGGCCGGCCCTGCCGGTGCCTTCGCCGGCCGCTATCTCACTCCTCTCACTCCTCTCACTTCTCTAGTCACCACAGCCGGCCCCCTTGTGGGGCCGGCACGACCTCCGTGTAACTATCCGTTCCCAACTCTAACACTTTCCCCCCACGCTCCAGCACGACTCGAGTCGCACAAGAGCTTAGACGAGGCATGCCTGACTCGATCAACCCATGCAAACCAACTAGGATGATCAGCGCCCTCGAGCGGCGGGAGCGGGCCGCGCATCGTAGAGACAGCGACATAGTATTTTCGTATTTTGTCTTAGCGATACACCATGTATGTCCATGCATGATTTTTTTTTTTTTGTTACTGTCGACGGAGAGGGATGGATAAGCAGACCCTCGGCGTAAATCCCTAACAAAAAGACCTAGATGGCAGCTTTGGGTACGACCTAACACAACAACCTATTCATCGATACATGTACTTGTTATTGAAAACCCAATTTAATTTTAGATAGCCTCGAAATTCCATGAGGAGCATATAGAATAATTGACAAAATCCAATGCATGTGGCGGCCATGACAAAGTGGGGGGAAACTTGATCTCAACCAGTGGTGGCGCGGATCTCCTTGGTGACGCTAATGATATATATTGTAGCATGCACACTTCTTTGCTCGTACTATGTTGCATGAGGTAGCGCTTTGTCCCTGAGGAAATCGAATCGATTGGAATTGATGAACCGGGAAGGATCACCGTCGACAATCCGAAGCTAACCGTAAGGAGGGACATCCACTTGTGCCAAGTACGTTGAAGTTGGGACCGGAGGTACTTCACTAGAGGCATGGGCGGAAGCTGCGGTGCTTTAAAGGCGGTGGTATCCAACTCCGAGATATATGTCGTCTTAAGGTATATCAACATCATTGAGGTTGAATCCCTTGGCGACGGGCCGAACAACAAACTTTGTAAAGGGATGTTCGCGAAAGATTTTTGTCCTTCATTTAGGAGCATGCTACAACATGTAGCGTCGTGTGTGTCGACTCGGAAGTTTGGACCATCTCGATTTTCGTAGAATAAGGTAAGACGTGGTGTCCATGTTGAGTACTAGCTCAGTCGTGGAGTACCCAAGTGAGGATAGGAGAGTAAATATTGTATGTCCATCCTTATGGATGTTCTAATTGTGATGCGTCATCTCCCAATATGAACGCATATTGGTACATAGGGACAGAGCTTGTCGAGCAAAGGAACCCAATGATGCAGCCTTCATACGCATTGGGGGTCCGAGGGCAGCGATAACCTTTGATGAGGAACCCACCTTATTGCCAGCATTAATGATGATCATATTTTGCATGCAAGGTTCATGTGACTCGTGCACGAACCCCATTAAGTGAAGAGCTTGCCGCAAAGTGTTGTATCGATTTTCTTAACTTCGGCTACCTTCATGTCGGGCAAAGTAGGAAAATGCGCTAAATTACGCCTCGACAAAGTTACTAGGTGTTGGCAAATCCCAATTACGCGATTGAATAAGGCATGCATTGTTTAGAAGTTCATTCTATCAAGTACGTGCTACAGAGGGTAAGCTCTGGGGGTACCGCGCGTACACACGGTGAAGACGATGATACAGAATTGTCCGCGCAGATCGAGACGGCTCACAACATTTGAAGAGAATGACGCCACATCTTGATTACAAGCGTCCCTCCCGTAGCTGAAGAAAGCCACAAGTGTTGAAGCTCACCTTATAATGTGGTTTTTTTGTTTAAGACTACATACATTAATGTCAGGAAGTTGTGACGAGTACAGTCTTGCAACAGTACATTGCAGGACATTGTACATGTACTCGTTACTAATTCCAATTCGTGCTTGTCCATCGGACGGACGTACAAACGTGGGTACGTCGCTACTGCAATATTCATAAGGGTGCTTATGCATATTGTACGACCAGTACCTCCCGGTACGTACATGTACGCACAATTAATCTAACTAGCCAGATGACGCGCCTACGCGAGTTCTCCGATGCAAAAGGAGCCGCGTCGTGAATCTCAATTCTAGGCAGACCGCGTCTCTGGACAGATGACGACGGTTAGACAGCCCTAACGCTTGACACGTAAGCGGAGCAAGCATGCGTTAGCTACCTGGACAGAAAGCTATTTAAGCCCAGTGCAGTAGAGGGAGGTGACAGAACAATTTAACAATTCCATTGTTCACTCACAACACATACTGCTTTAGTACAGCAGTGAAACATTATCTCTCGACAACATCATTTTGCCATCTTGCAACGACAAAACTAGACATATTAGAACTGATTTGTGCTAGCGTTTAGCTCGAGGAGGCTAACCGCCACACTGGTTTCGGAGCTCTTTGGTCGACGCACGTTTTCGCTACCATTTGATTAGCTCGACGTTGCTTGATTGACTCGATATGGCTTATGTTGGACCTGGACGTTACGTGGTAGTCGTGATTCATGTTGGAGGGAGTGGAGGGACTAAACTGTCGAACGTTAAGCTTGTCTTACAACGTGAGCCTCGTACCGGTAAAACTTGGTTCCCGGTTGGCTATGTCACAGCTAACGAAGAGCATGTTGATGCTGCCGTTCGTGAGTTACATGAGGAAACCGGCTTTACTTTGACTCCAGATGATTTGATGTTGTTGAGTGACGCACATGTTCGAGTTGCGTTGCCTGAAGGACAACATGTTGTTTACGTGTACTCGGCTTATGTTCCCGTTCCGTTCGTGACAAGCCACTTGCGTACTCCTGCTCAGCTCGAGCAGGCTGTTACCGCTCAGTCTACGATTAATCCGGACGGTTCTTACGTCGTCCCGGAAACGCTTGCTATCGGTGGTCTGAATCTTACGCCCGCCAAGACGGGGTTACTTCTTGCTGTGAAACATAAGAGCGAGTTACTTCACTTCGGTTACGTGACTCAATGGGAGACTTTTCGTCGTGCAGTCTATTCGTCTCAAGCACTCTTCCATGACGACACGACTATTCCAAGACAGTTCTTCATGTACCCCCGGTTTTCGTCGGTCGACGCTGGTCTTGTCTGGTAACTAATTCGTGGACATATTAATCGGCTATGTGGTGAAACTCCGACGGATTTACGTGTGGGAATGCCGATGCCTACACCGAACTTGGTTGGACTACTTGTGACCCTTACGGAGACTCAACGCAAGGCTGCGATGAAATCCCCGTTTCAGTCTGGTGGCAATGCCCGTGAATAGGAGGATTGGCTCGAGGCACAACCTCAGCGTTTTCTCTTACTCGGCATTACGGCTGATTCGTACGACTCGGTTATCTGGGTTACGTCACAGTTCTCAGGACATCTGAATGGGTGGTGGCTGAACCGGAAAGACCAAGCTGCTATCCCGTCTACGTTTGACATGCTTGTCGCGGAGTTACGCAAGACTACGTTTCTCCCGAACATCCAAGATGACGCGATTAACGCTATGCTCAACCTTACGCAAGGCAGCATGATGAGTTACGCTCTCTACACCAAGCAGTACAACGACTTCTTACGTCTATCACGTCAGAATCTTACAGCCGATGTGCAGTGCGTGCGCTTTATCAACGGACTGGCAAACTTTACGTTGAAGAATCAAGCGAAGTCACACCGGGCTCAAAAGGGTTACAACATCAATCTGGTGGAGCTGCAAAATTTCTTGAATGATGTCGTAACGGATTCGCCGGAACTCGGTAACATGCGGTCTTCACCTAGCCCGTCTACTCAACCTACACGGAAGCGCAACTCTGACGACCCACTCGTCGGAGCTTCTAAGATCTCGAAGCGCAATGGTGGTGGCCGTGGTCGAGGCCGTGGACGTGGAGGCAATCAAGGTGGAGGTCGTGGTCAACCATCTTCAAACACTGGCCGTATTGACTTCAACGCAATCGCTAATGCAATGACCGCTGAGGAGCGCAAGAGGCACATGGAGGAGGGACTCTGTTTCAAGTGCCACAAGAGGGGACACCGACTATTTCAGTGCCCTGAACTGAAGGGGAAGGCACCTATGGAAGCACCGCAATCCAAGAAGCAATGATGGTGGCAAGGCTTCTTTACCAACGAACATGAGCAGCCGGCTACATCTACTATTCGTCCGGAGACACTATTAGCGACAGAGGTCGTCGATTTACCTTCGACATCTCCGTCGACTACAGTCACGACACCTGCCACTTAAGTCGCATGTCGTCGTCGTCACACAAAGCAGAGACATAGTCGTAAACATGTAACCAGACGTTCGATTGATTGAAAACGGGTTGACTCTGTTTTTGAGCCTCTGCATGCACGATTCAACTTCACACAGGAGGGATGTGCTGATGAGGAGGGTTTAAACTCGCACGGTGACTTACCTCACTGTTCGCCGAGTGACTCGATTCTTGAGAGGGACTTGTCACGAGAACGGGTGTTCATTAATCCACCTTGGGAGTTGGCTGAGCAGATAGCACAGCATTTTGAGGATTGTCGTCGAACATCTCCGACATCTACGATGGCTGTTTTTGTGCAACCGAAATGGGCATAATTCGCTCAACTGACTAAGCACTAGAAACTCTACCAAGAATTCCCAGCGCGGACACAGCTTTTTACTCGCCAGTCACTGGAAAACCCCGCGCAACAAGAGGTGGTTGCTCCAGCTCCTTGGCATGTACAACTATGGTTAGTCGACGCAGATTGTGCGTTTTACGACTTGACATCACCTACAGAATCTGATCAACCCACTTCGGTACATGTACCTCCTGGCGACGCGGAACAGTCCATCGCTACGCTGCGACAATTTTCTCCGCCAGCTACGGCCCTACTTGCTGACCTCACGGAAGCTCGACCGTTAATTCTAACCGAGCTGACTGTGAAACCTCCTGATGGCGGACACCAGATTTCTGGATTAGTGGACTGCGCTGCGACGCTTGATTTCGTATCTGAGAACTTCGTACGACGCTTTGCTTTACAAACTTGAAAGTATGTGACCAAGACACCTGTTCGACTCGCCAACGGACAGCGAGTGACTTCTTCGACAGTCTGTGATGTTACTTTGGAGCTGGCTCGACACGACTTTCACCGGACTTTTTACGTCTTACGTGATTTACGTGATGCTGATTTAATCCTAGGTTTACCATGGCTTGATGACGAACATGCCTCTTTACAGTTTGGTTCAACCCGAGTTTTCACTCTAATGGACGGCATAGCAGTGGAGACTACACTCGAGGAACGGCGCCCTGAGTGTCTGTTGATGTCATCTATTAAGGTTCAGAAACTCATGCGCAAGACGCGCCGCAGCAGGGGACGTCATGCTGAATTATACGTCATTGAACTTACGCCAGTCGCTGACCAACCAACTGACTTTCACACTGGAGAGGAGCTAACTGCAGGACAACGTGACAACTTCCGGTCGTTACTCTACACTGACTTCCCGGAGTTACTGCAACCTGTCGACTCTCCGCATGTAAGCCGACAGTGGGATCATCCCATTGAAACAACTGGCCCGATGCGACGTCAACGGCTTAACAGATTGTCACATGCAGAGCGCGCTGAGCTAAACCGACAGCTCAAAGACGCAGTGGAGGCTGGTCTGATCCGTCCCATCTACATTGAGTTCGGCTCGCCAACTATTTTTGTGCGAAAAGCCGATGGCTCGCTACGACTGTGCATTGACTATCGTGGCCTTAATGAGGTTACGTGTAAAGATGCTTACCCACTTCCGCGTGTGGACGACACGCTGGACGAGCTTAAGGACGCAAACTTTTACACCCACCTCGACCTCGCCTCTGGCTTCTGGCAAGTTCGAGTGCGTGATCAAGACATCCATAAGACGGCGTTTCAGACCCGTGATGGTTTAATGGAATGGGTCGCCATGCCGTTTGGACTGTGCAATGCGCCAGCTACACGTTTCAGCGGATGATGAATGACATACTTCGCGACTTTTTACATGAGTTCGTTATTGTCTACCTCGATGACGTCTGTATCTACAGTCGAACTTTGGAGGAACCTCTAGAACACATGCGTCTCGTTTTACAACGATTCAAGGAGTAGGGCTTGAAGTTACGCCTTAAGAAGTGCTTCCTCGGCCTGCAAGAGATGGAATATCTATCTATACTGTGTCAGCTCGTAACATTTCGGTTTCCACAAAGAAAGTCGAGGCCGTTGCAGACTGGCCAGTGCCCACGACGCAGAAGGAGGTTCGCAGCTTCGTACAGTTCTGCAACTTCTATGCCAGATTTATTCATCATTTCAGCGACCTTACGGCTCCATTGATGGACTTACTGCGGAAGTTCAAGCCACATAAGGTTACGCTGACGCCTGCCTGTTTGGAAGCCTTTGAGACTCTCAAGTTACGGCTCATTTCCGCGCCATGCCTGATCCTTCCGGAGGTCGGCTCGGACGCGACGTTCACCGTGGCTACAGATGCTTCAACAGTGGGGATTGTTGTAGTCGTGTTGCAAGACCAAGGAGGAGGTCTTCAACCAGTCTCTTAGTGGGCGCGTAAGCTAAATCCAGCTGAGCGTTGTACCACTTACTCTGCGTACGACTTAGAAGCTTTGGCCGTATGCGAAGCTGTCAAGCATTGGAGGTGCTATCTTGAAGGATGCTCTAAGTTCCTTGTCGTAACAGACCGCGACACACTGCTATATCTGCTCAGGCAACCGAACAACAGGCTGAACAAGCGGCAAGCAAGATACCTGCGGGATTTGCAACCGTTTGTGGGCTCGATGACACTTCCATATCGCAAGGGAGCTCTGAACGAAGCTGACCCGTTAAGCCGGCGTCCAGACTTCGTACCTCATGCCACAGTTCCGTTATTTTTGGATGGCGAGGTTCCGTCAGACCGAGAATTACGACGGAAGTCCCAGCTGATGTTTGAAGACGCATAGTTAAATTCACTGACTATTAACGCGTTGCAGTTGTGCCCTGAGCTCGCTGATCTCACTCGCGAGGGGTACTCCCAAGACTCGTTTTATGGGGACGAGGGTGAGTGGACGAAAGACAGCCGGATTGAAGCCATAGATGGGTATTTTTGGCGCCTCAATCGCCTCTGTATTCCACAGAAGTCTGAGCTCCGACTGAGATTGATCAGAGAGATGCACGCAAGTTCGTCAGCTGGTCACAGAGGAGTCGCCAGCACTCTTGCTAAAGCGCTCGACAGATTCTGGTGGAAACGACTTCGCCAAGACGTGAAAGATTTTCGTGAACGCTGCGTCGTATGTCGACGAGCAAAGATTCGACCGCAGATGGCTGCGACTCTTTACCCACTACCTGTTCCACCCAGACCGTGGCATACAGTTGGTCTTGACTACTTGACACACTTACATTAGAGCAATGGCTTTAACAGTGTGCTTATTGTAGTAGACCATCTAGCTTGAATGGCCCATTTTCTGCCGTGTACAGAGACTGTTATTGCCGAAGTAACTGCAGCTTTGTTTTTACAAGGAGTCCACCGTTTACTTGGACTACCCCGTGTGCTGATCAGTGATCGCGACCCGAAATTCGTCAGTGGCTTCTGGCAGACTCTTTGGCGACGCCTTGGAACGCGCATGAACATGTCTTCCAATCGACATCCGGAAACATATGGACAGACAGAGCGCGTGAATAGCACGTTTCAGCAACTTCTTCGTTGCTTTTGTTGCTATGATGGCTCTATTTGGACAACGCTACTACCACAAGTGGAATTTGCGTACAACGCCTCGCGTGCACTCGGAATTGAGCACACACCGTTCGAGGCTAATTTTGGATTCTCTCCTGAGGAGCCTCCTGATCTCCTATTCAGCATGGGACCATCAATTCCAGTTTCGCAAGACGCAACAGAACAGTTAAGATTGTTACACGACGTACATACTCTGGTACGCTCGGTGTTACAGCTACACAAAGACGAGATGCAAGCGCGCACATAACCATCTACAGCGCCACACTTTGCTAGAGGAGGCAAGGTGTCAGTCGTCACAGCAAACCTTTTTCTGCGTGGACAACCGAACCGGAAACTCAGAGATAGACAGCTTGGACCTTTTACAGTGGAGGAGCAAATTGGGAAACACAGTTACAGATTGAAACTTCCAGCGACATTAAGCTTACATCATGTGTTCCATGTGAACAATTTACGACCCCGCTCTACCACTCCGCTAACGACCAGCTGTTCCGGTAACGGTACATGAAGGAGACGACGAGGAGTTTGATGTCTCGCACATCTATGCTTTGTGCATCAAGTCGCTACCTGGGCGACGAGGCAAATATCTGCTCTACATTACGCACTTCAGTGATGACGACATTCCACTTGTCTGGCACCGGTTAAACGAAGTACACCGGACAACAACGTTACAAGATTTCTTGGAGACGCCCCAATGGCACAAGTTTGCCAAGACTCAGGCGTACATCGACTTCGTGCACGCTCACCCAACGCGCATTCTTAAGTCCCAATAACTGATTCAGTAAAGGAGCTTAGACCACGGAGGTCTGCCTCGCGGCGGTCTCAAAGATCTGTCAAGAGGGGAAGGGTACGAGTGTGACGAGTACAATCTTGCAACAGTACATTGCAAGACATTATACAGGTACTCGTTACTAATTCCAATTCGTTCTTCTCCATCGGACGGACGTACAAACGTGGGTACGTCGCTAATGCAATATTCATAAGGGTGCTGATGCATACTGTACGACCAGTACCTCCCGGTACGTACTTGTACGCACAGTTAATCTAACTAGCCAAATGACGCGCCTAAGCGAGTTCTCCGATGCAGAAGGAGCCGCGTCGTGAAACTCAATGCTAGGCAGGCCGCGTCTCTGGACATGTGACGACGGTTAGACAGTAAGGCTAGGGATCAGCCATCGATGCATCGTCGATAGTATCATCATCACCTAGTGATAGTGCCATCGATGTGACAGATTGCGACATCCACATCGACACGATGGTAGTAGTGCTCGCATCAATGCCATCAGTTATCAAAATAATTGTAAAATATTGATTATTTAAGCCCGATGTATCGATATATCGTCCCAAATATTGATACATCGGCGACAATATCGGCTTAAATTGCCATCGATGTCGGCATCTCAAACTATCAACGCTATCAACATCGACAATCCAAGATATCAATACCATCAACATCGACGTTGCAAAATATCATCACCATCAACATCGACAAAATTCACTTGATCCCTAGCCTTATTAGACAGCCCTAACGCATGATACGTAAGCGAAGCAACCCGGCGTAAGCTACCTGGACAGAAACCTATTTAAGCCCAGTGCAATATAAGGAGGTGACAGAACCATGTAACACTTCCATTGTTCACTTACAACATATACTGCTAAAGTACGACAGTGAAACATCATCTCTCGACAACATTATTTTGCCATCTTGCAACGAAAGAACTAAACATATTAGAACTTGTTGCGAGACATGGTTTTGTGTGGTAATCAAGTTGCTACACAGCAATGTTGGTCGAGTAGCATCGTGATAGTACGGCTGTGACTTAGCACAATAAGATGATAAGCCAATCAACAATAGAAAGGATTAGGTTGCTGATGGTGGCAAGTTGCTGAGCGTTAAATATCATCTAAAGGCTCAAAATATATGTTGGCGTGTGCTCACCACAAGGTGAGTGCGTGTCCTGTGATAGGCAAGTGCTAGGCACTTGCTGAGGGTGAGATGACACGCAGTGTCACTCACCGAGTGTAAGCATTCCTTATTGCCCCCTCAACTTTGACAGGTTATGGGCCCTCTAGCTGCTAGTTGTTGGAGTCATTTGTCTTGACTGGAACCTAGAGCTTGCTTCTCGAAGAGTGGTAGACCTTTGTGGTGTCGCACGATACGTGAGGTGCGGCTGGCTCACAAAGTGGCTGGCTCTTGCTTGTGTTTGTAGCTTTACTTCGATACCCGGTTGGAAGCGACTTGTTTGTGTCGCTTGGAGCCGGCTTGAACCCCCGAACGCCGTCTCGTGTGACGTGAAGATCGGCTTGCTTTCCTTTGTTATAGCTTGGCGCTTTCTGGAATTTTATTCGCTTCCGGAGCTTGTCACCCGCCAGTTTCTTTTCTCGTGAAAGCCTATAGTGGTCCGGCTGAATTTTTGGAAAGGTATCTTACCACAAGTGTACTAGCACTCATGTACGACGTCACTTGACCGACCTTCTGAGACTCGTTTCTGATTGCCTTGGCTGTATAGACTCCGGGAGTACAGCTGCGTGTTCGGTCAGCCCTTTGTCGTCTCCTTTTCTGAGCGGTGTTGCCCGCCTCTTCACCGGTACTTGGTGCTTTTCTTGTTGGCATTTTTCCTGATTTTCTGGTGCTCTTGCGAGCGCATCCGACGTACCTGCTATGGACTCCGTGAAACTACCCAAGTTCACTGGGGAGAGACGAGATTTTGACGTGTGGAAGAAACGTTTCCGTGCATTTGGCTTGATGCAAAAGTGGGCTCCGGCTTTGTCGTCGGATGGTGCCGCTTCCTCTCAACAACAAGTCGACATGTACTCCACATTGAATCTTGCGCTGCCGGAGGACGACCTTTCCATTATCGAGAATGTTAGCGAGGATGACAAGACCTGCGGCCACACTGCACGGACTGCGTTAGTCAATCATTATGAGGACGATGGTATTTACCGGTGTACGGAACTATTGCAGGACTTGGAGACGCCGCAAGCGGACGGCGAGAGCGGCATTCAATACCTGAAGCGGTTAGTTCGACTGCAACGACAGCTTGCCCGAGTTGGGGACGTCGTCCACGACCGGCGTATCATCATGTAATTGGTGAAGGGCCTGCGCAGCGAATACCACTCCATCACCGACACGTGGGACGTACACGACCTCAGCATGGATACCGTCAAGCGTGATCTTCGTCAAAAGGGCATGCGCATCGAGAGTCGTGCGCAATCACATACAACGGAGCCCCCAACACCTACGGCTTTTGCAGCGTCTCATGATGACTCAACGACTGAACTTTTGAAGCGGCAAGTCTCCGAGCTCCAAGACCAACTGAAATCTCTTCAAGGAGCTGCGACTACTCGTCGTACCTCATATGGCAGAGGCGGAGCGAGAATTTTTCGTGGTGTTTGCTATGTCTGTGGTAAGAAGGGCCATCGCAGGTCCGAGTGCCCCGTCAACAACACCGGAGGTAACTCTGCGCAAGTGGACTCCCGGGTTGCTTTTCCGGCGGTCATGGACGTGACAGCCACCCCTGCGAGGCCATTCTCCGAGGCTCGACACATGTTCGAGCGCGATGGGGAAACGTGGATGTGGTTGGCCGACAGCGGCGCCAGCCATCACATGATTAGTGTACGCCGTGACTTCTGTGAGTATCGAGCGCTCACCGACCGGCTTTGGGTGAAGGGTATCAGCGCCCGCGCTGTTGGAGTGGGCTCGGTCCGCATCATTGTGAAGGCTGAAGATGGAGAGGAGATTCCTGCCACGCTAAAGAATGTGCTCCACGTTCCTGAGCTATCCCGTCGTGCGTCGTGGTCTTACCATCGGCTTTTCAGCCTCACCCAGGCTCGGCGACAAGGTCATTCTGTGGTGTTAGCTGATCCCGTGGACCACCTTCGTCTTCATGCCGGTCATGGTGGTGGCGTGGTGGTTCCGTTGGAGCGCGCGCATTTGTTGGTGT
This sequence comes from Tetraselmis chui, assembly GCA_026401115.1. NCBI lineage: Eukaryota > Viridiplantae > Chlorophyta > Chlorodendrophyceae > Chlorodendrales > Chlorodendraceae > Tetraselmis > Tetraselmis chui. The sequence goes on from JAPMLY010000473.1 coordinate 143,369, forward strand.
GGTTGCCGGCGCGGGTTGCTTCGTCGTATCCTACCGCTTCGGTCGCCACTGCGCCATTGGAAAAACGGTTGTGGCATTCCCGACTCGGTCACCTTGGCGAGTCGCAATTGGACGGGCTCTTGGCCACTCAGGTGGAGGGTGTGGCGTTTTCTGCGTCGGAGAAGTTGGGCTTCTCTGAGGCATGTGATGTGTGTAAGTCGCACGTCCGCCGTATCTCTCGTGAGCCGGCTGGCCGGAACGTTGGTGTCTTTGAGGTCCTCGGCTTAGACTTCTGCGGTCCTATGAGTGTTCCATCCAGGACGGCGGTACAGCTTGTGTGCGGTTGATTTCCGGAGCCGTTTCATGCTGCATGATGCGGTCCGCTCCAAGGATGAGGCTCCCGCCTCGTTCCGTCGCATGTTGACTACCATCCGCTCTCTTGGGCACACGGCTCGTCGTCTTAGGGTGGACAATGACACGGTGTTCTTAGGTGCTGCCATCCGAAACCTCTTGGATGAGTTCAACATCGCTGTGGAGATCACTGCCCCTTACGCGCATTGGCAACATGGCCGGATTGAGCGGCAGTGGGGGACATTGGTCCCGATGGCGCAGTCAATGATCCGGCAAGCCGCGCTGCCTAAATCGTATTGGGCTCTAGCGATGGCCGCTGCGGTGCATGTCCGCAATCGTGTGCATAATAGCGGAGCCGGCGGTGTACCTTTCACCTTGGCGACCGGTAGACGAGCTGATCTGAGCTCCATGCGGGTCTTCGGCTGTCCGGCCTATGTCCACGTTGACAAAGCTCAACGCCACAAACTTGACGATCGCGCGTGGAAGGGTGTCTTTGTGGGCTATGCTTCCGAATCCTCTGCGTGGTTGGTGTACAATCCTGCTACTCGTCGGGTGGTGAGCAGCCGTAACGTGGTGTTCGATGAGGCTCCAGTCCTCTCCATGGGGGAGAGCAATGCGGAGCAACGCACTGATGATGAAGAGGACAGCATCCCGCGCACCATGTGTAGCGAAGAACGGGATACACCTTCGGGGGAGTCGCCGCTACGGGAGTCGCGGCAGCATTCCGGGTCGACGGAAGATGAACGGGACATGCATTCGGGGGAGACTCCACGTCCAAGGTATAATCTTCGATCCACTGCCGCACCACAGCAATGCGTACCCAGTCCAAGGTATAATCTCCGTTCAGCGGGCGCTTCGGGAGATGGATGGACTACGGGAAGTACCGCGGCTATTAAGTCATCCAGCAGCCCGACCGTTCAAGAGCCGGTGTCATACAAGCAAGCGCTGAGGAGTCCCCAATCGGGGGAGTGGGAGGCAGCTATCAAGAGCGAGTACGACTCACTTGTATCTCGGAAAACCTGGACATTGGTCCCTTGTCCTACCGGTCGCAAACTCGTAGATTCCAAGTGGGTGTTCTAGCTGAAGCGCGATGCCAATGGACAGATTGCAAGGTACAAAGCAAGACTTGTGGCTCGCGGGTTTACTCAGGAGAAGGGTGTGGACTACCACGAGACCTTCGCTCCCACAGTGAGGGTGATTTCTATTCGAACGTTGCTCGCGCTTGCTGCTTATAATGATTGGGAGGTGGAGCAGCTTGATGCGGTGACGGCATTTTTGGAGGCCGATATCGAGGAGGAAATCTACATGAGGCAGCCGGAAGGATTCCGTCACTTCGACATCAATGGAGAGGAGCGAGTGTGCTTGTTGAAGAAATCATTGTATGGCCTCAAGCAAGCTCCTAGGAACTGGAATAAGACCATCACAGCATGGCTAGAGGAGTATGGCTTTACTCAATCCAAGGTGGATTCCGGCATTTACGTCTTCATCAAGGAGGGTGAGCTTTATGTCTTGGCGTTGTACGTGGACGACAGCATCATCGTCGGACCAGCGGGTAGCTTCATCGTTGGGTTCAAGTCGGCTTTCGGCGAAAGGTTCAACGTGCAAGACCTCGGTCCAGTGTCTTGGTTGCTTGGCATGACAGTCGAACGTGATCGTGGCAGCCGCACCATCAGGATTGGACAACAACAATACGTCTTAGATATGTTGGAGCGCTTCAACATGATGGGCTGCAAGCCGGTGGGCTCACCTATGGCGGTCGATGCTTTGAGCAATTGTGTGGAGACGTCGACATCAAGGTTGCCTCCCGGTCTAGTGCCGTACCAAAGCTTGATCTGCAGCTTGTTGTACGCTTCCGTAAGCACACGGCCCGACATCACCATGGCTGTCAGCCACCTTAGTAGGTACATGTCCGACCCCTCTCAGTCACATTGGGAGCAAGCCAAGAGGGTGCTCCGCTACCTCAAGGGGACCGCAGATTCGGTCTTGATGTACGGTGGCGCACCCTCATCAAAGGTGGTAGGATGGTCGGATTCTGACAACGCGAGGGATATTGGCGAGCGACGCTCTTGCACGGGGTATGTGTTCATGCTCAACGGTGCAGCGGTGAGCTGGAAAAGTCAGCGGCAACAAAATGTGGCGTTGTCGACAGCGGAGGCAGAGTATATGGCGCTGACTGCGGCCACTCAGGAGGCGATGTTTTTGAAGCAACTTCTCCACGAGTTTCACCAAGACTCCGGGTCTCCCATCACAATTCACGAGGACAATCAGAGTTGTATTGCACTCAGCAATAATAGCATGACGACCGGACGCAGCAAGCACATGGACGTGAGGTACCACTTCTGTCGGGAGAAGGTACAGAGCGGAGACATCGAGGTGCAATATTGTGCGACGGAGAACATGCTTGCTGATGTGCTTACCAAGCCATTAGTGAGTGCAAGGCACGGCAAGTTGTGCAATGCCATCATGGGATTGCCTGCGTAGCAAGGGGGAGTGTTGCGAGACATGGTTTTGTGTGGTAATCAAGTTGCTACACAGCAATGTTGGTCGAGTAGCATCGTGATAGTACGGCTGTGACTCAGCACAATAAGATGATAAGCCAATCAACAATAGAGAGGATTAGGTTGCTGATGGTGGCAAGTTGCTGAGCGTTAGATATCATCTAAAGGCTCAGAATATATGTTGGCGTGTGCTCACCACAAGGTGAGTGCGTGTCCTGTGATAGGCAAGTGCTAGGCACTTGCTGAGGGTGAGATGACATGCAGTGTCACTCACCGAGTGTAAGCATTCCTTATTGCCCCCTCAACTTTGACAGAACTGATTTGTGCTAGCGTTTAGCTCGAGGAGGCTAACCGCCATTAAGTCAAGGTAGATTAACTGCGTTGTCCGTTGATATCGGATTTGTATTCATAGGAGAAACCAACTCGATACATGTAATTGAATATGCATCACTAATCCCACGCCGAACAAATATTTTGTTCATCTCATTCAACACTAACACACCCCCCAATTGCAACGAGTCTAAAACCCACGCTGAAAGCCCGCCTCAGACGAAGTCTCGAGGCCATCTAACCGCCCCGGCGCTCGAAGATCCGATAGAATTTCTGCTCCGAACCACCTCCCACCTCAATCGCCACCGACCCACCGGCCTGGCCTATGCTCCGCAATATTAGACACCGCTCGACCTCTCCCGCTGCGACTCTTAAACATCAAACATCTTACTACTCCCTCCTTACTCGTCCTCAAGGTCATGCCACAAGTCGACTAGCTCACACAGCCGGAAATTTTCCCAAGACCGCAGCTGCGCCGACGGATCACGCTCCCCTATCCCTCGCCGTATCATGGCCACCAACCCACATGTTGTTCCCTCCGAACATGCCGATTAACCCGAGCAAATGGATTGCTCATACGAGACTCGACCCCAAGCAATGGACACTAGTCCCGACGCGCTAGTGGACCATACACCGGCTCGAAAACAGCCGAACATCCCTACCCCGATCGATCCGACTCCGCCTCCCACGTGAGAGGCCATGGCCCGACGATATTTAACATGTCCTTACGTCCAGCCTTACGCGACTACACGAACTTCGCGGACAAGGCTCGACGACACCTCACCAGCCCGGTCGTCCCAAGACCCCTCGCTCAGCCCCCCCCCCCCCCCACCTAATAGTCACGGGCGAACGCTCTATCACGGTCGCAGATGAGGCGGTTGTGCTCAAGGTAAACAACTGGTGAAACCCGGCACCTCCCTCAGTCTCAGCCGCAAAAACCCTACCACGCTGCAGTATATCGCCGCCACTACGAGCCGGTGGGGAGTCAAGGTCGGACCAGAAAAAATCTGCAAATGCTCTCGCCCCGATCAAGGTGCCCCTAACACCCCAGCAAGCCAACGTGAGTCCAACCCCCCCCCCCCCCCCCCCGAAACTTCCGAAACCGACATGATCCGTCTCGGTCGCCGCCAAGCAGCCCAAGAACTGCTCTACAAACATAACCATGCCCACAACGTCTCCGAGCTGCTGACCGACCCCGACGATAGCCCCCGCGAGCCCTCCGTCCAAGGCGCCCCTACCTTGACGAGGAAGAGCGGGGCAGCCACCACCGTTGGCTTGATGGCCAAGAACTACAATACCTCAACACCTACCATGCCCACGATATATTTTGGTCGTCCCTCGCCCATATTTGTGACGAAGGAGTGGACACCACCTTAGACGTTGAAAAAGACGTCTACGAAACCACATAGCATGCTTGGACCACCTACGAAAACGATGAGAGCCCACGTACCCAAGACCAATTATATACGTCCCAAGACAGTCCCTCTTTCAAGTGTTGGAGGTTAGGGACGTCGACAAGCCGTATAGGAACAACAGCGTCGCCCGACCGGAACTGGTCTCCGCGCAACACACCCACTGCATGATCGACGCCATCCACAAGTCAATATTGGCCTCACCTATCGGAGACCGCGACGCACACTTCATAATCTCAGACAGCGATCCCCCCTAAGGCCGAAAAACTAACATCTCTCCTATTGTCGACGAGTCCTTCTACAAGTGGGGGCTCAACTCACGCATGATCGAGACCTCCGGCTTCAAACGCTTGGCTCTATAAACCACCGAGGAGCTAGGCAAGGCCATCACCGACTCCCCAACCCATGACCTCGCCACGGAGTATGACACACTTAGTCACAAGCACATGCTTAACCAATTTACGGCAGCAAGAATCCGCACCTTCCTTTACAGTCCCGACATCAAGTACACTCCGCCGGCTGCGTGACGATCAGCCCGCTAGCAACGCCTCTTGCGCCCACCAACATTTTCGACCCCGGCCTATCCAATACAGCCATGCCGGAGCTACCGAAACTTTCAACTGAAATATCGACAACACCCACGTCGCTATGGAGGAGGACAGTCCCCTCAAGCCGACACCATCTTCCTAGCCACCATCCTCATAGAGGCACCCCTGACCACCGAGTGGCACCTACTAGTTACACATAAACGTCAACAACAACTAATACCCCATTAATTAAATTCAAGCCCACTCACCTAAGAGCTCTTCTGCGGACGCAATACCCCATTCCCTCCGGGCAATGCGATCGGCGACCTCAGAAAAGCGAGACCTCCGCCAACATGAATGCGCTTAACTACGTGATATTGAAGGCCTCCTCCCACGCCACGCCAACGGCAAGATACCTCGCCCCTGCCCTGGTCCGGCGTCTTCAACCCATGCTTTCCATGTGATCCTCACGCGTTGCGTACCTTGCCTCTTATTCTTTTCCAGTCGTCGAAGGCGCCATACTTGACAACACACTACTAATCCATCCACGAACCCGTCCACCCTTTACTACGACCCATTAAGTAACGGGTCGTCTTGAGTAAGTGCTAGCGCCACGACTGCACCTCCGGTAAGACAACGACGGTGGGACGTCTATAATTGCCTCAGCAGCTGTTTCCCATTGGATGCGACTTGAGTGAGCTGCGGATGAGAAGAGGACAATAAGGCATGTCCCTTAGCACAGCGATCGGAGTTAGCGATAGCACTAACTGTAGGTTGTTTCTTTTTACCGTGATGATTGGGGACTTTTCCTCTCAACAATACTTAATGCATCTTATTCCACCTTCTCGTGTTGTCAACACTTGCTTACACTCCCCCATATGGTTTTGCTGATTTAATCGTCACGAGTATCTAGGAATAGGGACCCCGGCCATTAATTTTGTATCCAAATTTTTCCATGCATGGTTGATACAAGAAGGCCCTTAGACAACAACCGTACAACGACGAGCGTGGTCTACATTGTATAAGTCGTTTTATTTTCCGCTATGTACGTCATCACTATCGTCGGCGTGATTGTCACCAATAGCGAACACCTATAGCGAACACCTATAGGTGGAGGGCCAAGACTCCCCCGGAGTCTAGCGTACATATGTGTCCATTAGTAGTCCTACGGAGGGATATGTAAACAAACTCGGCTCGGTGGGAACGGGCCGTGCATCGTGAGGGTCGAGCAACAACTTTCACTTTGCATCCTTGACAAGTGGGCCTATTTTTTTATCAGTCTTGTCTCGATTGCAAAATTGTTTGTACGATGCTAATGCTTAGGCGGGGGCACTGTGGCAATTACTGCGGTTGCTTATAATCATAAGTTCCAAGGAATGGCGGCACACACACAAGGGAGATAGGTATGTCGTTAGGAGTACCTGGTCGAAGAGTACCCGGCCCAATTGTTGCTCTTAAGTGTCTTAAAAGGCTGAGCACTTGATGGCCGTAAGATAACAACCGGTCAATTTTTTTGGTATTGTTGTTGTAAAGCATTTTCAATTGATGGCCTTGCAGGGTTGCCTCTCATGAAGTAAAAATCACCAAATATGGTGACGCTCATGTTGGAGTCGAGGAAGAGAGCAGCACGCCGGGACGTATGGCAAAGGGTCATGAAGAAGTGGCTTGATCCCTTCGGCCATAATATGGAGGATCATGGGTTGCGGTTAAACGCGCAATGGAGGCCTTGTCCGAAAGTTGTCATCCATTACGTTAAGTGCATTGCATGCATTGGTCCCGAGAATACGTAGTGCGGCCACAACGATTGCACTCACGAAGTAGATGGCGCGCGGGGCCGTAGGGTTGATCACTAGGCATGCCATCAATGTGTACACCACATGTGTTGAAGCCGGTGGGTTAACTCGAGAGCGTTGCGCAGCAGAGTCTGACGACAGAATATCCTTGATCGTGATTCAGTCGTCTTCGGCGGCGAGAGCGTCGGTGTCTCATTTATAATAGATGTCTTAGCTCCATGTATGTCGCTTGAAGAATGAGCGGAAATACAAAGGCCTCCATGAGTATATATCTTCTCGTTGGAGCCTTGGCTATGAAGAAGCCCGTCCAGCAGAATTCTTCTGATGGACATTGGAGACCATGTATTGAAATGGGAGTTGGTGTCGATTCAGACACGATGTCGCGCATCGTGAGGCTCGGACTTTTTTCTAATTAAATTACTTGTTATGTTAGTTCGTTCCAGACATCAATACGGTGAGAGGTGGGCTCGGGCTGACTCGCTCGGCGGACATGCACATGTATTTTTGCTTGACAACAAAGTTGGCAACCGAGTAGGGACGGGGGGCCGCCATACTCACTGCCATTATAGCAGTAGACATGATACGCCCAAATATGAAAATAAATATGTGAAAAATTCCATCGAATTCGTTATAAAAACAAGGAAACCGCATTGCATATGAACGAGTCGGAAGTCCTTTTGAGATTATCAACCACCATATTGAGGCTATCGACCATGTGTCAAGATGACTTCCGCCCTTAATGCGTAAACCCATCTACTCTACCCCATGGCAATGTGAATCGAACCGCCGCCTCTATTATTTTCTCCGCTTCCTTTGCCATCTGACGTCTGGAAAGTGACGCTCGTGTCGCAGCCAGCCTCCCGGTGTGAGTGCCATGCTGTGAGTTGTGAGTATCATGGGTAAGATTGTACTTGCCACACTCGCCAACCATATACTCCTCCAGCCCCGCGCCCTCACCATTTCTCGTCAAAACTCGGCAAGCTATATTATGCCCGGTATGCGATATTACAAGTAATGAGGCCGCTACGATGAATGCTCCCGGCTGGGACACTCTAACTACTATGTTTTGTCCAACTACATTTTCCGCGGATAAATTAACATGGTTGAGTAATGTTGCGAGTGCCAAAGCGGCTACATGGATGAACAAACTCACCCTCGTGTGTACGTAATAATGTGCGCTAGCGTGATGGGGGTGTCGATTAGCTTTTGCATGTATCAATGAAATTGGAATTGTTTACAACATGTGCCGGCAAACTAGACCGATTGCTTTCTCTCGGGCCACTCTACTTCGCCATTCTTGACTTATTAGCAACTTGGGCCCGGGTCTCTTCGACTAGGTTCACCTGTCGACACACCTAGCTTCATTGTGTGTCGACGTTCCTCGGGAGTTTAAAAAACTGTAAGCAACCGCAGTAATTGCCCCGGTCCCCCCGCCTAAGCAGTAACAACGTAGTAATTTTGTAATCAAAATTCAGATCTAAAAATAAATCCACTTGTCGAGAAATGCAAAACAAAACTGCTGCTCGACCTTTACGATGCACGGCCCGCTCCCACCGAACCGCGGTGCCGACCGGCCAAGGCCGGTCGGCGTTCGGGAGGGAAGACGGGCCAGCCTAAGCTAGCTCCCGCGTGACTTCGGTCTTGCCGAAGGTAGAAGGGGAAAGGCTGGCAAAAAGCCCCTCTTCGCGCGGTCGCTCGTCGATCCCGCCGCTCCATCCCGTAAACCCCGCCCCAAGGTCTTGCCGCGTCCACCGACGCGACGGTCCTCCTTGTCGAGGTCCCCCGCCACCTCGAGGACAGGTGGGGGGGACCGAGACACACAGACATAGAAAAAATGGGCGCTCCTGCCTCTGCGCCTGAATTTTCCCCGCTCATTTCCTCGGTTTTTTCTGTGTCAGGTACCCAGGTACCTGTCGGTTATTCCGGCATGTGGCCGTACCCTCCCCCCTCTCATCGCGTGTCCACCGAGCAGCCTTTGCTTGAGCGGGGGCCTCCGCGCTCACCCGGGCCCACGCTCAAGGAATCCTAGGATTATGTAGTTCTGTCGGGGTAGTGGGTGTCGAAGAGGGGGGGGGGGGGGGGGGGGGGGGGGGGGGGGGGCAGATCACCGTAGCCGGATCCGGCGGGCCGCGGGCGCCCGGAAATTATACAAAACCCTCCGTGCCGGGTTTTCCGGCGGCACCGACCCAGAGGGTCGTCGCCGCCACATCGGGTCGCTCCTCCCGTCGCGACCGTCCTCCTTCCCGTCCAAGCTAACTCCTCCCCCCGGGAGATGAAGCTTGTCGACGTAGCGGCTCGCTAGTAAGCGCCCTACCCTGGTGTTGCTCCCCAACTAGCTCGACGCCGGGTACGGACATTATTTTAATTTCCGAAAAAGCCCTCCGTACATGGCTTTCCGGCGGCGGCTGATCATAAGGATCGCCGCCGCCTCACATGGCCGCTCCTCCGTCTGCGACTGGCCACCGGCATGTGCTCTGTCTTGCCTCATGTGGCGGTTAGCCTCTGAAAGCTAAACGCTAGCACAAATCTGTTCTAGTCAATTCAATTTTGTCGTTGCAAGATGGCAAAATGATGTTGTTGAGAGGCAATGGTGAAAGATGTTTCACTGCTGTACATAGGCAGTAGATGTTGTAAGTGAACAAAGGAATTGTTTAAAGGTTCTGTCACCTCCCTCTACTGCACTGGGCTTAAATAGGTTTCAGCCCAGACTAATTACGCATGCAAGCTACGCTTACGTGTCAGGCGTTAGGGCTGTCTAACCGTCGTCATCTGCCTCGAGACGCGGCCTGCCTAGCATTGGGTTTCACGACGCGGCTCCTTCTGCATCGAAGAGCTCGTTCTGGCGCGTCATCTTGCTGGTTAGATTAATTATGCATATCTGTACGTACCGGGAGGTACTGGTCGTACTGTAGCATCAGCACCATTACAATATTGCAGTAGCGACGTACCCACGAGTATACGTCCGTCCTGTGGAAAAGCACGAATTGAAATCCGTAACGAGTACATGTACAATGTCCTGCAATGTACTGTTGCAGGACTGTACTCGTCACACTCGTACCCTCCCCCTCTTGACAGATCAATGAGGCCGCCGCGAGGCAGACCTCCGTGGTCTAAGCTCCTTTACTGAAGCAGTTACTGGGACTCAGGAATGCGTGCTGGGTGAGCGTGCATGAAGTCAGTATACGCCTGAGTCTTGGCAAATTTGTGCCATTGAGGCGTCTCCAAGAATTCTTGTAACGCAATTGTCCGGTGTACCTCGTTCAACCGGTGCCAGACAGGTGGAATGTCGTCATCACTGAAGTGCGTCATGAAGAGCAGATATTTGCCTCGTCGCCCAGGTAGCGACTTGATGCACACAGCAGAGATGTGCGAGACGTCAAACTCCTCGCCGTCTCCTTCATGTACAGTCACTGGGACAGCTGGTCGTAGCGGAGCGGTAAAGCAGGGTCGTAAGTTGTTAACATGGAACACATGATGTAAGCGTAGTGTCGCAGGGAGTGCACGCGAAGCGTTGTACGCAAACTCCACTTGCGGTAGAAGTGTCGACCAATCAGAGCCATCATAGCAACAGAAGCAACGAAGAAGCTGCTGAAACGTGCTGTTCACTCGCTCTGTCAACCCGTATGTTTCTGGGTGTCGGCTGGAAGACATGTTCAGACGCGTTCCAAGGCGTCTCCAGAGTGTCTGCCAGAAAGCGCTGACAAATTTCGGGTCGCGGTCGCTGATCAGCACACGGGGAAGTCCATGTAAGCGGTAGACTCCCTGTAAAAACAAAGTGGCAGTTTCTTCGGCAGTAATCGACTCTGTACATGGCAGAAAATGGGCCATTCGAGTTAGATGGTCTACTACAATCAGCACACTGTTAAAGCCGTTGCTCTCAGGCAAGTGTGTCAGGTAGTCAAGACCAACTGTGTGCCACGGTCTGGGTGGAACAGGTAATGGGTAAAGAGTCGCAGCCATCTGCGGTCGAATCTTCGCTCGTCGACACACGACGCAGCGTTCACAAAAATCTTTCACGTCTTGGCGGATTCGTTTCCACCAGAATCTGTCGAGTGCTTTAGCAAGAGTGCTAGCAACTCCTCTGTGACCAGCTGACGAACTTTCGTGCAGCTCTGTGATCAATCTCAGTCGGAGCTCAGAGTTCTGTGGTATACAGAGGCGATTGAGGCGCCAAAAGTATCCGTCTCTGGCTTCTATCCGGCTGTCTCTTGTCCACTCACCATCGTCCCCATAAAACGAATCTTGTGAGAACCCCTCGCGAATGAGATCAGCGAACTCAGGGCTCAGCTGCAGCGCGTCAACAGTAAGTGAATTTAACTGTGCGTCTTCAAACAGCAGCTGGGACTTCCGTCGTAATTCTCGATCTGACGGAACCTCGCCATCCCAAAATAAGGGTACTGTGGCCTGAGGTACGAAGTCTGGACGCCGGCTTAACGGGTCAGCTTCGTTCAGAGCTCCCTTGCGATATGCAAGTGTCATCGAGCCCACAAACGGTTGCAAATCCCGCAGGTATCTTGCTTGCCGCTTGTTCAGCCTGTTGTTCGGTTGCCTGAGCAGATGTCGCAGTGTGTCGTGGTCTGTTACGACAAGGAACTTAGAACAGCCTTCAAGATAACACCTCCAATGCTTGACAGCTTCGCATACGGCCAAAGCTTCTAAGTCGTACGCAGAGTAAGTGTTACCACGCTCAGCTGGATTCAGCTTGCGCGCCCAGTAAGAGACTGGTTGAAGACCTCCTCCTTGGTCTTGCAACAGGACTGCTGCAATCCCCACTGTTGAAGCATCTGTAGCCACGGTGAACGTCGCGTCCGAGCCGACCTCCGGAAGGATCAGGCATGGCGCGGAAATGAGCCGTAACTTGAGAGTCTCGAAGGCTTCCAAACAGGCAGGCGTCAGCGTAACCTTCTGTGGCTGGGACTTCCGCAGTAAGTCCGTCAATGGAGCCGTAAGGTCGCTAAAATGGTGTATAAATCTGGCATAGAAGTTGCAGAACTGTACGAAACTGCGAACCTCCTTCTGCGTCTTGGGCACTGGCCAGTCTGCAACGGCCTCGACTTTCTTTGTAGAAACCGAAATTTTACCGGCTGACACAGTGTAGCCCAGGTATTCCATCTGTTGTAATCCGAAGAAGCATTTCTTAAGGCGTAATTTTAGCCCTTCCTCCTTGAATCGCTGCAGCACTAGACGTAGGTGCTCCAGGTGCTCCTCCAGTGTTCGACTGTAAATGCAGACGTCATCCAGGTAGACTGTCACGAATTTATGTAAAAAGTCGCGAAGAATGTCGTTCATCATCCTCTGAAATGTAGCTGGTGCGTTGCACAGCCCAAACGGCATGGCGACCCATTCCATTAAGCCATCATGGGTCTGAAAAGCCGTCTTGTGAACGTCCTGATCACGCACTCGAACTTGCCAGAATCCCGAAGCGAGGTCGAGGTGTGTGTAAAAATTCGCGTCCTTAAGTTCGTCCAGAGTATCATCCACACGCGGTAGCGGGTAAGCATCTTTACGCGTAACCTCGTTAAGGCCACGGTAGTCAATGCACAGACGTAGCGAGCCATCAGCTTTCCGCACAAAAAGAATTGGCGAGCCGAACTCACTGTAGCTGGGACGGACTAAACCAGCCTCCACTGCGTCTTTGAGCTGTCGATTAAGCTCAGCGCGCTCTGCGGGTGACAATCTGTTTAGACGTTGACGTCGCATTGGGCCAATTGTTTCAATGGGATGATCCCACTGTCGGCTTACATGTGGAGAGTCGACAGGTTGCAGTAACTCCGGGAAGTCATCGAAGAGTAACGACCGGAAGTTGTCACGTTGTTCTGCAGTTAGCTCCTCTCCAGTGTGAAAGTTTGTCGGTTGTTTAGCGGCTGACGTGAGTTCAATGACGTAAAAATCAGCATGACGTCCCCTGCTGCGGCGCGTCTTGCGCATGAGCTTCTGAACTTTCGTAGACGACAGGAGTAGACACTCAGGGCGTCGTTCCTCGAGGGTAGTCTCCACAGCTGTGCCGTCCATTAGTGTAAAAATTCTGGTTGTACCAAACTGTAAAGAGGCATGTTCGTCATCAAGCCATGGTAAACCCAGGATTAAATTAGCATCACGTAAATCACGTAAGACGTAAAAAGTCCGGTGAAATTCGTGGCGAGCCAGCTCAAAAGTGACATCGCAGACTGTCGTAGAAGTCACTCGTTGTCCGTTAGCGAGTCGAACTGGAGTCTTACTTGCAGACTTCCGAGTCTGTAAAGCAAAGCGTCGTACAAAGTCCTCTGACACAAAATCAAGCGTCGCAACGCAGTCCACTAATCCAGAAATTTGGTGTCCGCCATCAGGAGTTTTCACAGTCAGCTCAGTTCGAATTAACGGGCGAGCTTCTGTGAGGTCAGTCAGTAGGGCTATAGCTGGCGAGGAAAATTGTTGCAGCGTAGCGATGGAAGGTTCCGCGTTGTCTGCAAGTACATGTACCGAGTCGGGTTGATCAGGTGCTGTAGGTTCTGGTGAGTCGTTAAACGCACAATCTGCGTCGACTAACCACAGTTGTACAGGCCAAGGAGCTGGAGCAACCACCTCCTGTTGCGCTGGGTTCTCCAGTGACTGACGAGTAAAAAGCTGTGTTCTCGATGGGAATTCTTGGTAGAGTTTCCAGTGCTTAGTCACTTGAGTAAACTTTGCCCACTTCGGTAGTACAAATACAGCCATCGTAGATGTCGGAGATGTTCGACGACAATCCTCAAAATGCTGGGCAATCTGCTCAGCTAACTCCCAGGGTGGGTTGATGAACACCCTATCTCCTGACAAATCTCTCTCTAGAATCGAGTCACTCGGCGAACAGTGAGGTAGGTCACCGTGCGAGCTTAGACCTTCATCATCAGCATATCCCTCCAATGTGAAGTCAAATCGTGTATGCAGAGGGTCAAAGACTGAGTCAACCAGTTTCCAATCAATTGAACGTCTGGTTACAGGTTTACGACTCTGTCTCTGCTTAGTCTGACGACGACGACCTGCCACTAGTGTTACATGTGTCGCGACTGTAGTCGATGGAGATGCCGAAGGTGTTTCGACGACCTCTATCGCTAACAATGTTTCAGAATGAACAGTAGATGTAGCCGGCTGCTCCAGTTCATTAGTAGAACAGCCTTGCCACCATCATTGCTTCTTAGGTTCCATCGGTGCCTTGCCCTTGAACTCCGGGCATTGGAACAGTCGGTGTCCCTTCTTGTGGCACTTGAAGCAGAGTCCCTCGTCCATGTGTCGCTTACGCTCCTCAGCTGTCATCGCATTTGCGAGTGTGTTAAAATCTTCGCGGCCAGATGTTTGACCACGTCCGCCATTGTTGCCACCACGACCACCATTGTTGCCACCACCACGTCCACGTCCGCGGCCACGACCACGGCCACCTCTATTACGTTTCCAGACGTTAGAGGCTTCCTCGAGAGGGTCATCAAAGTTGCGCTTGCGTGTAGGCTCGGCAGATGGACCAGCAGCAGACCTCGCATTGCTGAGTTCCGGCGAGTCTGTCACGACGTCATTCAAAAAGTTTTGCAGCTCCACCAGCGTAATCTGGTACCCCCTCTGAGCTCGGTGTGACTTTGCCTGGTTCTTGAGCGAAGTGTTCGCAAGGCCATTAATGAAGCGTACACACTGTACACTAGCTGTCAAATGTTCTCGAGACCGACGTAAGTAGTCGTTGTACTGCTTGGTGTAGACCGCGTAACTCATCGTGTTGCTCTGCGTAAAGCTTAGCAAAGCGTTAATTGCGTCGTCCTTGATGTTCGAAAGAAACATTGTCTTGCGTAACTCCGTAACAAGCTCGTCGTACGTAGCTGGAATTGGAGGCTGAGTTTTCCGGTTCAACCACCACCCATTCAGATGTCCAGCAAACTGTGAAGTAACCCAGATAACTGAGTCGTACGAGTCAGCCGTAATCCCAAGCATGAGAAAACGCTGAGGCTGAGCTTCAAGCCAATCCTCCAGTACATGAGGTACTTGACCATTCTGATTCGGTGAATTAATTGCAGCCTTACGCTGAGTCTCCGTGAGGGTTACAGGTAGTCCAACCAAGTTGTGGGTAGGCATAGGCATTCCCACTCGTAAATCCGTAGGTCCTTCACCAGTCAGTCGATTGATGTGTCCACGAATCAGCAGCCAGACAGAACCGGAGTCGACCGTTGTAAACCGGGAGTACATGTGGAGCTGTCTCGGGATAGACGCGTCATCAAACAAGACTGGAGCGTGTTGAACAACAGCTCGATAAAAAAGTTCCCACTGAGTCACGTAACCAAAGTGAAGTAATTCACTCTTGTGCTTCTCAGCACGAAGTAATCCCTTCTGTGCGGGCGTAAGTGTCAGATCGTCGATGTTGATGGTTTCCGGGACGACGTAAGTGCCATCCGGATTAACTGTCGACTGTGCTAAAACAGCCTGCTCAACCTGAGCAGGTGTGCTTAAGTTGTTCGTAGCAAACAGGACAGGAATAGAAGCAGAGTACACGTAGACAAGCTGTCGTCCTTGAGGTAGCGTAACAACAACAGGTTCACCACTCAACAGTGTTAAATCATCCGGTGTCAAAACAAGACCGGTCTCCTCGTGTAACTCGCGAACAGCAGCGTCGACAGGCTCTTCGTTAGGTAAGACAGAGCCGGCTGGGAACCAAGTTTTGCCAGAACGAGGCTCACGCTGTAACACCAACTTCAAGTCCGACGGTTTAGTTCCTCCAACGTGAATTACCAACACCACGTAATGTCCGGGTCCTAGAGAAGCCATCTCAACTCAGTCAAGCAACGTCGAGCGAATCAACGAGCAACGAAAGCGTGCGTCGACCAAAGAGCTCCGAAACCAGTGTGGCGGTTAGCCTCTGAAAGCTAAACGCTAGCACAAATCTGTTCTAGTCAATTCAATTCTGTCGTTGCAAGATGGCAAAATGATGTTGTTGAGAGGCAATGGTGAAAGATGTTTCACTGCTGTACATAGGCAGTAGATGTTGTAAGTGAACAAAGGAATTGTTTAAAGGTTCTGTCACCTCCCTCTACTGCACTGGGCTTAAATAGGTTTCAGCCCAGACTAATTACGCCTGCAAGCTACGCTTACGTGTCAGGCGTTAGGGCTGTCTAACCGTCGTCATCTGCCTCGAGACGCGGCCTGCCTAGCATTGGGTTTCACGACGCGGCTCCTTCTGCATCGAAGAGCTCGTTCTGGCGCGTCATCTGGCTGGTTAGATTAATTATGCATATTTGTACGTACCGGGAGGTACTGTTCGTACTGCAACATCAGCACCATTACAATATTGCAGTAGCGACGTACCCACGAGTATACGTCCGTCCTGTGGAAAAGCACGAATTGAAATCCGTAACGAGTACATGTATAATGTCCTGCAATGTACTGTTGCATGACTGTACTCGTCACACTCACCCCTCGGGAAGGTTCGACGGGCACATGGCTGGTCGACGGCTAGCGAGCGCCCTTTCATGGCGCTGCTTCCCGGCTGGCCACCACCTGCTCCAACACCCGCTTCCCACCGCTGATCCGGCCGTAGCCTCCTCGCCATCAAACGTTGCCGTAGTACATGCCCCACCCCTCAAAGTAAGACTGTATTCAGGAGTATATGTATGTGAAAAAACATATCGGACGGCCCGAGCGGGAGATCTTGGTGCCGGTATCGCACAAATATTATTTTTTTCAAAAGCCCTATGCACAGGGCTTTCCCGACAGCTGCTGATCTTGCGGATCGAGCGGTCGGCCCTCTTAGCCCCCTACCGTGCCAAGCATGGCACGGCTACAGGGTTTCCGGCGCCCACCACGGGGAGGT
Organism: Tetraselmis chui; assembly: GCA_026401115.1. Lineage (NCBI taxonomy): Eukaryota > Viridiplantae > Chlorophyta > Chlorodendrophyceae > Chlorodendrales > Chlorodendraceae > Tetraselmis > Tetraselmis chui. The sequence continues at coordinate 160,058 of JAPMLY010000473.1, forward strand.
GAGGGGATGCCGACGGGCCTACGAGCGCACCCCCCTCCGGGGCCGCCGCCGCTGCGCCGCCGGCGGGCGCCATGTACCAATGAGATACTTGTAATGCAGCCGCGACCCCATCACATCGCTACCAACCGTCTCGGCGAGTGTGAACTAGGCGGGCATAATAATACATTCAATAATACTTTCAGAACTACTTGCGAGGTGGTTAAGGTTGCGGATACCGGTCCATCGTCGAATCTATTTGACGGATGGTATGCGCCCGTCTACTCACATATTCGCCTAGGTGGTAGACCCACCTGCCACTACCATTACCACCGCCGAGATGGGCGGGGCCGCGCTGAATTGAAAAGATGCGTGGGGGAAATAGTACTAAGAACGCGACATCATACGGGTGCAATATTGATTGGAAAATGGAGCCATGCATAGCGCGACTAAAATGTCAACAATGCGTCGTTTTACCGCCTCCGTGACTTTCGTGGCAATTTGGCTGGTGCGCATTTTTAAGTTCAATGTAATGAACGACATTTCGTAATATTAGGAGGGCATACTTTGTTATCGACAATATTGGGATTGCGTTCGGACGCAACTGGTAATAAGGGAGTCTACACTACAGTGTGGCCAAACTTCAAAGGACGTCTATGGTTGTCGGGCTCATCCATGTGGGACAGAAGCTTTGGATTATGCCTCATCCATAAAGCATGCGTGCGGGTGCTCTCACGAGCAACCATCGGCGGATGCGGAACATGTGTAATATTCCCATCAAATCAATGGTCGTGTGAGGGGCTCCGGCTCATCGGTAGCGCGGTCATCCAAGCACAGTATCCCCTAACATGTAAGTTCTAACGCGCACATCGACGTGTCGGTGTCCTTGCCCTTCATTATCGAAGTGTCGGCTTTGATAGACAAAGGGCATGTGGTCACATCACCGCCCAAATGTTTCTCAACAAACGTCTCCATTGGAATATCATAATACATTTTACATAGTCTATTAAGCTTATGATACGGGACTGGTAGTTTTGCATGGAGACGCACGGGGTGACACCCAATTTGAGATCTTGAAGTTAGTTAAAGCAAGAATTAGGGCTCCATTAATTGTCCAATTGTTTTGATTACTTGTGACCATCGCCATACTTTGATTTTGTCACACTTTCTTGGACTTTTCACCATTCAACGAATGGCACCACATGTTGTAAACTTGAACTACATGTAAGCAACAAACGTTGAACGGTCGAAAATCACACCACTAAGATATAGCCGAATAATAAAGCCCCGTAATATATCAGCCACCTCGGGTAACGACATGGAGGCGCAGGCGGCACTTAGTAGACTCGGCGTTTTACATTGCAGGAGACCCAAAATAGTCGCCGCTGTCGGCCTAGGCACCTGCGCGTTCAAGGAGACGAGCGACTTCCGATTTTAAACAAAATCGCCATTGCCGACTTTGCAAATATCCTTTCGTACGTCAACCAAGAGTGAAAACATGAATGACAACATTTCCCGACAAGGCAGGTTAATTACTCATCGCCCACTCCAATCTATCCAAAGTTAAGATAGTAAAACGATTTTCGAGTTATAGATGGCATGAAAACCAAATCTCGAGTAGATGAGTGGGAGTATTCAAGAAGTGAAACCAACATTTCACATTCATATTTGCTATGAGACAGACGTATACCATTGTGATGGCACGCAACGCATATGGCAGCCCAAGACAAGGAGCAACGTGCGAGCCCGAGGAGCTGCAATGAAGTGCGAGAAAGTATTTCGAGCTTTGCAACCACGATTGCGGTTACATACATACATACATACATACATACATACATACATACATACATACATACATACATACATACATACATACATACATACATACATACATACATACATACATACATACATACATACATACATACATACATACATACATACATACATACATACATACATACATACATACATACATACATACATACATACATACATACATACATACATACATGCATACATACATACATACATACATACATACATACATACATACATACATACATACATACATACATACATACATACATACATACATACATGCATACATACATACATACATACATACATACATACATACATACATACATACATACATACATACATACATACATACATACATACATACATACATACATACATACATACATACATACATACATACATACATACATGCATACATACAAACATACATACATAAATATATACATGCATACCTACATACATACATACATACATACATACATACATATACATACATATACATACATACTTACATACATAAACATACATCAAACACATATGAAATACGTACATACATACATATATACATACATACATACATATATGCATACGTACATACATACATACATACATACATGCATACATACATACATACATACATACATACATACTTACATACATACATACATACATACATACATACATACATACATACATACATACGTACATACATACATACATACATACATACATACATACATACATACATACATACATACATACATACATACATACATACATACATACATACATACATACATACATACATACATATAATTATACAAACATACATAAACATACATCAAACACATATGAAATACGTACATACATACATACATAAACATACATCAAACACATATGAAATACGTACATACATACATACATACATACATACATACATATATGCATACATACATACATACATACATACATGCATACATACATACATACATGCATACATACATACATACATACATACATACATACATACATACATACATACATACATACATACATACATACATACATACATACATACATACATACATACATACATACATACATACATACATACATACATGCATACATACATACATACATACATACATACATACATACATACATACATACATACATACATACATACATACATACATACATACATACCTACATACATACTTACATACTTACATACTTACATACATACATACATACATACATACATACATATACATATATACATACTTACATACTTACATACATAAACATACATCAAACACATATGAAATACGTACATACATACATACATACATACATACATGCATACAGACATACATACATACATACATGCATACATACATACATACATTCATACATACATGCATACATACATATATACATACAAACATACATAAACATACATCAAACACTTATGAAATACGTACATACATACATACATACATACATACATACATACATACATACATACATACATACATACATGCATGCATACATACATACATAAATACATTAAAATACATCCACATACAACCATACTCACATACATACATACATAAATACATACATACATACATACATACATATACATAAAGTCATCATATACATATAAATTACGTACGTACATACACACATACATACATACATACATACATACATACATACTTACTTACGCATACATACATACAGACTACACACATACACAAACATCCATTCCTACACAAATAAATGCATACATACATACATACATACATACATACATACATACATACATACATACATACATACATACATACCGACATACATACATACATACATGCATACATACAAACATACATACATACATACATACATACGTACATGCATACATACATGCATACATGTATACATACATACTTACATACATACATACATACATACATACATGCATACATACATACATACATACATACATACTTACATGCATACATGCATACATACTTACATACTTACATACATACTTACATACATACATACATACATATGTGACGAGTACAGTCCTGCAACAGTACATTGCAGGACATTGTACAGGTACTCGTTACGGATATCAATTCGTGCTTTTCCACAGGATGGACGTATACTCGTGGGTACGTCGCTACTGCAATATTGTAATGGTGCTGATGCTACAGTACGACCAGTACCTCCCGGTACGTACAGATATGCATAATTAATCTAACCAGCCAGATGACGCGCCAGAACGAGCTCTCCAATGCAGAAGGAGCCGCGTCGTGAAACCCAATGCTAGGCAGGCCGCGTCTCGAGGCGGATGACGACGGTTGAGCAGCACTAACGCCTGACACGTAAGCGTAGCTTGCAGGCGTAACTAGTCTGGGCTGAAACCTATTTAAGCCCAGTGCAGTAGAGGGAGGTGACAGAACCTTTTAACAATTCCTTTGTTCATTTACAACATCTACTGCCCAAGTACAGCAGTGAAACATCTTTCATCAATTGCCTCTCGACAACATCATTTGTCATCTTGCAACAACAGAACTAGACAGACTAGAACAGATTTGTGCTAGCGTTTAGCTTTCAGAGGCTAACCGCCACACTGGTTTCGGAGCTCTTTGGTCGACGCACGCTTTCGTTGCTTGTTGATCTGCTCGAAGTTGTTTGCTTGAGTCGAGATGGCTTCTCTCGGAGCTGGACATTACGTGGTTTTGGTAATTCACGTCGGAGGAACTAAATCGTCGGATTTGAAGTTGGTGTTTCAGCGTGAGCCTCGTACTCGTAGAACTTGGTTCCCTGATGGCTCTGTTTTACCTAACGAAGAGCCAGTCGACGCTGCTATTCGCGAGTTACACGAGGAGACCGGTCTTGTTTTGACACCGGATGATTTAACGCTGTTGAGTGGTGAACCTGTTAACGTTACGCTACCTCAAGGACGACAGCTTGTCTACGTGTACTCTGCGTCTATTCCTGTCCTGTTTGCTACGAACAACTTACGTACACCTGCTCAGGTCGAGCAGGTTGTTTTGGAACAGTCGACAGTTAATCCGGATGGCACTTACGTCGTCCCGGAATCCATCAACATTGACAGTCTGACACTAACGCCCTCACAGAAGGGGTTACTTCGTGCTGAGAAGCACAAGAGTGAGTTACTTCACTTTGGTTACGTGACTCAGTGGGAATCTTTCTATCGAGCAATGACACAACATGTTCCAGTCATGCATGAAGACACGTCTATCCCGAGACAACTCCACATGTACCCCCGGTTTACGACGGTCGACTCTGGTTCTGTCTGGCTGCTGATTGTTGGACACATCAACCGACTGACTGGAGTGGGACCTACAGATTTACGAATGGGAACACCGATGCCTACCCAAAACTTTGCTGGACTATCTGTGACTCTTACGGAGACTCAGCGTAAGGCTGCAATTACTTCGCCGTACCAGAATGGTCAAGACCCACCTGTACTGGAGGATTGGCTCGAAGCTCAGCCTCAGCGTTTTGTAATGCTTGGAATTGCAGCTGACTCGTACGATGCAGTGTTCTGGGTTACTTCACAGTTTTCTGGACTCCTTGGTGGATGGTGGTTGAACCGGAAAAATCAGCCTCCAATTCCATCTACGTACAACGAGCTTGTTGCGGAGATACGCAAGTCTACGTTTCTTCCGAACATTCAGGACGATGCAATTACCGCTTTGCTAAGTTTTACGCAGAGCAACACGATGAGTTACGCGCTTTTTACTAAGAAGTACAACGACTACTTACGTCGTTCTCGTCAAGACCTGACAGCTGAGTTACAGTGTGTACGCTTCATTACTGGCCTTGCAAACGTGGACCTCCAGAGACTGGCTAGATCACACCGAGCTCAACTAGGTTACCGGATTACGCTCGTCGAGTTACAAAACTTTCTGAATGACGTCGTGACAGACTCGCCGGAACTAGGCAATGCAAGGTCTGCTGCTGGACATTCTACCCAGTCCTCTCGCAAGCGCAACCTTGAAGACCCTTTTGAGGAAGCCTCTAACGTCTAGAAACGTAACAAGGGTGGCCGTGGACGAGGCCGCGGACGTGGACGTGGAGGTGGTAACAATGGTGGTCGTGGTGGCAACAATGGTGGACGTGGTCAAACATCCGGCCGCGAAGATTTTAATTCTATCGCAAATGCAATGACAGCAGAGGAGCGTAAGCGACACATGGACGAAGGACTCTGCTTCAAGTGCCACAAGAAGGGACATCGTTTGTTCCAATGCCCGGAGTTCAAAGGCAAGGCACCAATGCAACCTAAGAAGCAATGATGGTGGCAAGGCTGTTCTACAAATGAACTGGAGCAGCCGGCTACATCTACTGTTCATTCTGAGACACTGCTAGCGACAGAGGTCGTCGAGAAACCTTCGGCATCTCCATCGACTACAGTTGCGACACCTGTAACGCAAGTAGCAGGTCGTCGTCGTCAGACTAAGCAGAGACAGAGTCGTAAACCTGTAACCAGACGTTCAGTTGATTGGAAACTGGTTGACTCAGTCTTTGACCCTCTGCATGCACGATTCAACTTCACGTTGGAGGGATGTGCTGATGATGAAGGTCTTAACTCGCACGGTGACTTACCTCACTGTTCGCCGAGTGACTCGATTCTAGACAGAGACTTGACAGGAGAGAGGGTGTTCATCAACCCACCCTGGGAGTTAGCTGAACAGATTGCGCAGCATTTTGAGGATTGTCGTCGAACATCTCCGACATCTACGATGGCTGTATTTGTACTACCGAAGTGGGCGAAATTTACTCAGGTGACTAAGCACTGGAAACTCTATCAAGAATTCCCAGCAAGGACACAGCTTTTTACACGTCAGTCACTGGAGAATCCAGCGCAACAGGAGGTGGTTGCTCCAGCCCCTTGGCCTGTACAGCTGTGGTTAGTCGACGCAGATTGTGCGTTTAACGACTTTTCAGAATCTACAGCACCTGATCAACCCGACTCGGTACCTGTACCAACAGACGACTCGGAACAGTCCATCGCTACGCTGCAACAATTTTCCTCGCCAGCTACAGCACTACTGACTGACCTCACGGAAGCTCGCCCGTTAATTCGAGCTGAGCTGTCTGTGAAAACTCCTGATGGCGGACAACAAATTTCTGGATTAGTGGACTGCGCTGCGACACTTGATTTTGTGTCAGAGGACTTTGTACGACGCTTTGCTTTACAGACTCGGAAGTCTGCGAGTAAAACCCCAGTTCGACTCGCTAATGGACAACGAGTGACTTCTACGACAGTCTGCGACGTCACTTTTGAGCTGGCTCGACACGAGTTTCACCGGACTTTTTATGTCTTACGTGATTTACGTACAGCTGATTTAATCCTGGGTTTACCATGGCTTGATGACGAACAGGCCTCTTTACAATTTGGTACAACCAGAATTTTTACACTGATGGACGGTACAGCTGTGGAGACTACACTCGAGGAACGACGCCCTGAGTGTCTGCTACTGTCATCTACGAAAGTTCAAAAGCTCATGCGCAAGACGCGCCGCAGCAGAGGACGTCATGCTGATTTTTACGTCATTGAACTTACGTCAGTCGCTGAACAAACGCCAGACTTTCACACTGGAGAGGAACTAACAGCAGAACAACGTGACAACTTCCGGTCGTTACTTTTTGAAGACTTCCCGGAGTTACTGCAACCTGTCGACTCTCCGCCAGTAAGCCGACAGTGGGATCACCCCATTGACACAACTGGCCCGATGCGACGTCAACGTCTGAACCGACTGTCACCGGCAGAGCGCGCTGAGCTTAATCGACAGCTTAAAGACGCAGTGGAAGCTGGTTTATACGCCCCAGCTACAGTGAGTTCGGCTCGCCAATTCTTTTTGTGCGAAAGGCTGATGGCTCGCTACGACTGTGCATTGACTACCGTGGCCTTAACGAGGTTACGCGTAAGGACGCCTACCCACTTCCGAGAGTGGATGACACACTGGACGAACTTAAGGACGCGAATTTTTACACACACCTCGACCTCGCTTCTGGATTCTGGCAAGTTCGAGTGCGTGATCAGGACGTTCACAAGACGGCTTTTCAGACCCCTGATGGCTTAATGGAATGGGTCGCCATGCCGTTTGGGCTGTGCAATGCACCAGCCACTTTTCAGAGGATGATGAACGACATTCTTCGCGACTTTTTACATAAGTTCGTGACAGTCTACCTGGATGACGTCTGTATCTACAGTCGAACTCTGGAAGAGCACCTGGAGCACCTACGTCTAGTGCTACAGCGATTCAAGGAGGAAGGGCTGAAATTACGCCTTAAGAAATGCTTTTTCGGATTGCAAGAAATGGAGTATCTGGGCTACACTGTGTCAGCCGGGAAAATTTCGGTTTCCACAAAGAAAGTCGAGGCCGTTGCAGACTGGCCAGTGCCCAAGACGCAGAAGGAGGTTCGCAGTTTCGTACAGTTCTGCAACTTCTATGCGAGATTTATACACCATTTTAGCGACCTTACGGCTCCATTGACGGACTTACTGCGGAAGTCCCAGCCACAGAAGGTTACGCTGACGCCTGCCTGTTTGGAAGCCTTCGAGACTCTCAAGTTACGGCTCATTTCCGCGCCATGCCTGATCCTTCCGGAGGTCGGCTCGGACGCGACGTTCACCGTAGCTACAGATGCTTCAACAGTGGGGATTGCAGCAGTCCTGTTGCAAGACCAAGGAGGCGGTCTTCAACCAGTCTCTTACTGGGCGCGTAAGCTGAATCCAGCTGAGCGTGGTAACACTTACTCTGCGTACGACTTAGAAGCTTTGGCCGTATGCGAAGCTGTCAAGCATTGGAGGTGCTATCTTGAAGGCTGTTCTAAGTTCCTTGTCGTAACAGACCACGACACACTGCGACATCTGCTCAGGCAACCGAACAACAGGCTGAACAAGCGGCAAGCAAGATACCTGCGGGATTTGCAACCGTTTGTGGGCTCGATGACACTTGCATATCGCAAGGGAGCTCTGAACGAAGCTGACCCGTTAAGCCGGCGCCCAGACTTCGTACCTCAGGCCACAGTACCCTTATTTTGGGATGGCGAGGTTCCGTCAGATCGAGAATTACGACGGAAGTCCCAGCTGCTGTTTGAAGACGCACAGTTAAATTCACTGACTGTTAACGCGTTGCAGCTGAGCCCTGAGTTCGCTGATCTCATTCGCGAGGGGTTCTCACAAGATTCGTTTTATGGGGACGATGGTGAGTGGACAAGAGACAGCCGGATAGAAGCCAGAGATGGGTACTTTTGGCGTCTCAATCGCCTCTGTATTCCACAGAACTCTGAGCTCCGACTGAGATTGATCACAGAGCTGCACGAAAGTTCGTCAGCTGGTCACAGAGGAGTTGCTAGCACTCTTGCTAAAGCACTCGACAGATTCTGGTGGAAACGAATCCGCCAAGATGTGAAAGATTTTTGTGAACGCTGCGTCGTGTGCCGACGAGCGAAGATTCGACCGCAGATGGCCGCGACTCTTTACCCATTGCCTGTTCCACCCAGACCGTGGCACACAGTTGGTCTTGACTACTTGACACACTTGCCTGAGAGCAACGGCTTTAACAGTGTGCTGATTGTAGTAGACCATCTAACTCGAATGGCCCATTTTCTGCCATGCACAGAGTCGATTACTGCCGAAGAAACTGCAACTTTGTTTTTACAGGGAGTCTACCGCTTACATGGACTGCCCCGTGTGCTGATCAGCGACCGCGACCCGAAATTTGTCAGCGCTTTCTGGCAGACACTTTGGAGACGCCTTGGAACGCGTCTGAACATGTCTACCAGCCGACACCCAGAAACAGACGGACTGACAGAGCGCGTGAACAGCACGTTTCAGCAGCTTCTTCGTTGCTTCTGTTGCTATGATGGCTCTGACTGGTCGACACTTTTACCGCAAGTGGAGTTTGCGTACAACGCTTCGCGTGCACTCGGAATTGAGCACACACCGTTCGAGGCTAACTTTGGTTTTTCTCCTGAGGAGCCTCCTGACCTGCTCTTCAGCATGCGACCATCAATTCCTTTTTCGCAAGACGCAACAGAACGGTTGAGATTGTTACAGGAAGTGCACACCCTGGTACGCTCAGTGTTACAGCTACACAAGGACGAAATGCAAGCGCGCACAGAACCGTCTACAGCGCCACACTTCGCTAAGGGAGACAAGGTGTCAGTCGTCACAGCAAATCTTTTTCTCAGAGGACAACCGAACAGGAAACTCAGAGACAGACAGCTTGGCCCTTTTTCAGTGGAGGAGCAGATTGGAAAACACAGTTACAGATTGAAACTACCAGCGACAGTACGCTTACATCCTGTGTTCCACGTTAACAACTTAAGACCCTGCTCTACCGCTCTGCTACGACCAGCTGTCCCGGTGACTATCCTGAAGGAGACGACGAGGAGTTCGACGTCTCTCACATCTCTGCTGTGTGCATCAAGTCGTTACCTGGACGACGAGGCAAATATTTGCTCTTCATGACGCACTTCAGTGATGACGACATTCCACCTGTCTGGCACCGTTTGAACGAGGTGCATCGAACAGTTGCGTTACAAGAATTTTTGGAGACGCCCCAATGGCGCAAGTTCGCCAAGACTCAGGCGTACATTGACTTTATGCACGCTCACCCAGCGCGCATTCCTGAGTCCCAGTAACTGCTTCAGTAAAGGAGCCAAGAACCACGGAGGTCTGCCTCGCGGCGGCCTCATTGATCTGTCAAGAGGGGGAGGGTACGAGTGTGACGAGTACAGTCCTGCAACAGTACATTGCAGGACATTGTACAGGTACTCGTTACGGATATCAATTCGTGCTTTTCCACAGGATGGACGTATACTCGTGGGTACGTCGCTACTGCAATATTGTAATGGTGCTGATGCTACAGTACGACCAGTACCTCCCGGTACGTACAGATATGCATAATTAATCTAACCAGCCAGATGACGCGCCAGAACGAGCTCTCCAATGCAGAAGGAGCCGCGTCGTGAAACCCAATGCTAGGCAGGCCGCGTCTCGAGGCGGATGACGACGGTTGAGCAGCACTAACGCCTGACACGTAAGCGTAGCTTGCAGGCGTAACTAGTCTGGGCTGAAACCTATTTAAGCCCAGTGCAGTAGAGGGAGGTGACAGAACCTTTTAACAATTCCTTTGTTCATTTACAACATCTACTGCCCAAGTACAGCAGTGAAACATCTTTCATCAATTGCCTCTCGACAACATCATTTGTCATCTTGCAACAACAGAACTAGACAGACAAGAACAGATTTGTGCTAGCGTTTAGCTTTCAGAGGCTAACCGCCACACATACATACATACATACATACATACATACATACATACATACATACATAAACATACATCAAACACATATGAAATACGTACATACATACATACATACATACATACATGCATACATACAAACATATATACATTAAAATACATCCACATACAACCATACTCACATACATACACACACACAAATACATCTATACTTACATACATACATATACATAGAGTCATCATATACATATAAATTACGTACATACATACATACATACTTACATACATACATACATACATACTTACATACATACATGCATACATACATACATACATACATACATACATACGTACATACATACATACATACCTACATACCTACATACATACTAACATACTTACATACTTACATACATACATACATACATACATACATACATACATACATACATATACATACATACATACTTACATACATAAACATACATCAAACACATATGAAATACGTACATACATACATACATACATACATACATGCATACAGACATACATACATACATACATGCATACATACATACATACATACATACATACATGCATACATACATATATACATACATACATACAATTATACAAACATATATAAACATACATGAAACACTTATGAAATACGTACATACATACATACATACATACATACATACATACATACATACATGCATGCATACATACATACATAAATACATTAAAATACATCCACATACAACCATACTCACATACATACACACACACAAATACATCTATACTTACATACATACATATACATAGAGTCATCATATACATATAAATTACGTACATACATACACACATACATACATACATACCTACATACATACATACTTACATACATACATACATACATACATGCATACATACATACAAACATACATACATACATACATACATACATACATACATACATACATACATAAATACATACATACATCCAGACATACATACATACATACATTCATACATACATTCATACATATACATACATACATACATACATACATACATACATACATACATACATAAACATACATCAAACACATACGAAATACGTATATACATACATACAAACATACATACATACATACATACATACATACATACATACATGCATACATACATACATACATTAATACATACATACATGCATACATACATATATACATACATACATACAATTATACAAACATACATAAACATACATCAAACACTTATGAAATACGTACATACATACATACATACATACATACA